>JARFIY010000139.1:0-73917 GCA_036346155.1 Sinelater perroti
ATTTCTAGACTGGACTGACTGTTACTGTTACATTGTGTGCTATTTATACATCAAAAATCTATTATGGAGTCTTCTTGAAACCTTCGAGAATATGCTCAAACTGTTCTAGTACCCATATTTAAGGATTACTTTACAATGATATCGAGGGGGGAGGTCAAATATTTGTTAAATTGAGTTCTTCTTAAGTGTGATTCGTTCCAGATCATTCTTGCCTGTTGTTACGATAGATCACAAAAGTATTTGCAGTCTCGTCGCTTTCCAGGATTGTTCTGCTATGATCCTTCAGTTAGTTGTAACGTTTTTTCCGACTTTTGGGCGCTATTTTCTTAATTTTTTCATCATCATTATCCCCAGCGTTTAACCATACCATTTCTGGACATAGGCCTCTCCAAGCTGCCGCCATGCCATTCATTCCGCCGTCCCTACCATCCATTGTTATCCTGCAACTTTATTGATATCGTCTCTCCATCTGGTTCTCGGTCTTCCTCGTTTTCTTTCTGTCCTTGGCCTCCACTTTGTTACCTTTTGGCTACACCTATTATCTTATCGTCGCAAGAGATGACCTACCCATTGCCATTTCTAGTTTACGATGCGTCGTGCCACGTCCTCAACTTTGGTTTTGTCACGAATACATTCGATTGATTTTCTATTGCAACATCGATCTTTCCATTATTCTTTGCGTAACTTTCAGTTTTCTCGTCACGGCTCCCGTAAGGAACCACGTTTCTGAGGCACGTGTGAGTATTGAAAGAATGCATTGATTAAACACTCTGGTCTTAAGGTGTTGCGAGTATATTGTTGTTTTGAACACATTCCTTAGATTTTCATAAGTAGCTAAAGCTAACTTTATCTTTTTCCAATTTCTGCTGCTTGAGTATCAGTCCTGAAAATAAGTATTTGTCCTAAGTATATGTATTCCTTGATAATTTCTATTAAGTCATTCTCGAGACGACTAGGTGCTGCATCGTAATTGTTTGTCATAATCTGTTTTTGTAAGGTTCATTTTTATCCCGATTTTTCTTGTTACCTCTTGCAGGTCTTTAATCGTCGTCGTTAAATATTCCGTGCTATTTACTAATGAAACAATATCGTCAGCGGATCATAAGTTAGACAGTTATTCTCCATTGATATTTACTACTAATTTATTCCAGTTCAAAGATTTAAAGACATATTTTAATAAATTAGTAAAGAGCTTCGGGGAGATGGTATTCCCTTGTCTAATTCCCCTTCTTACTTTTATCGGGTTCGTCTTTTCCAATATCAGGAATAACACTGTTGCATTTTCTGGATTGAATCTATACATCTATAATCGATCCAGCAACTCTTTAGTGCATTCAAAATCGATTAAAGCTAGGTAGAGGAGTTGGTTACATTCGTGCGCTTTTTCCATAGCTTGTCTTGCGGTGTGTATGTGATCCAAAATGGTACATCACTCCCCCCCCCTCCCCCCTAAAACTTGTCCGTTATGAGGTTTTGAATTCGTCTAGACGTTTCGTTATTCGTGGTGCTATTATTTTTATTAAACGTTTTTACTTGTGATAACAACATCGGTCGATAGCTTTTTAGATTAGCCCAGAATTATGGATTTGTCCATGATTCAGATATTGCGCCCGTATCTAGGCACTGGTTAAAATAGTGTTTGGCTTGGGGTTTTTGGCAGCATTTTTAGATGGTGGGGCTTTCTTTTGGCTTCTGTTATAGTCAACTACAATGTTTTCTATGTGTCTTTGTCGCCTTGCCACCTTCTCTGCTGCTGTTGCTTCTGCAGTTCTTTGAGAACGTCTCTGTTGCCTTGCTTGGTTTCTCGCCGCTATTTCTTTCGGGGTTCTTTGTAAACTGTGCTTCGTTCTTTGCAGCTATTTCTTCCGGTGATCTTTAAGAACGTCGTTGTTGTCTTGCTTGGTTTTTTACTTCAACTTCTTCCAGAGTCCTTTCGGCACATCTACGTTGCCTTGTATCATTTTTTGCTGCCCTTTCGTCCGCAATCTGCTCACTTCTGCGTTTTCTCATGTAATTTCTGTGGTGCTCAGCTGTTTGTACCCGATCCATACCAAAGAATACTTATTTGCAAAAAAAAAGAATAGAAAAACTAAAGCAGTATGATAAATAATTTAATTTTAATTTAAGTTTTTAAAATTGTAGTGTGCTTTCAATATACAACGATCGTTCGTGTATTTCCGCGTGGCCCCACACGCGTTACTCTGGCAACCACATGGCCGGGAGATCGGAGACCAAGAACCTCTGCATTGCGCTCTAAAGATATTAGATGATTAAATATTTGGAACGTATTTATGTCTTCCATTAGAGTTGCATCAATTCATAAACTCTATTAGCATCTACAATGGTCTGATAGGTGAGCGACTCCATTTTCCAGAAGTACGAAATGTAAAAAATAAAAGATAACACAAGCAATGGCAGTTATGTAGTTATATCGGGACCGTCTTAATATAACGCAAATTCTAAATGTTTTTAAAGTCATCTTAAATAGTAATCGATCCGATCAAGGTAGCTAAGTTCGACATCGGCATAATTAAGAATGTCAGTAAAGGTTTTAACTTTGCCTATGATGTAGACCAATAGTTCCTAAACGTACTATGCCCATGGAACGCTTATTATAGCAAAAACCTGAGCATGAGCCTCCAAATAAGGTAACTCTACATAACTGCACAATAGAAAAATAACAAATTTAACTTCACTGTCTTGAATGTCAAATGGCGGCGTAAAAATAAAATGTAAATAAAACATTTTGTTATATAAAGCAGTATTTATTGAAATTATAACTTTTGTTTTAAAATTAAAAACAATTTTTAACGAGATGATATGAGATTATTTATTTATGCTCTATGTTTGTGAGTAACATCCGTAAGTCTTGGAGCACTAATTTCCAGTCGGTTTTTTTCGTGATATCACGCAACTGGGAACACGGGAAAGCAATCAACAGTTTAGTATCCGTTTGTGTAAAAAGAATTTAGGTTAACCTTGTTCAAACATTGGTTTAAACTTCTGAATAATTTAATAAGATGCTCCTGATTTAGTATAGATTAATGAGTTTGTGGATCTACTTGCAAAATTGTCCAACACCCAAATGCAGATAACCAAGTGAAGAATGTCTACAAATCATTGGCCGAGGTCACACAGAAGAGCCGTTAAGTGTCGACGGTAAGCAAACAAATCTTCATCTCGTTTTTGCATTTTCGAAAGATTTGGAAACCGAAAGCATTCTCCTCTCCCCAAGTTTTGTTTGAATAGAAAAAAAATTGCAACACTCTCAGAAGTTATACTTTTAGTTTCGATTAAATTTAATTGATTACCTTCCAGCTTCAAATTGGTTTCGTTATATATGGCAAATAAGTCAGTCATACAAGCTGTCATTTTTTGAATTAATTAAATTGAGCTGCAAATCTTTGTCTTCACGTTCCAGGAATTTCAACATTAAATCAAAGAGTGCATAAAATCAATCCAAACATGTACTTTTAGATAACCAACCAACTCCGTGTTAAATAGTAAGCGGCTATAATATTTCTCATTTTCTAAACAAACTTGAGCAAATAGTTTCTTATTTAAGGCATTAATCTAGAGAGTCATGCAAGCGCTTACTAAGATTTTTGGCGACTAAATGTTGTCGAAGAATGACACAATGTACAGATAATACATTTAGTATAGCTTGTTTTAAGTGTGCCAGAAAAGCTCGGTGCCTTTCTACCGTTGGAACACAGTAACAAAGGAAAAAAAATCTTTTTAATTCATTAAATATTGTTTTATCATTTGTACCAGTTTCCAAACATTTGGCAAATAACAATTCTTGGAAAACTTTTACTTCTTTTATAAATCTCACATAAGCTAAAAATAAAGCTTTGTTTCCTGGAAAAATTAAGTCGTTAAGCTTTATAAATAATTCAGAGGTCTTTAAGTACTCAAATAAAAAATTTTCTATGCACTAAACCATTTCTTCAATCCTTTATACTGTATTATTACTCGGTGAAATTTTTATTATAAGATCGAAAACTGGTTTATGCAGCACGGCACGTATTACCTCATTTACAGCAGGCAGAATAAATTCTTCAGCAATGGTGTGCAGCTTTCCAGTCTTTGCAAACATTAAAGAAATGTTATAAAAAGCATGCAGTCTATCGTCGTCCTGCTCAAATGTTGTTGCTGTGAGTTGTTGCAATGACGGTGTTTTTAAATGTTTTCCTTAGATTGTTTAAAAAAATTAAATCTTTATTATTTTTGTCGCTATGGGTTTGTGTCAAATGTTTCTTAAGCTTAGAAGGTTTAATCGATTCGTTTGACAAAGTTTTGTTGCATAAAAGGCACATAGGTAGAGTACTATTTCTTGGTAACGGAATAAAGCCATATTTTAAATATTTAACACTATATTGTCTGCATTTTTCTTCTGGTCACTCATACTGTTATCTATAAAAAAAGATTTAAGTTAAGATATAAGAAAATAAAGCAAATTTTTACATTGGAAAAAATACACTACAGGGTCTGTATTTTAAGTAGTGAGAATAAATCCACAAAATAAAATTTATTACAGAAATCACTACAAAACTTTAGTAGTCTTCAAAGTATGCTCCCTGAAAGTCAGCAACTGAAACATCCTTCAGAGCACGCGTGCAAGCCGCTTTGACAACATCCAAGGTTTCATGGTGGCGTCCTTTGAGAGCGGTTTTCGCTCTGGGAAAGAGGAAAAAGTCTGCAGGGGCAACGTCGGGGCGCTGAGGAACCATTGTGATGCCATTTTCGTCAGGTGTAACCACCAAGCGCATTGTCATGATGGAGCTTCCAATCGGTGGCAATTTGTGTTCGCACTCGGTTGACCCGTCTCTTCAATCTTTTTAACACTTCCACGTAGAAGGCACCATTGACTGTCTGTCCTTCAGGCACAAATTCCAAACGGACCACACCTTTCTTGTCAAAAACAATCAAGATTGCTTTGATTCTGGGCTTGGACATGCGAGCTTTTTTTAGTCGAAGCGATTGTGGAGTGTGCCATTCGGTGCTCTGCCGTTTTGTTTCGGGGTCGTATTCAAAGATCCAACTTTTATCTCCGGCAAAGACATTGCCAAAAAACTGAGGGTTTTCTTCAATGCATTCCAAAAGATCTTTCGAAACGGCCTCATTGTTTTGCATTTGCTTGTTCGTTAAAACTTTCGGGACGAACTTGGCGCAAATCTTCCTCATCCCAAGATCCTCGACGATGATTTTGTGAACAACCATTTTATTGGTTCCTAGCATATCCGCAATAAAACGAATACTTAAACGCCGGTCCGAGTTCAACGAATCTCGCACACGTTGTTCGTTGTCTCCAGTTCTTGAGGTTGGCGGGCGACCTGTGCGAGGTTTGTCCTCCACGCTCTCCCGGCCTTCTTTGAACATTTTGTGCCACCTAAAAACTTGAGCTTGTGAAACTTTGACGCCCGCCCGAATCATTTCCAGCGTTGATGCACCAGATTTTCCAAGACGAGCACAAAATTTGATTACGTAACGCTGTTCAATGCTTTACTGCATTTTAAGCTTGCACACACTTCTTTGCAGACGTCCGCGCCGCACGTGATCATGCCTCAACGGAAGCCAGCAGGCGACTGCCACTTGGAGCGTATTCAAGGTCAAACCCTCTTCTACCGACTCCAACCGGTCACAGCGCCCTCTGACGTATATTCAAGTCAGGACAAAAATATTCTCATTACTTAAAATACAGACCCTGTATTTATTGTTTTATTTTGTTTAATTTTAAAAATAGAATGCCACAAAGTAACGCTTGAATCAGTTAACTCTTTAAGATATAAGGATAGCATTTTAAGTAAGTGTCACATATTGTATAGGTACGCATGTTTTACTAATTTAATTATTTATTTTTAAGAAAAATATATAATTCAATTATTATCAAATAAATTGAAAAATATTCTAAAATAAAACTATTATATAAATTAACTTTATGAAAAGTATAACTATGCTTAAATAAATTTAATATATAAAAAGATTGTATTCAAAGAAACACTTGCGTAACGTATGCTACCTTCGTAACAAGAATGATGCTGTTGTTTGTTCAAAACTAGAAAAATTTGTGCATGCACTTCACATTAGGGAAGAATTCACTTAACATTTTTTCTCCAATCTTCACCCACATTTACCCACACATGCCTTTTTATTAAAAAGAATTTCTGGCATAATCTGGAGGCGATCTGATGCGTTTAAGGTCAAGTCCGGTCGATCCAAAGATTTTGGAAAAAACTAATGATTTTGCGTATTCCCATCAGTGAACAGCCACATCAGCCACACCTTTAGGTGGGCGCTGCCGCCTCAGATGGGTCACGTACGCAATAGCTTACTGTACTGTCAACGCATAGTGGAAATTTGCGGTGTGGGCGGTTGTTGCGCACGTTACATCATCGGCTCGGCGCTGTGTTTTAGTCAATTTATCGAATTTCTATAGCTGTTTACTCAATTCTGCTGCACCCGTACCACCCAAAACCTATCCAACTCGCAAGAGGACCTTATGTCCGATTCTGGGGCACTTTGCAGAGCTTTCAGCCATTCAGCTACCTGTAAAAGGCGATATTCTACGTTTCTACAAGTTCCACTGTTACCAGCAACCTCGCGCCAACTCAAAGACGATCAACGAACTGGTCGATATAGTGGCCAGAGAAGTCACGCATCATCTGGACGCCATCAAGGTGAAAGTCAAGCGACTATACGAGCACTACGAGAACAAGTAGCACGCTGGTTTTATCGACTCGCGGCGAAGAAGGAGACAAACGAGTGGAAAGCAAAGATCCAGGAGCACTAGGCAGCTTATCGTTCTCTTTACGACATTGCTCTTTACCAATCTAAGCTGGAAACTGACTTGCAGAACTGACCAGCGCGGCAAGTGGCTCCGTCACATATCCCCTTTCGTGATTCGACTGGATTGCAGAATCTCCAGGCAAAGAGTGACAAGTTCAATCGCATTTAAGATCTAAAACGCAAGACTCTGGAACGTCTGCTGAACCGAAATGAAGCTACGCCTCAAACTAATCTATCTGAGACCATCTTCGACGACGATGAGGAGGAAGACGAGAACGGCAAAGACTCATCATCGAATTTGGCTGCACCCAAGTCGAAACGTCGCCGGCTCACTGTCCCCAAATCATTTCTTGTTACTTGTATACGCAATAAAGTGTCTCACAAAACAGCGTCTGGAACATTTAACTCGCTGGCCTCCCAGTTTGGTGTACCTCACCAGATCACCAAAGACGGCATTCAAAGTGGCATCAGCTTTCTACGGTCGTTGGCAACTGCCCAGCACAAAAGCAAGCTGCGACACAACCCACCCATTGCCATTTATTTAGATGGAAAACGATCGATTAACCAGCGATGTGAACGGCGGGAAGACGGTGGTTTCACTCGGAAACTAATGACCACTGAGCATGTGACGGTGCTCTCTGGATCGACCGGACTTGACCTTAAATTCATCAGATCGCCTCCAGATTTTGCCAGAAATTCTTTTTAATAAGGAGGCATGCGTGGGTAAATGTGAGTGAAGATCAGAGAAAAAAATGTTAAGTGCATTCTACCCTACTTCACATCATGCACAAAACAGAACTAAATTGTTGATTAGATATACGATTCTTTTATAGTGCCGTATTTTGAACAAGTTATTGCACGTAGCGGCAAAATTCCTTTAATGTTTAACTCCGCATAGATGGAACGGCATAGATAGATAAACGGCCACAGTCTGCTCGACTGTCACCGCACGATGCTTGCCATTACATGTATTTTATGTACCTATCTGTACTTATTTTTTACTCAGGACGTGAAAATAGCTACCGATTTAGTTATTGCTATTTATTTTATCTTTCAAAATAATGAAATGGGTCACAGTTATTTTAGTTTCTATTAAACATTTAGCTAACCCCTGACGTTGTCCACGCACTGCCAAATTAATCTTAATTTGTCACAGAACGCCTCAGCGATTAAATGGAGCCCTGAAGATTAGTAGGAACCACTTTGGGAACCACTGATGTAGACAATGCTAGACTAACTAACTATAATTATCACAAAATCTCTATTAATTTAAACAAATTGTTGACCGTTTAAAGAGTATCCGTCTTAGCCTTTTGTTGATTTCCACTTGCTAAATTTTAAAGCCCAGTAATCTCAACAAACGTTATTAAAGCTTTAATTCTTAAATTTCAGAATGTTCGGCTCGTGCATCGAAGCAGAACAGACGTGTGTGAGCCAGCTATACCTGGGATATCGTAACGTGAAAACGGCCGCTGGCCCGCCAGCTGACTTCGCCAGCGTCGCGCGGAAACCGGCGGATTGCCACTGCGGATCCCCATAGCGGATCGCTTCAGCGAATTTTGAGCCCCCGGGAACCTTCGTAAATCCCTGCAGGACGAGCGTTCCAGCCTTCGTGAGTTCAACCAGAGCGGATTTGTGTCGCTGACAGATATCGTGCTGTGAACCGAACGGACCAGATAATAAGCGCTTGCTTATTGCATTGTAAGTGATTTATTTATTTACTATAAGAACTAAGATTCAACTAGCAAAAGTAAACAATAAACATAAAATTCTTGCTGCATAACGGCTAAAAATTTTAAATATGTGGGCGGCCGGCAACGGCCTCGCCGGCCCACACAATTATAGTCAACAAATGGCAAGCGGAAATCCCGCATTCAAGAATCAAATGTTTCCCTTATCAAACTCCCAGTCTTCGTTTAATTCACAACAGAATTATCCCATGCAAAGTCAATTCATATCCCAATCTCCACATAATCTTCCAAACTTTCCACCAAATCAACTAGCAACTTATCCCAACAATACAACTATAGTGAACCAAAAAAAAGAAATGCAAATGATCAAAAAAAATTTCATGGTGACAGTGAAGCGGAAACTGAGAAAACCCCTGAGAATAGTTGTCAAAGAGTTAATCCCCACAAGAGGAAACGGTACAATAAATCCTTTAAACAATTACCTGCTAGAGAGAAACAATCAACCTCATCTAATTTAAATCCATACTCGGTACTCAGTCATAAAGGTAAAAATGAAAACGAAGATACCGATATGCCCCAACAAAAAGAGCAAAAAGAATCAGGTATACCTAAACCACCGTACATATTTGTTCGATGTTATCGACTATAAAAAAAATGGTAGAAAGTCTCCTAGAATTTGCTGAACAGGAACAGTACACAACGAAATGCCTAGTGAACAATGTAGTGAAAATTAATACAAAACGCCCTGATGTCTATCAGAGAATGATCAAATACATAGTAGAACACCTACCAAATGAAACAAGAACGATCATATCGCGTTATACTAAAACAACTGCAGTTTTCCACTCCTCTAGAAGAAATAAAGAAGGCCATAACTGACGCAGGTCATCTTGTACGCAACATCATGAATATAAAAGGGAGAATAAGTAAAGAACCATTACCCATATTCTTTGTAGATCTTGAGCCGGCCAAAAATAACAAATAAATTTACAAACTACGTTCTATAAACAACAAACACATACTGGTTGAATCTCGAAGAGCTAAAAAAGATTTAGTACAGTGCACCAGGTGTCAAAACTATAACCACACCAAAACTTACTGCAATAGACCATACGCATGCGTCAAATGTGGTGGAGCCCATGATACCAGGATACGCACGAAGACAAGACAAACAAAAGGTACCTGTGCACTGTGCGGTGGACCCCACCCAGCTAACTACAAGGGGTGTCAAATTTATCAAGAATTACAAAAGAGTAATCATCCAAATAATCAACCTCTAAGCAGTAGACTCCGAACCCATAATTTTCCACCACTGCCCTTGCAGAGAGCTAATCTGACCCATACCAGTCAACCTAAATAAAATAGATGCCTTTACTCGCAAGTCTTAAAAAAACAACCTTTCCAGGCACAAGAGATAAATCACGACCAATTCCTCGATGAGTTTAAAAATCTTTTTAACCAGTTATTGTAGCAAAACTCTGTGATCATAAATTTGTTAACTACTGTCATTGACAAAGTCATACATTAAAAAATGGTTAAATTTTTAAAAATCGGTCTATGGAATGCTAATGGACTACAACACAAAAAACTCGAACTCGAAACATTTTTACAGTTGCGTAATATAGACGTCATGCTTATTTCGGAAACACATTTCACTGAAAGAACGTTTATAAAAATACCCTGTTATTCTATCTACTGTACCCAACACCCTGACGGGACAGCCCATGGTGGCTCGGCAGTGATAATTCGAAACTCAATTGTACACCACGAATTACCCCCTTTTAAAGAAAATTTCCTACAAGCAGAAACAATTCAAGTACAAAAACTTCCTATGCCGATCAACATCTCAGCTGTCTACTGTCCCCCAAGACACAATCTCACAAAAGACCTACTACAAGTCTTCTTTGAGTCTATTGGACCGACACTTATTGCAGGGGGTGATTTCAACGCCAAACACACGCACTTTGGATGCCGATTAACAACAACAAAGGGCAGAGAAATGCTGAAAGTTATTTCCGACAGCGGATACAACTGTTTGTCTACAGGCACTTCCACCTACTGGCACATGGATCCTAACAAAATCCCCGAGTTGTTAGATTACTTTGTAATCAATGGCCTATCTTCAAATTATATAATTATCTCTTCCAACTACGATTTAATATCTGATTATTCTGCAGTGATTGCAACTGTAAGTGCAACAATAATAAATGAAATACCTAAACCAGTCCTAAGCAACAGTAGAACCAATTGAGAAACATTTAAGGGGTACATAAATTAACATCTAAACACTAACGTTACGTTAAAAACGATAGAAGACATCTAAAGCCCGACGAATCACTTAATTACCGCCATTCAATCAGCAGGGTGGCACGCGACTCAGCAAACAAAGAATTTAAAACTCACCTCTCCTGATATTCCCAATGAAATAATGGAGATAGAGAAAAATGCAAGGCCAGAGCAAAATGGCAGCGAACCCACAACATTGTATATAGAAGAGAACTCAACCGACTAAACAATAAGCTGATAAGTAAATTAAAGAAAATCGCAATCACACCTTCCAAGCTTACCTCAGTTCACTATCAGTATAACACAATCTGGAGAGCTACTAGAGGAATCAAGCAACCTAAAGCACACATAGCACCTCTACAGAATCAAACAGGAATTGATCAAGCAAGAACTGATAAAGAAAAAGCAGAAGAGTTCGCTCAACACCTTCAATCTGTTTTTACTCCTAATTCAGAAGAAATTTATTAGGACATTGAAACTTACTTAACTGCTCCGTTACAAATGTTACCACCAATACGTAACTTCACGAAGAAAGAAATCCAGGAGGAAATAAACTACCTATGTAATAGAAAATCCCCAGGGTTTGATCTAATAACAGCGGATGTCTTAAAAGAGCTTCCAGAAAAGGGAATACAGTATATACAACTACTATTTACTGGAATTCTTCGCCTTACTTACTGGCCACTCCAGTTAAAATTTGCCTACATATTTCTCATCCTTAAACCCGGTAAACCCCTAATGATGTTAACTCCTATCGCCCTATCAGCCTTCCTCCGCTGCTATCTAAATTACTTGAAAAACTAATCCTAAAGAGAATAAATCAAAGTGAAATACTACAAGACTGACTTCCAAATCATCAATTTGGCTTCCCGACTCAAAATTCGACTTTCCAACAGTGTCATCGACTGGTTAATAAAATTCAAACTACTCTTGAACATAAGTGTGTTAAGACTTGTATTATACCTTCTGTATTCGCATGACATCCAAACCCTGGAACATAATACTATGGGAACTTTCGCCGATGACATAGCAATACTAACAAGTAGTGAGGATCCAGTCGTAAGAATAGAACTCAAGATCATCTAACCTTTGAGAAATGGACACACAAATGGAAGGATAAAAATTAATGGAAATAAATCTTCCCACGTCACGTTTACCATGAAACAATCAAACTGTGCTCCTGTTTACATCAACGATCACCCCATCCCCCAAGCGAACGAAGCTACTTACCTCGGCCTTCACCTTGACAAACGTCTAACCTGGAGAATACATATATCCAAAAAAAGAAAGGAGATGGACATTAAAATTAGAAAAATATATTGGCTCCTTGGCAAAAATCAATTCTTTCTTTGGATAACAAATTACTTATATACAAGACCATAATCCGACTTATTCTCTGAGCTATGGGGTTGTGCAAGCAATTCAACAATAAAAATCATACAACAATTCCAATCTAAGACATTACGAAGATAACTGAAGCGCCATGGTACGTCTCTAATAGAACCCTCCACCGACCTCAATGTACCATACGTGAAGGACACAATCAAGCAAAAAAAACACCACGACTCGCTAGCAACTCATCCCAACGAAACCATTATTCCATTAAGAAAGATCCCATGACTCGACGCATGAATAAGAAATGGCCAAAAGATTTAGTGCAATAAAGAGGTGACTTCAATGGGAATCTTCCTCTCCACGACATATACCTAGTGATAAAATTAGCTCATAGAATGTATGTTGTATCTTTCTGATTGCTAATAAACTAAATAATAAAAAAATAATAATAAAAAATTTTCAGACTACCTGTTTTCAATTGTTACGTCAGTACACGTAATATTGTTAATGTTATCGCACAAAGCATTAAGTAAATTAAAAAGGAATTATTCAAAATTTACAAAATTTTACTATTTTCTACTAAATTAACATATAAACATAATAATACAAAACCAAAAATAAATAGAAATCTTTATTAGTAAGTGCTTATTTACTATCTCAGGATTATTTTGAGGTTAACCCTTTGTGTTTTATAGAAAGATTTTTAAATGCTATTACTACTATCCTTATACCCTCTTTTTAACGCCAAAAACACAAAAGTTGTTTTAGTGTACACAATAGTATTTGAAAATAACAATTTTGAAAAGCGTCAGTTTTGGAAAATTTATGACAATATCAGAAATCTCTTAACTTACTTACTTATTTATTTTTTACTTACTTAAATTCTTAATTCTTTCGGGTGTTTGGAGTGGTTGGAGTTAGGTGGCTGTGATTTTCGTCTGTTCTTTTTCCGGCTTTTTGTTTCACTTAATGTTTCCCTGCACCTTTCACTTCTTTCATTTATGTTCTTCTTCGCCTGTCTTTCTTCTTCTTTTTGTAAGGTTTTGTCTCGAATCCTTTCTTTCTCCATCTTCATTACCATTTCCTCTCTTGTATCTTGCATTAGTTTTTTTTTTAGTATTCTTCTAAAAGTACTGTTCTTTATTTTATATACTCTAGTTTCTCCTTCTATTTTCTGTAGCAACCTCATTTCGAAGCTCTACATTTTATTTAATTAGTTCTGTGTTAGAGTCATGCCGCGGATCCGTGAGTGAGGATTGAAGTGGCTACTTTGTACTTACTTCGGTATTTCTTTTTTGCCAGAAATATGTTCTTTATTGTGTTAAAGAGTCTTGATCTGTTTTTTCGTCTATTCTCCCGTTTTGTGATATTGTTGTCCCTAGGTACTTAAACTTGTGGATTTGTTCCAATGTGATTTGTCTTACCTACATTTTTTTTCGGTTTGAGCTTATTGATCTTTATTTTAATTAATTTTAAGCTGTTATTACAAATGTTTACGTTATTTTTTTATTATACTTTTATCTTTTGCAATGGATCTCTAATTTATTCTTTGTATATATTGACATTATTAATCCCCAGGATTCAATAATTGCAATACGTTTTTTAAATTTGCTTTTTCAACTAAAATATTAATAACTTGTCCTATTTCTGTTGCTTTTGATAACATAAGTTACGAAACACCGACGTTAAAGACTATTTCCAAAGATTTTATGTTTATCTACAATAATAAAGACGATGCCATTTGTAAAGCACGGTTTCTTAAGACAGATTCTCTAAACAAAGCTTTTGATCACTTCGAACGTCTGCAACTTGTTTCATCTAGTGATATAAGCGTTCATTCCTAAAACGCTTTTAATTTTAGAGGCATCTTTTTTACATTCACTTTAGTTAAGGTTGTCTGCTTCTATTGTCATGCTCGGACTTGTTTGCAAATTTTCTTTGTAATCCACTCACATAACGCGGAATTAAAAAAAAATTTCTGCGACGTTCCTTAGCTATTTTTACATCTTTTGAGGCACTTTGTAAATATATTCCAAGTGTTCAAGATGTTACTTTCTGATAATTTCCGAAAAATACTCAGTGTTAAAAATCACACTCTTACGGTAAATTAAAATAAACAATGAAAACAACATTTATAATTTTATTGACTGTCCTCTGCTAAATCAACAAATCTGCTATGTATCATCAAAAAGAACCAACTGAAATATCAGTACAATGACTTGCTCTTAATTTTTCCATAAATATGCATTTCTGCTATAATATATCTACCTTCTTTTGCGGTATATGTGGCCTTATAGTCGCCGTAAGGCAAGTAGGGCGGAAACTTTGAGTAATCAAACACGAGGTTTTTAATATATATATATCCCTAAATAGAAATACATAATTAGCCAGCAAAAACTTATAAATAAATTCAATCTACCTTTCTAAATGGGCATCCTCGAAAATTAGATGTTTTGGCTAAGGCATCCTTCAAACCAAAACTGTTAAGGGAATATTCCCTGCAGAATTCAAGAGTCAGCGTGAGTGGAAAGAAACGGTATTCATTACTTGCAAGTTTGTACATTTGTACTGCAACCTATAAAACAATTATAACTTTATTACATTCCATGATACTTATATATGTACAAAATGCTTAGCAAATAATTTTCAAAAATAAAATTGTTCGCCTATAGTGCTGTACAAATAGGTACATATAAAACTGTATTGCTATTTGTCTTTTTCATTGTTACTAATTAGCACTTTCCGTTACTATTTTCACAATTGATGACTTCATAGACTAAGCAATTCAAAAAATTGCGATAATTTCAAAATATAAAAATTTACTTTTAATGTCTAAACGTTAGTTAATAACCAAGCTACTAGTCCTCCGAATATATTGAAAATGCGAGAGTAAACCAAATATAAACCAAATTTTACTTCTATACAACGTGAGATGAACGAAGAGGGCATGCTGAGCGCTGAAGGTAAGCGTTTTTAAAATGAAAATGAAATGTCTTTCATAAGATATCTCGTACTACCACTTGTTTAGTTAGTATTGCGATGTCAGTATAAGAGGTATCTATCTTATTAATAAGTGTCTCATGACACAGAGCGTAAAACCGTTTACAATTTTCAGAACATCAAAGGTATAGTTCCAGGACAACGTCCTTAAGAAGATTTATGTATGCGTGTAGCATTATCAATTTTTGAGAATGAGAAGTTAGAAATATGTCTCTACAATAAGAATGTTCTGTTAATTACTGGTTGCAGTGTATTTATTGTGTGAAGAAGAATATTACTTAAAGCTAGAGAGGGGCTTATTTTGTTGATAAAGGCGATGGACATAATCCTCAAAGCCTGACAATTAAAAAATATATTGATATTCTTCAGACTAAGTTATAGTTGATATCATATCAATTTTATTTACAATAAGGCATTTCAGCATAGCCCCAAATTGTTTGAGAGCGTCTAAGTGACGTTGAAATTCAACAAATGGAATAGTCAACAATAAGTTCTAACTTAAACCCGATAGAACATCTAATTTGAGAGAAGAGTTTGAATTAGCCTTTACAACAAACACGAACTAATTAACGAAATACATAGGTTGATTCAAACGTCCATCCTGTTTTTATTTTTTACACGTGACCTTTTTAACAACTGTGATATCATTTGAAAGCCCGAGATCCCCCTAATGTTTTGATATATAGCACGTAAACATTTATCCTTTAAGATAGAGTCAATCGTCGTAAACATATTTTTATTTATTTATTATTATTTTTTTATTTCAATATTTACAATCTACTCATGTTACATAAATTGAGTAATAAGTAAATTTGATCTTATATAGAAATACATGTCATAATCTAGAATCAAGCCATTGCCATCAACCTAGGGGAGAATATACTAACATAAATCGCTTAGGTAATTAGGTCTTGTGGCCAGTTACGCTTGAGCCTTTTTACAACGGCTGATTGGTTTACGAGGCGCCGTATGAGGTCGTTTTCATGTCCTGGCAAGTTGTGGGTGTATGCGTTTGTAAGTCTATGAATTTCGGATGCTTCATACGGGATCTTCAGGTCATTATGGATAGTCTCGTTACTTACATACCATGGTGCATCAGTCATTATGCGAAGGGTTTGAGACTGAACCCTTTGGAGTATTTTTGTATTGCATGCTTTCGCGCACCCCCAAAGTTGAACACCATAAGTCCAAATGGGCTTTATCATTGACTTATAAAGTAATAATTTAATTGATAGCGATAGCTGCGAACGTCTTCCGATTAACCAATACATTGGCTTCACCTGTAAGTCTATTTGTTTTCTCTTATTTTTGATATGCATGCTCCAGTTGAGTTTTGCATCAAGATGCATTCGTAGGTATTTGATTTCAGACCTGATTGGAATTGCAATGTTGTTGAAAGTAGTTTGAGGGCAATCAAGTCGTCTATTAGTGAAGATTACTTGAGCTGACTTCTCACTGTTTACTGTTATTCTACACTTGCGAGTCCAATCTTGCCGGTAGATTTAGGTGACGCTGTAAGTGAGCTGCAGATACTGCAGGCTTGTCACTGGTTGATAATATGGCCACTTCATCGGCAAACATGGCAATAGAAGTGTCCTGCGTGGTTGGCGCATCATATGAATAGATCAGGTAGAGTAAAGGACCCAAAACACTACCTTTGTTTAGGATTTGGTGATAGTCAAAGGTTGAGCCATTTATCACGACTTGGAAGGATCTCTGGTTTTAGAACCAGATAGATCGGACTTGGGAAGTGTAATTTTATCTTGTAAAGCAAGCCTTGTGCCAGACCATGTCGAAAGCTTGCTTTATATCTAGGAATGCAGTTGTAGTTAACTTTTTTGGTTTCAAGGCTTTTTATTGTTTGATTGACGATTCGGTGGTATTGGTGTATCGTTGAGTGGGCTTTAAAAGCCGAACTGATAGGGTGGGATTGTCTGGTTGAGATTTACTGTTTCTTTTATTCTTTTCAGTAGGAGTCTTTCAAAAATCTTAGAAATTAAGGGTAAAAAGCTTATAGGTCTGTAGGAAGATGGGGGTTAGGTGGCTTAGGCTTTTCAACCTTAGTAATCCGAGCATATGTCCATAAATGGAAAGTAACTTAACCTCATTATACTATTAAATATAGTGGTAAGAACAACCAGTGCTTTCCTTGGAAGATGCTGCAGAACTTCTCCAATCATATCATAGCCAAGGGCTTTTTGGTGTTCGTAAATTTAATTTGCTGAAGGACTTCTGATGGGGAGAAGGGTTTTTTGCTAGCTAAAGCTGGTATAGAGCAGTCAGAAATCTTGAACTTCTGTATCGTCATTGTTATCATGTTTGCTTGGGGTGGTAAATACGTTATCGAGATATTTTGCGAATGTATCCGTTTTATCTTTATCTGTTCTGGCCCACGCGTCATTAGGTTTTCTGATTGGTAGTATTGCTAGTATTGGCCTCTTAAAATTTTGTAGTTGCTTTCCAGATTGTATGATCATTAGGAGATAGTTTTGTAATGTATTCTTTAAATGTTTCATTGCGTGCTTCTATAAGGGAATTATGTAATTGATGAGTAAGCCTATTGTAGATTGTTTTATCTTGCCTGTTCCTTGTTACTTTCCATTTTTTTCCGAGTTTTTGGTTTTTCAGTGATTAGGTTTCGTATATAGCGGGGAATATTATCACCTTTATGGCTGAGATTTCCAATAGTTGGTGTTGGTTGCCAGGCGGCTAACTGGATCATTGTCATTAGATGATGGACTACTTCATCCAGATCTTTATTATCTTTAATTCTAATGTTTTCTTCTAACAGGTTCTTGAATTGATCCCATTCCGTATTTTACTACATAATCCAGCAGGCATTTTTTTGCGATTATTGTAATGATGACTGGAGAGTGGTCAGTGGAGAGGTCGTAGTTAGATTCCGCTTTAGTATATACATTAGCTATTCGATTGAGTATTGCAAAATCTAATAAATCCGGAATTTTGCGTGGATCACAAGGTCAATATGTAGGTTTTCCGGTTGATAGATAATCATAATTGTTTCTCTGAAATGTTCTTATTTGGTTGCGTCCTTTAGGGTTGATAAGTCTAGAGCCCCAGGCTGTATTTTCACATTCCAGTCCCCCTACTTTTTTTTAGTGAAAAATTTTAATTTATCAAGGTATCTGCCTTAAGGCCGTCCCAATCAAAGGGGTTAATTAGCCATTTTCTTAAACCATTTATAATAACGGTATTTTTAATTATTGTTTAAACCGTTGGGTGATTTCTAATATAAGTATAATTATTTTAAATTTTGTTGGTAATTAATAGAAAAAAGGTTATTACTTCAAGAATATGGTTAGAGATACCATTGGCGTTCCACAAAGCGATGCGCAGTGAAGTAGCCATTTTTACGCTATTTTGTTAATCACTGTGGAAAGCATGTTAAGTATCATGCTATTCTGACTTATTAGTTGGGAAAACATATTTTTGAATTCATTGAGAAAATTTGTAAGTACTTCGTTGGTGTTAAGTTGCTGTTGGTCTTGAGTTAGAGGATTGTTGCTTCTTCTGGCCCATGCTTGAGGATTGTTAACTACGTTTTGTGTAAGTCTTTGTGTTTCACCATTGTGGTTATTAGCTTGGTTACGAAAAGAAGGGAATTTATTTAGGTTAGGAGGAGCTTGTTGGAGGCGAGGTGCATTTGCTATTCCTCCAAATGGTGCGTTCCTGGATCTTTGAAGGTCTTGGTAAACTGTACAGCCTTTATAATTGGCAGGATAATCTCCACCACATAGGGCGCACTTAGCTGGGGTACTGCGGTCTTTTGTGCAAATTGTCGTTTTGTGTCCACCGCCACATTTTACACAGACAGAAGATTTATTGCAGTAAGACTTTGTGTGTCCATAGTCTTGGCATCTTAGGCATCGAGGGATAATGTTCTTCTTTTTATGAGGTTCTACCGATACAACTATATTCCCGATGTAGTTTATATCAAAGATTTTTTTATTATTTTCATTTGGTTCAAGGTCAATCATGAATAGGGGGAGAGGTTGTTTGGTTACCCTATGGCGCATATTTATTATATTGTGCACTTTATGATCTTGTTTAGCTAGCTCATTCTTTATGATTTCTACTGGTACAGAATGGTGCAGGTTCCAAATAACAACTCTTTAAGCTCTTTCTTCTTTTAATTGAAAATTGTGGTATATTATATTTTTCTTTTTTAGATGCCTGTAGGAATCAGCGGTAAAAGTATTAATTTTGATTTAATGTTACTGACGTACAATATTGTTCTTTTTCGATGGTTTTAGTGATATTTTCAATAGTTTTATCATAATTAGTCACTCCATAGATAAATATTAGTGAAGGTTTTGCAGTTTTGGTTTGTTGATTGTCATTATTGTTATTGTTTTTTGTTTGTGCAAGAATTCCGTATCTGTTAGACGTAGTCAATTGGTTAGGTTTAAATTGGGATTCTCTGTGGTTGAATTCCTTTTTTCTTTTGCCATTCATGTTTTGAGGTGGACGGACTGCTTTTGTCTTTGCCAGTAGCTGTATCATCTGTAATCGATTCCTCTTCGTCGTTCATATCTGTGTCTGTTAGTGTGTCATTTACCTGTTCTGTTATGTTGATTACTTTCGTTGGTTTGCATTGCCGGCATAGGTAGGGTTGTATTTGGGTTCATTGCAAAAGGGAGTGTCATTATTGTTTAGTTATAAGTTACATATGGGTATTGATGGTTGAGATGACTGTGTGCAAGTAAGGTTTTAGTAATTTGGTTTTTTATAAAAAAATCATATTTGAGCTACCTTGTATATTATCTGAAATTACTGCCTTCTATATTCTATTCTTTATTTTTTATTCTTTATCTCTGTTACGGACAAGTACATATATATTTCCTTTACTATCAACTTTATGATCGTCTGTATCTGCATTTAATAATTAGTCGAGGCAAATTGTAAAATAGCTCGAAATTTTTAGTGGGTACACGTATTGAGACGTTCCAAGACGCATTCGATTCGTAAGAGCATCAGAAAAAAATGTTATCATATATTTTTTGTTATAATGCGAAAATGCATTTGTGACACAATAAATGCATTTAGGAGGTTTTTGAAGTCGCTGATCACGAATATGATGCTTAGAAAGTGCCCAATGCACTTGAGGGGCATAATTCTAGGGATAAGGGTAATTTTAGTAAATTACCTCTAATTTGTTTCTTTTCCGTGTTTAAATTGTCCATATGAGAGTTTTTCGGTTTGCTGATCGCAAATATGATGCTTAGAAAGTGCTCCGATGCACTTGGGGGTGGGGGCATAAATCTGGGGATGGGGTGATTTTAGGAGAGCAGTTCAAAGTCGTTTGTTTTTCGGGTTTAAACTGCGTATATAAGAGTTTTGGGGTTGCTGATTACGAATACGATGTTTAAAGTGGCCGATGCACTTGGGGGGAGTATAATTCTGGGGATGGGGGCGATTTTGGGAAACCAGCTAAAAATTGTTTGTTTTTTGAGATTAAACTGTCTATATTTGATAGCATTTTTCTTAAAATTCGGCAGATTCCGATTCAGCACACGGTACATATTTTATTTTTAGCTGAGTGCCAACACCTCATTAAACGATAATAAAATGAGTCTACAGGCGCGGACTAAGCGCAAACTTGATGAATTAACCACCGCCTCTCAATGAGGTGCAAAAGCGATACATGTGGTCAGCTGAAGAGCTAATCACACAAAACAGATTCTACTTGACACTCACAAAAAGATAGCGAAGATAACACAAGCAAAAAAATCAACACACCTCCTACAGAACCTGCTACTTCTATTAATAGACCTAAAATCCCGCCAATATATCTGCACAATGCGATTAATCACAAGGCTCTTGTGGCAGATATTAATAAAATTATCAAAGAACCGTTTACAACAATGTGTACCACGAATTCGCTACGCATCAACTTATCGGATGATAACGACTACCGCACTCTCACAAAATTTTATTCTGAAAATGGAATTGAATATCATACATTCCAAAACCCCAACCTAAAACCTCTGTCAGTGGTAATTAAAAATGTTCCGTTATCACTGACTACTGATGAAATCAAAACTGAGTTACAAGTACTACCTGTCATCAATGTAACACGTCTACGACAAGAGATAAAAGCCCCTTCCTGTGTGTGCAGTCGACCTAACCAATAGCGATGAGGGCAAAAGATATTCTCCTTGAAGTCAATATATCATTCAGTTGTGACCGTTGAAATGAGAAAAATCAACCAGCTTAACAATGTCACAAATACTGCACCCTCACACCAAGGTGCGTCAAATGTGCTGGAAATCACAATCACAATGAGTGCACCAAGCAACCAACAACTAAACGGACATGTGTCAATTGTGGCGGCGATCGTGCAGCGAGTTACCGTGGATGCAGTCACCATGTTGAACTCCAACAAAATACTTTAAAAATAGAAAAATAGCCAATAGTTCTCACGTCAACCCAACGCAAACATACGCTGATAAACTAAAAATAATCCACACGTCAACAACATCTCCTCAAACTCAGCAGCAACACAATCAGTCGAATCCTCTCAGTTATCACATATAACTAAAATTATTGTCGATCTTGTAACGTCCTTTCTTCCCCAAATTAAAACATTCCTTTCAACTACCCTGATACCCTGCTGCTCAATGGATCCTAAGACCAGAAGAGCAATTGAAAAATTAACAATCCTTAATTGGAATTCAAATGGCATCTTAAATCAACGATCTGCATTTATCGCATTTTAGCCAGGTACAATGTGGATATAGCCTGCATTACTGAAACTCATCTGCAAGACCACGATAATCTTAAAATATCAGGATACAATGTATATCGAAAAGACAGAAACGCCACAATAGCTTCAGGAGGTGTGGCCATCATCATTAAGAGAAACTTAGAACATGCAAGTATCCCTAATATACTAAATACTACTTTAGAAACAATTGGAATCAAAGTGAGACTACATGACCTCTTATATCTATAGCGCGTACAGGCAGCCAAACAAAAACTTAATGAAAATGATATAAAACCTTATTCAATACAACTGACCAAATATTAGTAATTGGAGATATCAACTGCAAACACCGAATGTGGGGCTGTCGAGCTACTAACCCTGAGGGTACAAAACTCGAACAATAATCAACTACATATGGCTTTCAAATTATGCCTGAACGAGTATACGTATTATCCTTATCGGGAAGATCACCAACCTGATATACTAGATATTGTTCTTCAAAAAATTTCCCAAAACAGATAAATCAAAATGTAGTAATGGAACTTAACTCTGACCATGTACCTGTGTTAATATCCTTCTTGGGCACACCACAAATTAAACAACCTCCTCAAAGACTTATTAACGGACGAATCGACTGGAACAACTTCCAAGAGCGACTAAACTCCAACCTACATGAACCATATAGGTTGAAAACCCTGAAGACCTTGATACTGCAATTTCTAGCATCACCATGTCAATCACGGACGCTGCCAAAACATCGGTCTCAACTCCTCGAAACATCATACACGCTAACTATAACTACCCAAGCTATATATTAAAACTGATCAAGACAAAAGTCAAACCAGGAGACTATGGCTGAGAACTAAAAATCCCAGTAAAAAGACCTAAATAGCCTCACCCATCGTCTTAAGAAACAACTGGACGAATACAGAATTGAGTCATACCGAAAGCATATTGCTGATATCAGCTGGAGATCCGGGCATGTGGAAAACTACCAGAAGAATTCTGCAACAACATACAATTACCCCAAAAAATGGACCCAATATCCTCAGCTTTTGCTTTTGCCGATCACCTTGAACACGTTTTACGCCAACAAACATCTGTGGCACTGCACATGCACTTCATGTACTAAATCATATCGGCAATCGCCCAGTTATCACAGAAAACATATACCCTGTATCACCAACTGAAATAACTCAATTCATATCTGCTCTGCCCAAACGAAAGTCACCAGGCCATGACCTAATAACTAACATTGTCCTTAAACACCTGACCAAAAATGTATAGCATACCTCGCATCTATATATAATGCGTGTCTTCGCATTGGATACTTTCCACGGAGCTGGAAACACGCGCACATACTCATGTTTGCAAAACCAGGAAAAGATAAAAAGATATTAAGAACTACCGGCCAATAAGCCTACTTACAACTTTATCAAAAATTCTGGAAAAATTATTCATGTTCGATTATCAAAATTGTAGAAACCCAAAATATAATACCAGCATTTCAATTTGGCTTTAAGAAAGGACATTCAAGCTGCCATCAGTCCAGAGAATTAGCGAAATAATCGAAAATGGATTTGAAAGTAAATGCTATACAAAATATCTTCATCGACATTGCGAATGCTTTCGACAAGGTATGGATTGAAGGTCTAATGAAAAAACTTGACATTAATATACCAAGTTACCTGCAAGCTACAATATTTTCGTTTTGGAAGATAGAACCTTCGCTGTTAAGGTCAACTCTGCCATATCTGATATCAAAGCTATACATTCGGGAGTTCCTCAAGGAAGCATTCTTGGGCCTCTGCTATTTAATATCTATACATCAGATATACCAGCAACCGGAGCTTCTATAGCCACGTTTGCGGACGACACGGCGATTATCACGCAAAACACGCACACATTGCAGTACAAGAACTTCAACACGCCACGAATACAAAGTAAGTGGCTTAAAACATGGAATATCCAAGTTAACCCTGCCAAATGCCAAAGCAAAATTTTCACGCTAAGGGAGACACCTTCCCCCCAACATCGAAATTGATGGCAAATCTATACCATGGAACCCCAGGGATCAAGCGGTAAAATATCTTGGTACACCTCGACACACGATTAACCTGGAGCTACCACATAAACAATAAGCTACTCCAGGCCAACAACAGAAGCGTCAGCTATACCCTCTCATTAATCGCAAGTCATCTCTGAAGCCGGAGGTACCATATTACTGTATAAAACCCTAATACGCCCCTTAATCTTATACGCTTGCCAGGTTTGGTGTACTACGTCAAAACAAACATCAACAAAATACAAAGACTCCAAAATAAAATTTTACGAGTTGCAGTGAACGCGCCTTGGTTTATTCGTAATACCCAACTACACTACGAACTAAGAGTTTCATATGTACAAAATTACATCTGTGAAAGTGTTAAAAGTTTATACAAAACGCGAGTGCGTGCGACGGGGTCACCTATTACAACATGTGCAAGCGAAAAACACACTAGGCTAAAACGAAGACTACCCCAAGACATCGTTATCGTAGAAGAGCATAACGATTAAACATTAACAATATTACTAATCAAAACGTTACAAATAGTTTTGTAGTGTCATTTTCAGTAGTTATTTGTAATATTATTAAACATGTCATGTATAACATTTTAATTGTTGAGCTAACAATAAAGAGAAGATTGATTGTAAAAATTAAACTATTGTATCGTTTTTCTTTCTAAATCTGTTGCTCAAAATTTACATTTGCAGTAATTTTTAATTTTCCCTTAGATTAATGTTGGCAGCAGTAACTGAATGTTTGTTTCGATTCTGAAATTGCATAACCTAACTTTAGTATTTTCGAAATTTTGTCTTCATTTTTAAAACAGTTAAGAAACTATTAATTAAGTTAGTAAATATTCATTTATTCCTACATTATAAAAGAAAAAACAGGTACAAAGACAACATGATTATGCAAAATTCCTGGAAGAATATATCTGTGTTTGGACATGCGCAACTTTTAAATGTTCAGATGAGGCATTATACGTATTTTTTATGGGCGACTTATGCTTATGTCCATTATCAATGAGCGCTTACCTCCGTGAACCTCCGCTCGGCGGAAGCAAAGCAAATGGCCGTCGCAGACACGCGTTTTGCGTACGGTAATGCAGCAGTTCAATGAGAGTTGTGGCCACCCGGGGGAGCGAGAGCGGCCCCGACGTGGGTGCACAAACGCACGGATCTCCTCGGGTAAATCAAGAGCTAAGAGCACGCCACATTTTCTTGTTTACTTTCTGTTTAAATGTATAAATAGATGTTGTCCACTAGAAATGCATATAAGACAAATGGCCCCGAAAACAAAATTATCTTCTAAGAAAATGTAATGAATGGTAAAGAACATTTAGAACTCTGGCTAGAAACATTTCGCCAAACCAGCACATTTTCCAATTTGTACTCTCACAACTTTTATCTTGTTTATTGAAGATGGTGACTTTAAGATGGTGTTATAGAAGTTTTTTATTTATAACCCAGCCAGGTTGTAAAAAAGATATGTTGGAAAATAACTTAATTTGCGGCAACAATATAGCACATCAAATGGATAGTATTTTGTTTATTCTATGTGATTGTGTACGCTTTTGGACAGCGAATATTAAAAACTAGCAGCATTTTTGTACTACTTAAGTACACAAAAATATAAAAGTTATAGTACGTCAAAAAATCAATTCTGGCCCAGTTAAACCATATGGAAACGACTTGATATGAGAGTGGTAAAACAGGTTTCTGCCCTCGTACATGCATGCTCGTGAAAAAAATGAGAAAAGGCATTGGGCAGTTATTATATTGACGTATATGAAAGTCACTAAATAATGTAATTTGGTTAAGGAAAATTATTTAGAGATACACAAACCTATTTAATTGATTTGTTAGTGTTCATGTTTGTTGATCTAAGATACATTTACTCAGCATTTTAATGAATCTATTGGAAAAATTTAAGATTTAACTTTCTCCTTATGAATGTATTTTTATATTTATTTATTTACTAGTAAATTTGATTTAGCTTGGTTTTCCAGCGAAGACTAGCTATTAAAAAGTCTTTTGATAGTTTGTCTACAATTCTGTAAATAAGGAGCAAGCTAACAAAAAAAAATATTTTTACCATTGCCTTTTTTGTTTGCATTTAGACGTTTTAATTATTACACTATTTAAACCACGCAAGCAACAAATTAGGAATTAATTTTAATAATTCAATATTCGAAATTACACACGATTTTTTAGTTTAACTTACCTGAACTTGTTCAACATCTCTAACGATTGTCATACTATAGTTGAAGACTCTGTAAGTTCTATTATATAATATGTAACCTCCACGAAAGTCCTTAAGATAACTGCTGTTTGCGTCATGGATTTCTGCCCGGTGCACCAATATATCATATCCTGTTTGGTGCATCAAATGCCATTGCGGCGAATTTTGAGCCTTCAAATTTTTAGTTACAATCAGTTTTAAGTATTTACTAGATATTTAACTTTACCGCAAATGGTTCTACGAGCAAAATGACAAAAACCACAAAGTGTTCCAGTGGCATCCTTCCAATTTGATAACAACCAGACGGTGTATTTGGAACTGAAGCGAGACGCTTGGAAAAAACATTTCGTGTTTTTATTGTAGATATCATCAGCCGGATATACATTCAAAAATGTGTAATTAAAAATTCGTTATCATTAGTGTTGAACATTAACGCCAAAATAGATTAGAATTTATTTTGTTGCTAAATTATATACAAGGTTGTTTAAATATAATCAAGACTTTTGTACATACAAAATAGATAACAAACTGTAGCGTGGTAAATCCTATATAAATGCGTGTGTATGTACCCAGTTTCTATATGTTGCTAGGCAATATATATAACAATGAAGCAATAATTTGTATAGCACGTTTTTGATCTATAAATATTTTATAAAAATATACAGAGTTTCCCAAAGAAATTGCAGTACGTCGTATTAATGATTGAAAAGTTCGTAGTATATGGTTTTTAAGATTTCAATATTTGAATATTTGTAAACGGTGTGTGGCACTTCTTAGATCATTCATCGAAGAAAGTTATCTATATTTCATCCATGAAACTTTATTGTATCTACGACTTTATAAATGCACCTATTTACTTGTATTAGTACAGATTTTTGTCAATTAACAATTTATTTCTGATCACCTAATCACTATCAGTTGTTAGGTTGGTCCTTCAATCTACAAAAGAAGTAGCACCTTTGAAAAGCTTATCTTAGTGATATTTGCTGCCGGATTGAGGAGCGTTGAAAACTTGCCGGAGACAAAGAAAACGAACTGAGCCAGTAGTCCGTGGTTCAGAGTATGAATTGCCGCATCCACTAAAGTTGAACATATTTTCCCAGCCCATAGCAACAGGAACGGAACTTCAAGGAAATCTTTGGTAAGGAGAGCGGCAACTTTCTACAAATCCAAAACGAAAATGAAATGGAGATCCTGAGAGAGAAACAGAAACAAATCCGGTTAAATATGACAGAAACGAGAACAGAAGCAGAAGAGCAGCGGATTGAGGGACACATGCGGATTCTGTAAATACAATTCTATAAATGTATGGCGATTATCAATGCCTCTTTTGTTTCGGGATTGCCGTTACTAACTTCTATTCTATTGCTGAAAATATGAAAATTTTCTCTGCGTGAACAACCGTCAGCTTATCCAAAAGTTCGGGAAGAAGCTACCTGTAAACCTGCAGCCGATGTGGGGTATGCATCTATCAAAATGTGGATAGCTGCCGGATTTGAATATCTTCTCGGAGTTCCTCAATGAGATTTATTCCGTAGCAGTCTATTTCTGTAACACAGTCAACCAAAGAAAATAGAAGCTAACAGAATAATTGTGTAGTAGTCACTAATAAAACTTGCCAAATGAGATGTTTTGAAGCCCATCCGTTGCATCTTGTCTAATATTCAAGGAAATAAAGAAAAATTGGACTTTGTATAAAACAACAATCTTTGTTTTTGCTGCCTCGTTAAAGATTACATTAACTTAAAATGTGAGTTAAAGGTCTGTGAGAAGGACGGCTGTCAACAAAAACGTCACTATTTATTAAAAAGAAAACAACGGAAAAATTATCGCAGAAAAGATCAGGACCTAGCAATTAATGGAGAAGCTGATGTAGTAGGAACAGTAGCGCCACCAGTCGTTAAAATTGGAGGTGTCATAATTTTGGCGATTTATGTAGACTTGAAAGGCATAAAAGGATCGGTTAATGTAAATACGTTTTTAGACCAGAGGTTCTTCACAGTCAATGATTGAAGAGGGTGTCGCTAATAAATTCAAACTAGAAGACTATAAAATCCCAGTTTACATTAGTTAGCTAAGAGGCAAAGAAGATGGTGGTAAAGCCTCTAAAGCTGTGTAGTTGACAATTTGTGGACTAGATGAATCCAAAGAGTTTGAAATGTATTTTGTTCGAAATAAGAAAAGCCTCGATTTGTTTGACTATAAAAGGCTAAAAGAGTGGAGCCATTTAAAAGACGTTTAATTACCAAGGTAGTTAAAAGAGCAACCACTAATTGTTATTGAACTACCTGACAACCACCTACTGTTGGAGCGAAAAACAAACGTGCCCGTGGCAAGCTGAACATACATACTTAGGTTGGATAGCACACAAACCAAATGGATGACCTTCTGGATTGAGGAAACTTGAGTTAGCGATGATTAGTATTAAAATTAGCTCAGGATAAGCACTGCATATATTAATATGGAACCCGCCGTTTTTGAAACAACAAACCCCAACGATCTTGAAAATGTTCGCCTCGTATTTGACTGCAAGACAAAGCTATCTGACATAAGCTTAAATAATACACTACTCCTCTCAAAGCATCTGAGAGCATAGCTGATCGAAGCACATTTGAAGTTCGCCAAAAAAAATTACTCACAGCAGCATCCGGGACATGTTTCACAGGAAAAATTCAACAGGACAATGTACTATGCTAAGCTGCCTGTGGAGGAAGAAACATAAAATAAATGACCACCGTCTACAAAATAGTTGTCATGGTGTTTGACGTAGTAAATTTACGGTTTTAAACCCAATGGAATGAAAAATTAGAATGTCATGGAGCATCCCGAAGCAGTTGATGCCATAATCAATCGTCACTACTTTGATAATTACCTGGATAGCTGTAGAACAGGCAAATAATCCATCAAGAAGATAATATAGGTACGTCAAATCCATCGGCTTGGAAATCCGAGGATGACTCTGTAATGACAAAGATGTAATGAAAGTTGTGAGCCTAGGTCTTACCTCGAAAGGCAGTGCTACTTTGAATATGTGCAAAAATAAGCTAGAACGTGTCCTCGGTCTACACTAGAATCTTAAAGCAGATAATAAACAAGTTTTTTAAAAGCGGATTTGAAGATTGTAACGGAGCAATCTAGGACTTTTGAGTCACTTAATAATCCAAGGAAAAATACCGCTCTAAGAGACGCGGAAATCTTCTGTTGGATGGGACGACATGCTTGAAGAAACTTAAATGAAACATTAAAGGGGTACTTGGAGCAGCTGGTGAAAATTTAGGAGACGACAATTGAAAAGTAGAGACCAAAGAACGCTTCTAAGACGCAAGTCAATGGATGTATTTTGTCGTAGCCAATATAAATATTATAATTGGGAAAGATTTAGTCGCCCCTATTAGATGTTGCGAATTTCTCGTCTGGAATTGGAGGCTGCGTTAGTTGGAGCAAGATTGGCTGATTACGTCAAGAAAACGCAAGTCTTATAGACCATTTTTCTTTATTGAACGGGAAGACAAACGGCCATGGGAGGGAGGCACAAGTTTTGCAGTTAATGAAGAAAGCTTTAAGTCAAGAAGTGTCTTGAAGTCGTTGTGGAGAAGAATTTGTTGTCTATATAGTTCAATAAATACAGATGTTGGATGCACTGCAGCTATTAAAAGATATCTGTCAGTGGAAAAGATCGAAAAAACTGTAAAGTTTTGAATACTACGTTGTCAAGGATATTGTTTTCCAGAAGAGTTGCAAGCATTGTCAAACAGTAAAGTGAGTCGGTCTTCCAAGATTTGGTTGCTGCCTCCTATCTTAAAGGATGGAATAATTATGTCGACATTTATATTAGGAAGTTGCCAAACATGACGGCATCATTTAGGTTTTTTATCATCTTAAGTTCCCAACATCTCTGGACAAAGATGCTTATAGCATGGTATCAAATAATTCTTGGGCGTAATGGCGCAGAACTTGTTTACAACTAACTACGCCAACGGTACTACAAAGTGGGTCTCAAGTTAGAAATTAAAAGAGCATCTAGCGAATGACTTGTTTGCAAAAATAACTGCTTTACCAAAAGTCGGTGTCAAGAAAACAGATCATCATTTTTCCTACGTAGCACTGTTATTCGCTTTCAACTGATAACACCATTATGGCAGCCAACCGTTTAATTTGTCGATGAGAGGTCCCGTTAGAAATCAGAAGTGATAATGGAACAAACGGAGCCAAAAAAGTTATTTTGGGAAATGCAGCAAAAAAAGATTAAAGAACAACTTTTTATTGGTAATTTTAAAGAATCGTACCCCGTCAAATCAGCTACTGCACACTGTGAGCGCTGAAGCAGAAATTTTAGTCCATAGTCGAACTTTGACTACTTTATCGATTGACAAAGATGACGAATAAGCGGTTACACCTAACTGCTTTATCATAGAAAGAAACATTACACAGCCGCCGGGGGTCTTTGGCGATAACCTATGTCCGCGGAAACGATGGCGACACGCTTAAGTTCTAGCGGACCAGTTTTGGGCAAAACAGTCTAAGGAATGCCTGCCGAGCTTGGTACTATAAACCAAATGGAAAAAGAATACTCCAGTTACCTAGGTCGGTGAGCTTTTTTTTGTCGTAGATCTCAACGGCATGATAAATCAGTGGACTAAAGACGTTTTTGTCGAAGTCATTCCTGAAGATGCTGGACACGTCAAAATGGTAGTGATCAAAACATTTGGAGGATTCTTTCGAAGAACAGTCACGAAGTTGTACCGAATAAAAGGGTGTATTAAGAATCAGCAATTGTCATCCAATTACTAGGAGGGGCATGTTTGGATAAAAATGGTTTGAGTTTATTTGTATTCTGAGATGTAACTTTCAGTCTGTAATACATTGCTGTAGTACACGGCTGCAGTTGTCTCTCTGGCATTTTCTGTACAATGTCGTAAAGCCGCCGTTGTATAAAAATATCTTATACTTGTAATTTGTTTATTGAAATGTAAACTGCATGGACCGAGTCGAAATACTTTTAACAGTAAAAACGGAGTGGTTCGGTCAACAGTGGACAAATCAAAAATTTTAAAATCGTTCTTTGTTATTATTGTTGTAATAAACATTGGTTTGTCTGTTGGAGCTCAACGGCTATGTGTTAAATTTTATTGGTTTTATTTTTTTTATTTTAAAGTTTGCATATTTACAATCTACTCAATTTGAGTAATGAACAAATGATTTGATATTATAACATGAATGGGGGCCAGCCAGTGTTGGTATTCCAGATAATTACACTAAATAAAATCGTGTGGCTAATGGCGCTTAAGTCTTCTGGTCGCTTGGACGTTGGCGAGCTGTTGTACTAATTCATTGTGATGCTCAGCTAGTTTTTGATGGTATACACTTGAGAGTCTTTGTATTTTTTCATCAGCGTAAGGTATATTTAGGTCTGTGTGGAGTGTGTCGTTGATTACATACCAAGGACCGTTTGTTAGATTTCGTAAAGTTTTAGATTGGAACCTCTGAAGTATCTTGGTGTGCGAAGCCTTGGCGCAACCCCAAAGCTGAATTCCGTAGGTCCAGATAGGTTTGAGTATTACCTTGTACAGGAGCAGCTTGTTAGATATTGAAAGTTGGGAATGCCTACCGATTAACTAGTCCATTTGTCTTGTTTTGAGGTCAAGTTGTTTGCGTTTGGCCGTAATATGTGTTTTCCAGGTAAGTCGGTGGTCAAGATGCAGCCCAAGGTATTTAACTTCGGTCTTTACTGGTAATGGGGTGTTGTTGATTGTTGTTGGCTGGCAGACTGTGCGTTTGTTAATCATAGTCACTTGAGTTGATTTGACATGATTAACGGTAATTCTCCACTTCCTGAACCAGTCGCCTAGTAGATCGAGGTGTCTCTGTAACTGGTACGCTGCTGCATCTGCGTTATCATTGACTGCGAAGACAGCTGTGTCGTCAGCGAATGTTGCTATTAATGTATTCGGTGTACTTGGAGCGTCTGCTATATAATGAGATATAGGAGTGGACCCAACACACTGCCCTGTGACACTCCGTAGTTGATTTGGAAATATTTTGATAGATAGTTTTTCAGTTTGACTTGGAAAAACCGTTGACTGAGATATAAATTTAGGGTTAAATAGTGTCGACTAGGGAAGTGTTGTTTTATTTTATAAAGAAGACCCGTATGCCATATCTTGTCGAAGGCTTGCTGTATGGTCAAAAACGCCGCTACACAAACTCTTTTCGTCTCAAAACTATCCATGATTTTGGTAACTATTTTATGGCTTTGTTGAACTGTTGAATGACCTCGAAAACCAAATTGAGAGGGAGGAAGTATGTTGTTTAGATCCACTGTTTCATGAATTCGCTTAAGGAGTAGTTTCTCAAAGATTTTGGATAGCAGAAGAAGAAGGCTTATTGGTCTATAAGATGAGCTTTGTGAGGGAGGCTTCCCAGGCTTAGCTAGCATAATGATCTGGGCGAACTTCCATTGCAGGGTAAAGTAGCATAATCGCAAGATGCTGCTATATATGGTAGTTAGAAAAACCACTGCTTTTCTGGAAATATGTTTAAGTATATCTCCAACTATAAGGTCATAGCCTGGGGCTTTACAATTATTAATTAGTTGTATTTGGTTCCAGACTTCAGTTGCTGAAAACGGTTTCAGTGGAAGTTAGAGTTGGCACTGTGCGTCGAGTAAAGCTACAATATCGGGGTCATCATTATTGGGTTAGGGTGGTGTAGTTGTAAAAACGTTTTCAAGGTACGTAGCGAATATATCTGTTTTTTCTTTATCCGATCTAGCCCAACTACCATCCGGTTTTTAATTGAGGGAATTGCTGTGGTTGGTCGTTTTAATTTTCTTGTTGCTTTCCACACAGAGTGGTCAGTAGGAGAAATCTTAGTGATGTATTGCGTAAAGGTTTCGTTACGCACGTCGCGTAGTGTTGTATGTAACCGATGAGTAAGACGATTATACAGTTTCGTCTTGTGCGTTTCTGGTTCTTTGCCATGTTTTTCTAACTCGACGTTTTGCAATAACAAGTTCTCGTACGTGTAAGGGTATATTGCTAATTTCGGGTGAAGCCGGAGCTGGAGTTGATGTAGCCTTCCATGCAATATTCTGTACCAAAGTTGTAAAGTAATGAACTGTTTCATCCAGATCATGCTTGGTTTTAATTCGAATAACAAGATTAATCGTCTGCTCTAGTTGAGTTTGAAAGTACTCCCAATCCGTATATTTGGAGCAAAGTCTTGGAGGAGCATCCTTATGGATAATAGTTGTGCTCACGGTGATGGTTACTGGCGAGTGATCAGAAGATAGATCAAAACTGGGCTCTGCCATGAAGTATACAGTAGTAAGTATACAGAGTAGTGTGGTATTTAAATTGCAGTTCTTGATGTTGCGTGGAATTCTGATATAAGTAAGATATCTATTTTTTCTTACTGTAGGAATGTTATTATCTCCTGCACGTGGCCATTTTTAAGCCAATTTATTGTTGACCGAAGAGAGTAAATTAAGAATCATGCTATTCTGGTTCATGAGCTGCGTAAACATTGTTTTGAACTCCATGAGGAAATTAGATAGCTGTTCGTTGATGTTTAAATGTTGCTCGTTAGATGTGACATTGTGTCTCTCTGTAGCCACTTGCGAAAACGTAGGCTTGTTCCGTAGTAGACCTGCAATTCCATGTGGGAGTGGAGAATAGTCGTTTGCATTTAAGTTGATTTGTTGCTCAGGTGTTTTGGTTGCGTTTTTATATGGTCCATTTTTGGCTTTTTGCAAGTCTTTATAAACTACACTACAGTCTTTATACTTAGTCGGGTGGTTCCCGTCACAAAGGACACACTTGGCAGGTGTGTTTGGCGTTTTTTTTACAAAGTGTGGTGTTATGTTCTTCGCCACATTTGACACATTTAAAGGGTGTCCATATTCCTGACAACGGATGCATTGTGGTATGATATTTTTCTTTCTAGGAGGTTCAATCCAAACCTTTTGGTTTCCCAAATAATTAACATTGTATATTGTTTTATTATTTGCTTTGGGCTCGAAATCTACCATGAACAATGGCAGAGGTTGTTTGGTTACCCTATGGCGTACGTTAAGGATGTTTCTTACTGTATGCCCCAGATTGACAAGTTCTTCTTTAATGTCGTCTGTTGGTGTGGAATGATGGACATTTCGACTGAAAACTCTGTATGATCGATCTTCTTTGAGTTGATATGTATGGAATACAATCGCTTCATCTTTGAGGTGTCTAGTTAGCTTTCTATATAAATCTGAAGTTAAAGTGTTAATTTTAATTGTGTCACCGGCCATTGTCTTAGTGTAAAATTGCTCTTTTTCTAAGACATTAGAAATATTTTCTACCATTTATTGTAGCTATTAACACCGTTTATGTACACCGGTGGAGGCTTTGGAATTTTTAGTTGTTGATTGTTGGATATTTGTTCTTGTTCTTGTTCTTGGTTAATATTTTCCGTTTGAGATAGGATTTCATACTTGTTGAATGTACTTGTTTGGTTGACTTTAGATGTGCAGAAGCAGGTTGTGTATGGGTTTTTTTTTTTGATGGTTTTGTTTATTTTCATTAGTAAGGTTATAGGAACTTTCATGATCCATGTCTGTTGAATTTGTGTCAAAATACTCATTTATTTATATATCGTATCTATTGATACGGTTTATAGATCCCTTAGAATGCTTATTATAAGTGAGCTGCTTAGCCTGGTGAGGCGGAGTGCATATTAAGTTTTGTAAGTTAAATTGGGTTTTATTCGGTACGTATTGGTATTGCTGAGGAACTGGATTATAGGTAAGGCCCGTGTTTATTGGAGTATTTGGATTATTTATTATTTCGGGTGTTCCGAGAGGCGTAAAACCAATGCCGCCTCCGATTGGAAACATGATTTAAATTTGCTACATATATGACTAGTAATATTATAGTACATACGGTTTTGAGTTAAGCGAAATTTAAGCTTGACCTCTGATTGCAGTTATCGGTTGAACAACACTTGACACTCTAAGATAGCGGAGCATGATGTGCACGTCTTTGCACTTTAAAAATCAAATGTAAACTGTGGTTTTAAATAAATCGTAATTCTAATGAATTGATAGCTGTACATTCTAGATATATATGTTATAGTCTATTGTATAAAATGTCCTTGGATTTTCCAGTATTTCGGGTATCACGCATACTGTTATATACTCTCTGTCACATACAAATTATTAATCTGTAAAGCGCTTCTGTCATTCAATGTGGCCACAGATGTTTTTTTTTAACTATAGATGCTCCAGTTTTCTAATCACCCATTTCTCACTCTCTGCCTAGTTGCTTACTTTCGCATCCCCGGTACTCCATTTCACACCACTTGACCTGGAACCAGACAAACCTAATGTTGTTTATGCCCATATCCGTAATGTTCTTGTGGCAAAATAATTGGGTGCCTTTCTAATGTCTGCTTGATTATTCGTCGTTGATCAGTTATAGCAATTTATTCGTCTGAAGGTAAAATAAACCTGCAAAGCTTGCAACGCATAGCGAACTGGCGACGCAGTCTCCCAAATTTGAGAACCCTCTAGTCTGGCTGACATTTGACCAATCAGTTTCAAAATCACTAGCGAACAAGCCTTTTTGGTCACCTGTCGATTGGTGAAAACAGAATTTGGAAATTCCCAGCCGTTCTCGAGTTATTGCTCGGACGGACGGACGGACGGACAACATGAAGTTAGTAAATGACTCCGCTTCGCTTCGCTACTTAATAATAGCTCTATTCAGCCGTTCCTAACACGGAAATCTAACATTGGTATGCTTGTTTTGCTCCGCCTCGAATATTTAATTTTCCTTAATTTCCAGTTATATCTGGAAGGTATCATATTTCCTTATCGGCCACTTAAAACTCAAACTCAAAACGGTACTTTAAACTCGATTTGATAGTTAGGAAGTTCTTCCTATATAAGTAAAATTAAAAATTTATGACTATCTTAGAATATAACAAAGCTCAAAAATATACTAAATGCAGCAAGTAAAAACTTAAAATCATACTTTTGTAGCATGAAAGAGTAAGCAATCCAAGATCACTTAAGCACTTTGAGACCTACGGAAGCAACGGATTATTAGCTCTAGGAAGCAACAAAAAGACTCGGAAATAAAAACAAATAAGGTGACTTTATTTATTAACTATTTAAAAGAAGAAGGTACGTATATCTACAAATGTCTCGACATCCCCACCATTTGGAATTGTCTATTAAAAAGTTACAAGTAAACAAAGAAAAATTATATGTTGAGTTGACTATAAAAAGGTCACTAGGATATGGTCTCTTTGGTGGGGAAACGCTTTGCGGATCAGGAAAAATTGCAAGACATCATTGTGGACTACATCAGGCAGCAGTACCGTGAAGAGATATTCAAACGACTGTCACGCTGGGATAACTGTTTCAACGTTTACGGAGATTATGTCGAGAAATAAACACAAGTATGTTGTTTTTTGCGGAATGTATCAAATATTTTCTTTAAATATTAATGTTAGTGTGATTTTGGCTTGTACCTTTGATATTGAACACTACTCGTAAAAAGCTGCTGTGAACAACAGTTATGTCAAGAATTTGCGAGAGGATTGCCTGTAGTATAATAGAACTTACTGGGTTTTCAACTATACCGCATATACAGTAAAGGATATTAGAGACGTAAAGAGATTTACAAACGTGATACATAATTTACATTTATATGTACGATAGTTGATTCCATTAGTCGTAACTACTATTTCTCCTTCCAAAAATAGTTCAATATGAAAATTTGGTATATATATATTTGAAAGTATATAACGGGTAGTTTTTAATGTGTTGCCAGATGAGACAAAAGTTAGCAATTTAGAAGTGATCATTTCTCTTATGTCAATCTTGTTAAAATATCCAGTCTGCTGACGGGTTGTTACCCACTTTAGCGATACGTTGTAAGCCGCATGTACCACAATCTCAAAAATAAAAATTATTATAGATCTTTCATAACAAACATTTTAAACAATATTTAATAATATCTGTAATAAGATATGTAAAATTGTCATATAACAATATGTCATTATTCAACAATCCCAGATAATTTTTTCGTACTGCACAGCAGTATTAATACCACAAACACTACTTATACTACTGTATAACCATAGTGAGTTTTTTTTTTCTAAATTTTGTAATACCCTAGGGCAATTCGAAATACCGATATAATAATCACTGTCCAAATACAAATTCGTGTGATAATTCAATCTACGTTTGAGTGCTTGTACCAATAACTGCAGTAGTAGCATGTCGTTTCCTTTTGTCCCAAAACAAAAACACTTTTGTAATTTATTTGAGTGATATAGCACCCACCTTAGTGCAATTTGCACATGTTTAAGTTCCGTCGTAGAAGTTAGCGTAGAATACGTGTATACAGCGTCACCGGTATATCTTTATGAACCTATACTTTGACGTAGGTGAGCATCTAGCATTCGTCCCCATTTGAAAATGTTTTTACTTTTATATTTTACGTCACCTGATGTTTTTTATAGCTCCTAATGGCATTGTCGTGCATTTCTGCAATAAAGATCTACCTTGACGCAAAAATATTATATATAAAATAGCTTTACAGGACTAGAAGGCCCATGGCTTGTTTGGTTATTTTCTCCCATTGTTTTCTATCTCTAGCTGTATCTTCCCATTCACTAATCTTCAGCTGTTGCAGATCATCTTAGACTTCTTTCTTCCATTGTGGCTTGGCCTTCCTCTAAGTTTTGTGCCTCCTATATCCGTTTTCCATATTTTGTAAGTACCCTTTCTTTGTTAACTCTGATTAAAAGTCCCAGCAATTTAATTCGCTGTGCTTTACTATTCCAATAATGCTAGGTTTACCTTATAATTCCTGTAGTCTTTCCCAGTGTTCTTCAACTTTCTTTCTATCGGAAATTTTTATACGATTTTTCTTTCAAACACTTGTAACATTAGCTTCTTCTTAGCTGTTTCTTTAGCGTCCACAGTTCACTCGCGTATGTAATCATGGGTCTCAAAATCGTTTTATGCACTCTTAATTTTAGTTTTCTTGAGAATGATAATATATTTTTAATGCTTGTGCGCTTTTTGTACCCGCAGCAATTCTCGCTTTCAATTCTTCACTGGTACCTGGTTTTGTTGATATTGTTGTTCCTAAATAAATAAAATTCTCCACTTGTTCAAACTTTTATTTTGTGTCATTATTCATTTTTACAATTAAACTTTTATTTCCTTGAAAGGTAATTTAGGTTTAATGCTTAGTTTTTCTTCTAGTAGTTTTTCAACATTTTCCTTAATATTACTCTCTGGACAATCCCACCCTAAATTAAATTAACTCCGCCAGCGATTATTATTCTATCATTGCCTGTTCCAAGCCAGGATCAATAAGGAGAAGGAGAAGTAATAACCTATCTAAAAATCAGGATTCAGCTGGCCCGGCTGATGGTACTCTGTAAGGGCTCCTACTTAGGGTTACAGAAGAAGAATTTCGACGGCTCTGAAGACGGAGGATGACAAATAAAGTTACAACGATGGAAGAGACGGAGGAGCAGACTTCAATAGCGGCGTCTGTGCCCATATTAAGCGGCAGCATACAGAGTATGACTCCAGAGGAGCGGCTGATTAAAACTCGCCAACCCGCTCGGTAAGCGTGGCATTTAATGCCAAATGATCCCCAAGTAACTCAACATAAAGAATAATTTTAAAACCCAAATATTCCAGGTGGGTAGGCTTAATCGCATACAATCCCACACCGGTACTTCGATCTGCCTCGAGGATTCCAGGAGAGAAAAAAATTCGAAAATAAGAGACGAGAGAATAGACCGTCGTATGAAGATAAACATTGGAATTCTAAATGCAAGATCGCTATGTATAGAAAACAGATTAGTCCCATTGAAGGAAGAACTGATACATATTAAATGGACATTGTTGAACTGAGCGAAGTCAAAAGAATAAAAGAGGAAACACATTATATTATAAGAGAGAAAAAGACGTCAGCATGAATGCTGTTGGAATTTTTATAAACAGAAAATAGATCAAAAATATTTGTTTAGTGGTGGGAATATCTTCAAGAATGATTTACATAACTATTAAGATAACTAATCGGTATTACATAAAAATTATTCAAGTGTACGCACCAACATCTTAATACACTGATGAAGAGATTGAACAGTTCTGTGGGGACAAAGAGAAGGAAGTGTATAAAAACAAAACCTATTTACACTTTTAATCAAAAACTTTAGTGCCAATTTGGAAATACCAAAGAGGAAACACATCCATGGATATGCATAAAACACGTAATGACAAAAAACGAGATCGTTTTATCATCTCAGACCGTAAGAACATTATACAATTCGTCTCCAACCTAATAAATATCAGCGTTTATAGAATGGTAAGAACACGAGTAAAAATAAGTACAAGATTAGATAGAGGAAAGCTATTTAAAGAAGGAGCTAGAAACGTAAACCATACAGAGATGTGAAACAAAGAGAACACCTAAAGAAATGTACTACAGAAAACATTTTCAAGCAACGCCATTAGAGAGATCATAAATGTGGAAGATCTTTATAACTACATTATCATAACATTAAAGAAGCTGCAAACGGCATACTTAAAAAACAAATAAAACCAAAGACAAAGTAAACTTACAGAAGAAACAAGACAATTAATAAACCAAAAAAAAACAAAAATAAACTTAATATGTCAGAAGAAGAGATAAAAGAAATTAACAAGAACATTAGAAAGCGAGTAAGATTAGACATATCAGAGTATAACGCAAAAACTATTAAAAAAACATTAGAGAAGGACCAAACGTATTCAGGAAGAGAATACAGGAAAGAAAAAGTACTAGAAAATATAATAGTGACGAAGGACATACACTGTGCAATCGCAAAAAGACCCTAGAATATACTGAAAAATTTTAGGAGGACCTATACTTGTAAAAGACTTAGGAACCACCAACTAGCCCAAACAAAAAACAAACACCATTGATCAGACACTATACAGAGGACATACCTACAATTAAAAACATAAAATAAAACAGACACAAAAGAAAACAAAAATAATAAAAATGCAGGCCTGGACGGGATAGAAGTAGAACGAATAAAAGGAGGAAAGGGAGTTCCTCTAGAGCATTTAGAAACACTATTTTAACCAGTGCCTAGATACGGGCACAATATCTGAATCATGGAAAATCCATAATTCTGGGCTAATCTAAAAAGCTATCGACCGATGTTGTTATCACATGTAAAAACGTTTAATAAAAATAATAGCACCACGAATAACGAAACGCCTAGACTAATTCAAAACCTCATAACGGAAATGTTTTAGGGGGGGGTGATGTACCATTTTGGATCACATACACACCGCAAGACAAGCTATGGAAAAAGCGCACGAATGTAACCAACTCCTCTACCTAGCTTTAATCGATTTTGAATGCACTAAAGAGTTGCTGGATGGATTATAGATGTATAGATTTAATCAAGAAAATGCAAGAGTGTTATTCCAGATATTGCAAAAGACAAACCCGATAAAAGTAAGAAGGGGAATTAGACAAGGGAATACCATCTCCCCGAAGCTCTTTTCTAATTTATTAAAATATGTCTTTAAATCTTTGAACTGGAATAAATTAGTAGTAAATATCAATGGAGAATATCTGTCTAACTTATGATCCGCTGACGATATTGTTTCATTAGTAAATAGCACGGAAGATTTAACGACGACGATTAAAGACCTGCAAGAGGTAACAAGAAAAATCGGGATAGAAATGAACCTTACAAAAACAGATTATGACAAACAATGACGATGCAGCACCTAGTCGCCTCAAGAATTCGAGAAAACTGAAAGTTAGGCAAAGAATAATGGAAAGATCGATTTTGCGATAGAAAATCAATCGAATGTATTCGAGGCAAAACCAGAGTTGAGGACGTGGCACGACGCATCGTAAACTAGAAATGGCAATGGGTAGGTCATCTCTTGCGACGATAAGATAATAGGTGTAGCCAAAAGGTAACAAAGTGGAGGCCAAGGACAGAAAGAAAACGAGGAAGACCGAGAACCAGATGGAGAGACGATATCAATAAAGTTGCAGGATAACAATGGATGGTAGGGACGGCGGAATGAATGGCATGGCGGCAGCTTGGAGAGGCCTATGTCCAGAAACGGTATGGTTAAACGCTGGGGATAATATGATGAAAAAATTAAGAAAATAGCGCCCAAAAGTCGGAAAAACGTTACAACTAACTAAAGGATCATAGCAGAACAATCGTGGAAAGCGACGAGGAAGTTACGCGGTAATTTTGAATGAAAACATTTGAAGCCTGGTAATACCAAAACTTGCATATGGGTTGGACGACATTCATTGGAGCATAGCTACTAATATGTTATTATCCCCGATAGCCGGTAATCTTACAAAGACAATGGACTGTCATTTTTATCTGACGTACAAATTCAAAGCGAGCATCACTTTTGCTGCAAATACTTTTGTGACCTATCGTAACAACAGGCAAGAATGATCTGGAACGAATCACACTTAAGAAGAGCTCAATTTATCAAATATTTGACCTCCCTCCCTGGATATCATTGTAAAGTAATCCTTAAATATGGGTACTAGAACAGTTTGAGCATATTCTCGAAGGTTTCAAGAAGTCTCCATAACAGATTTTTGATATATAAATAGCACACAATGTAATAGTAACAGTCAGTCCAGTGCTAGAAATTAAAATGAAAATTCTAGTTGGAAATTATTTTCTAGGTAAATAGAAAAGTAGTTTTATATTAACACATAAATGTTGTTAAATATCTTAAAGAAATGGCTTAATATAATTTTTAATTGCGTTATTCACCGGTCTAAAACAAATATGTTACAATATTTTTTTTCTCTATTAAATGTCTTTTTCCTGGACATTTTTGGCATTATAATCTGATCGTAACATTGATCAATGAATAATTTGTTTCTAACTTTAATTGCTACAGGTTGAAACTTAACTAAGGATCTGCTCACTAGTTCATCTCAGGTTCTGATAATTAAACTACACTAATTTTAACGTGTAATGTTACAATATGTTTGACATATTTTTCTATATTTATTCTATTATTTCTTTACATTTGCTACTATTTATATTTCTATTTAGTTTTTGTGGCTGATACTCTGAAACTGAATAACCACGTTATTAAGTGGCGAAGCGAAGCGAAGTCACTTACTAACTTCATGTTGTCTGTCCGTCCAAGCAATAACTCGAGAACGGCTGGAAATTTTCAAAATTCTGTTTTCATCAATCGATAGGTGACCAAAAAGGCTTGTTTTCTAGTGATTTTGAAACTGATTGGTCAAAGGTCAGCGTTGGTAACCTTTAAGATTTCAAATTTTCAAAATAGCAACATAGGAGATGTAGCATATCATTCAACTCGTCTTTGAACACTGATTAATTTAAACATATAACTTTGAAATACTACGTGACCTTTAACCCGGAAAGGCGATTTCAAATATTTGGGAGACTGCTTCACCACTTCGCTATGCGTTGCAAGCTTTGCAGGTTTATTTTTATTAGAAATGAAATAGTCACCATTACGTTGTATTTCAGTGATTTTTAATTCTACTTTCTCTCGTACGCAGTTACACAATGGAAAGGATAGAAGAATAAGAGGTAGAACTTTCAAAAAAAAAGATATAGAGTCAAACTTGGAATTTCTTATATTTTAAATAGCATCAACATTAACAGGTTAATGACTATTTCTCAATAAAAGTGTGATGCAAATATCACAAATGTTACACCCTCTAGTCGTACAGATTTTTTTCTACATATTTTGCATAAGCGTGGAGTTCAACCATTACAGAGTTTATATCTTTAAAAATCAACACCGACTTGTAGTCGCCGTAAGGGATGTACGGAGGAAATTTGGAATAGTCAAATCTCATGTATTTAATGTAGTAAAATCCCTGAAATCATAAGTACACTAACCGGTCAAAAATAATTGTTTAAAAAAATCAGACCTTCTTTAGTGGACAACTTCTAATGTTGGACGTGGCAGATAGTAGTTCTTTTATACCAAAGCTGTTCAACCCATACTCCTGCATAAATCCAGGGTGAACGTAAGTGGGAAGAAGCGGTACTCATTGCTTGCTAGTTTGTAGGTTTGTATTTCCAGCTGAAAAGTAAATTTTCATTAGAATCACACTTATGTAATTAGTTAACTGTATATATTCCCACACATAGATTAACGCAAATATATTAAGACTAAGTCTACAGGTCACTCAAAATACTAGACGCAAATAAAATGCAGACAAAACATACATGTGAGTATATTTAATAACCTTTTAATATGTATTGTATGTGCAGATGACAAAACATCAATGCCTTTAAATGCCCTACAAGCATTACAGGCAGCACAAACAAAATATAGAAAATATCTATGTTTAATTGAAACTAAAAATATTAGAAACTGTACGCTGCAAAATTTATTGTAATTTTTTTACTGCTTATAATGTATAATATATAATTTTATAAATTTTTATAATATATATATATATATATATATATATATATATATATATATATATATATATATATGTGTATGTGTGTGTGTGTATATTGTATAATTCTTAGTGGATAGATCGCTAACACGAAACCAAGAGTTCTTCGAATCCTGCTCTAATTCCATCGCTGGCATTTTAGGATCAAGCTGCAATAAATGAGTACCTAGGTCAAACTCTTAATAATATATACGTAAATTATATTTGTACCGTAGGCTCTAGACTGTAACAGATCTATCCTGTTATATATATATATGTTCGGATAAGTTTCCGCGGTTTAAACAACTTAGTTCACGGGATGAACCGCGTCTATTTTGAGAAAACTATCGACGTTTCGGCATCAAGGAGAGCTATGAGCCGTCGTGTGACTTGCTTGATCTTTTATATGGCTGGAAGTGAAAGTTTGTTTAGCGGGAGATGCGTTGTATTGGGGAAAGTTTGTAGGATTAAGGGTGTTGCGTAATTGGCAGTGCGGAGCAATAAGGGACTTCCACTTGACAGACAAACGCTGGCTGTCATCTCTTGTGTTGAGGCACTGTGGGCGTTTTTCTATTTCAATTGCTTCACGTACTATTCTGCTGGTAAAATGGGAAACGGGGTCAATGGTTTTAGCTTTTGACTAAACTATTGTTAATTCATTTTTCGTTTATTTTCGTTGGCCCTCGGGTCACCTATATCAGTATACCTCAACTGATATAAACTATTTTTACGTTATATATTTTTGAAACATCAGCGAACTAATCGCAAGTCATCAACATGAATTACAATAGCAGCAATTATTGTTATCATCAGCCCACAACCGCTCAACAGGGATTCCAGCCTCCCATTAATTTCAATCAGACGACAAGCCAGGTAATACCACTACCTCCTGTTATAAATGCTTCTTATATACCTACTAACAGCAATGTATACCCCACACACAAATTCCAAACACATTTTCCCAAACACCGTTACAGATACATAACCCTAGCACATCAACGCAATCAAATAACATGCTTAATAACGGTGCAATAAGTAACATGAATACCTCAGATTCTGAAAACGATATTGAATTATCTAATACACCAAGTAAGGATTGGCAATGTGTCAGAAATAATAAACATAAACGAATATCTAAACAACCAGCATCAGCGAACACTATGATACCTACTATAGATAATAACAGATACTCGGTTCTCACAAATTTTACTGACGAGGCTGAAATAGAAAATACATCAAACGCACAGCAAAATAAAACACTCAAACCACCACCAATATTTGTACAAGGGGTTACGGAATTTAATTAAATGGTCGCAGCACTAACAGATGGTGCAGAATCAGAACAATACAAAACTAAAGCACTGGCTGATAACGTAATTAAGATATCTGCCAAAAGGCTGATATATATCGCAAGCTAATCACACTCATGAAAGAATCTAACGTCATGTATCACACCTATCAGATGAAAGAAAATAAAGCATACCGTGTCGTCATCCGTAACTTACACCACTCTGTTCCCACAAAAGAAATAGCTGATTTACTGGAGGAGAACGATCACAAAGTGAGATCCGTAACCAACATTAAACACCGAATAACAGAAATGCCCTTGCCAATGTTCTTTGCAGACTTGGAACTTGCGCCAAATAACAAAGACATTTTTAACCTCAGGTTTTTTCAAAACCAAATTATAAAGGTCGAACCAACACACAGAAATACAACAATCGTACAGTGTCTGAGTTGCCAACAGTATAACCATACTCAGGCCTACTGTAACCACCCATTTGTATGTGTAAAATGCGGCGGCTCACATGATACCCGATCTTGTAAGAAGACAAAAGATTTACCCTCCAAATGTGCTCTCTGTAGCGGAGAGCACCTGGCTAATTATCGAGGCTGTACAGTACATAAGGAACTTCAAAATAAGTTAAGATCCAACACATCCTTACAAACTCGATCCACAACATCAAACATGATCCAACAACGACTTCATCAAACGCACCCGATCTTCCCTCATCATCACAACCCACGAACATATAGTCAGGCCGTGCAAGGAAATACAAACACTACACAAGTAGAATCCCAAGATGTAACCTTACAAAAATTTCTAGAAGAATTTAAAGCTATGTTTTCACAACTGATGCAACAAAACAATATGGTAATAAACATGTTGTCCACAGTCATAAGTAAACTTGTAAGATAATGACTCCGTATATCATTATGGAATGCTAATGGCATCCTGTCAAAAATCTATGAAATTGAACCATTTTTAAAGCTAAATTATATAGATATCCTACTTATATCTGAGACACACTTTACAGACAGGTCTTTTCTAAGAATACGACACTACACATGCTATAACACAGAACATCCTGACGGTACAGCGCACGGAGGCGCAGCTATATTAATACGAAGCTCAATAGCTCACAATGAACTGGAAAAGTACGAACAACCGTTTCTCAAAGCAACTACTATTCAAGTCTACAAATTATCACATCCACTAGTAATCTCTGTTGCGTATTGCCCACCCAGGCATAAACTTTCCAAAGACGTCCTCAAGCCATTCTTTCAATCTCTTGGCAACAACTTTATATGTGGAGGTGACTGTAACTGCAAACATGCCTACTGGGGCTCTCGTCTAATAACTACCAGAGGCAGAGCTTTATATGAACTCATCCGCGAAGAAAACTATGATTACTTATCCACCGGAGAGCCGCGTACTAGCCCACGGATCTAAATAAGGTACCTAATTTACTGGACTTTTTTATCGCCCAAGGTATATCCTCTACCTATACAGATATAGTCAGCAGCGCTGACCTATCATCCGATCATACACCAGTCATTGCTACAATTAGCACTACAATTATTAAAAGACAAGATAGACCATCCCTGTACAACCAAAAAACCGACTGGGACGAATTCAGAAGGCTTTTGCAAGAAAATCTCCAAACCAACATCAGCCTACGCACCCCTAATGATATAGAGGAAGCCACAGAACACTTCATCACTACTGTTCAATCTGCAGCATGGAGAGCTACGCCCAAACTTCTAAATACGGTACAACAGGATGGAAATATCCCCAATGAAATCCTTGAACTGATCAAGCAAAAGAGGAGGGCAAGATCTAAATGGCATAGGACTCGAAACGCAGCTGTAAAACGATATTTAATAGACTAACCAATTCCCTCAAGAATAAACTCAAACTGCACAAGCAAAAACTTTTCAACACTATCTAACTTCCTTGTTCCGAGCCGACCACAGTATCTGGAAAGTTTCTAAAGCTAATAAAAGACTGGGCTAAGACAGATCAAGAAAAAGCAGATCTCTTCGCCCAGCACTTTGCCCAAGTTTTCACCCCCTACACTACTGCACCCGATGTTGAGATTCAAGACTTCCTTCAGACGCCACTTCAAATGTCGCTGCCCATCAAAAGCTTCACATATACTGAGGTGCTTGATGAAACTCGCCATCTAAACAACAAAGCGCCTGGGTATGAGCTAATTACGGCCAAGGTGCTTACTGAACTGTCCAAAATCAGTATAACATTTTTACGAAACCTGTTCAACTCCATACTGAGATGCCAATATTGGCCATCATCGTTAAAATTTGCGCAAATTATTTTAATACCAAAACCCGGTAAACCTACTGAAGATGTTTCCTCTTACCGTCCAGTAAGTCTGCTGCCACTAATCTCTAAGCTGTTAGAAAAACTTATAATCAAAAGACTGTATGATAGTGACACACTGGAAAACTGCATACCAGACCATCAGTTTGGATTTAGGCGGTACCATTTCACGATTCAGCAATGCCAGTTTTTATAGACATTAAATAGGCATTTGACAAGGTGTGGCATGATGGCCTATTATATAAAATTAAAGAACTACTGACAAATGAATACTACCTTTTGCTAAAACCGTACTTGAATGATCGCTACTTCCAAATCAAATATGGCCAACATTATTCTGACCTCCGACCATTCACCTCAGGTGTGCCTCAAGGTAGTGCCCTTGGACCTCTGCTATATTTACTATATACCTCAGATGTTCCCACAACAAATAATACACACTTAGGCACATACGCAGATGACACTGTCCTCCTTTCCATTCATACCAATCCTCATCAAGGTCAATGAAACGAAAAGCACTCACGTTACCTTTACTCTAAATCACTCCGACTGTCCCGCAGTTTTTCTGAACAACGTACCCATTCCTCAAGCAACAGAAGCCCGCTAGTTAGGACTTCATTTAGACCGACGACTCACCCGGAAGTCTCATATATTGAAAAAGCGTAAAGAGATTTATCTGCGAATCAAGAAAATGTACTGGGCGCTTGGTAAAAAGTTGTGTCTTTCCCTCGAAAACAAGATCCTACTCTACAAAACAGTAATCAGGCCCATATGGACTTACGGCATTGAGCTATGGGGCTGCTCTTGTAAGTTCAATGTTAACATTATTCAACGCCTACAATCCAAAACCATCAAACTGCTAGCAAATGCTCCGTGGTATGTCAGCAACTTGACCCTGCATACGGACCTACAAGTCACAACGGTAGAAGAAGAACGTACCAAAAGAAGTAACACCCACTTTGCGCGGTTGCACGCCCATCCCAACACCCTTGCATCCAACCTTCATCAGGATCCCCACCGAAAAGATTAAAAATAAAGAAATGGCCCAGTGATCTTAAAGGAGTGCAACTCTAATGAAACGGGATAACATCGCTGGATGGACTCCTCCTCACGTCAAATGTCATCACATTAGCTCATAGAACATTGATTTATTGTATTACGTTCTGATTGTTAATTTGCTTATAACCAATATAAAAAAATTTCGTTTATTTAATATAGCTATTTAATTTTTTAACATAACATATGCTACGACCGTGTTTTACATTTTCTCTGATATATAAACGTGGCTTTAGTAAACTAAAAACCAAGCATTAATGAGTAAATTTCATTAAAAATACAGCCACAAAAAAACATACACGAAGGCTTGTATTATTCAATACCTACACCTAAATAGAAGAGCAAAGTATGATTTTAAATAAGCAACTAAAATCACACCAAATAAAATATATAACAAGGAGTCATAAAAGAAATTAAATAACAGATAGCTAAAATTAATAGATTTAAAACGAAATTAAATTAAACATGTAGTATTGTACTTTGTAAAAAGAATAAACAATAAATATACGACACTATACAATCAAGATATTACTTTTGTAATTTTTTTAGCACAAATATTGGCATTTTTCTATAATTGGTGTAAAGAGAAAATGTGTTTCTTTTTTACTACTGAATTAAATAAACTTTTTGTTTTTTCTGGTTCTTGCTAGTTTCTGGTGAAACGTGGGATAAACAAAACGCATGTTATTATCTGGAGATAATAAAAACCTGTAGCTTGAGTGCGTAGTAGTTCCACTATTGTCCTCTCAGAAGGCCGCACATATTAGCGACTCAGCACGAGAGTGCCCAGGGTAGTCACACACCTCCTTCCGGCGGTGCAGCCACCCTAGCACTAATGCGAGACATTAATCTCGTGACAGGTTTACACCGTTAACATACGTTAACCTATCTAAAGGTGACAGTCCATCAGCTCGAAATCAAAATCCAAGATTCTATTCGATTCGTGACGGAATGACTCAATAATTAAAGGAGCGGATCTACGAGACGTGCGCATCAAGTCATAGACACCAAGGACAACTGAGACTTCAAAAAGGTGTTGCGGAAGTCAAGCCCGCCGTCACCAAGATCCGATACGGCGCTTCAAGGAACAAGTTGAAGACTTTCAGTGTGGCTGAAAATTCATTCTGGAGAGCAACCAAGGTGCTGCGTAGCAAGTTTTCACCGAGGCCACCTATTTACGGTAAAAATGCTACGGTATACACGGTAACAGAGAAAGCAGTTTAAAGCACCGTTGCTACCTCTAAGACGTCGATACCAACCACTGTCGTCCGGCGCATGCAGAAGCAAGAATGTGAAGAACTCATCGAAGCGATGACTGTTTAAAAGAGCGCCAGGGCCAAATGGCATTCCCAACCTCACCATCAGAGCTATGACCACCATCGCCAACGCTGTCTTGAGGTTGTGCCAGTGAAAATTGCTGACTGTCATAATTCTTTCCAAGCTAAAAAAGACGAGCACCTTTTTCCAAGATTATTGACCCATCACCTTGCTACTAATGCTGAGGAAAGTAATAAAGAAGATTATCCACCGCCACCTGTAGACAAACAAGGTTTCGAGTTTATTCGGAAAAATTCCGTCCAGATCACTCGACCACCTTCCAATTCCTACGGGTAGTGAACTGCATCACCAAACGTTAGAACAAGAAGAAAGTCATCGGTGCTCTATTCCTAAACGGGAACATGGCCTTTGACAAAGTACGGCACTACGGGCTAGTCTACAAAATGGCTTAACGTCCACTTTCTTGCCGATGGTCCAGCTGATTCTACCCTTCCTGTCGAGGAGGAAGTTCCGGATCAAGATCGGCAGCTTGAAGTCATAGAAGAAGCAACTCCGGGCAGAACTACCGCACGGATTTGTACTGTTCCCTACTCTTTTTAACAACTACTTCATAGACATGACGACGATGTCCTCCACAACGCTAGCCCACTTCGCAAACGACACGGCGTTGATATCCAACTCACTCAAGTTCTATCTGGCGATAAACAACCTTACTTAAACCTTAAACTTAATTAAAATCAATCCAGAAAAAATTGCAACAGCGTTATTTGCCAAAAAAGAAACCGACGAAAAATCCTGGGTCTAATCACAATTTTCTGATTCACTATCTTCTGGAGAATGGGAGTTAAATAACTTAGCGATAGCATGAACACTAAACTGACAAAGAGCTATTATACCTCAGAAAACAGGATGGCATCTTACAAGACGATTATAAGACCGACGATGGTATATCTATCTGAAAATATGCTGTAAAAATTGACATAAATAAAATCCAGGTGATTCAGAACAGGACCTTTAAGTTTTATTTTTGGCGTTCTATAGTATATTAGGAACATGATAATCTATCAGGAAGTTCATGCGAAAATAAGTGACGACTATACGACAGCATCTAAGGTTACCTGAATCTAACAGAGGCCGTAGAGGATAAGACGTAGAATTCTCCTATAGGCGGCAACGATAACGGCTTATACAGGCCAAACTACCATCCACAATAAAGTTTTCTAATGAGCAAGGAAGTTAGGGGTTGAGATCCAAATACCTCAACAAAATAAACGAGTGATAAAGAAAGACAGGAATGGGAGTATCGGACAGTACTCACCTTGGGCTTGACTGGTAGCTTTCGTTCACAAAAACATTGGTCAAAGCGCTCTGCTCCCGACCCATGTTAGGACTTTTCCCTCTATGGAAATAGAGGTACCAGTGTGACAGCAGCAATTCTTTTCGGGCAAGCGCTTGAATTCGATGCATAATGAGAGGGCTGTGTTTGCTTGGCAATTCTACCCGGGTGCTTAGAATAATACTGTGCTTAGATATTTTATTATACGACCGACCGTTAGCGTACCGGAGTTATACAAATGGTGCTTTTGAACATTCATTGTGTACAAAGGACTCGCGAACCTGTAAAGGTATGCATAACCTACTTTTACTATTTGCTTCTTCTCCATCCGGGGCCGTCTCACAGTGGGCCAGAATCTGCAAAAAGTGGACAAAAATCATTTTTTTCAAATTGCGCATTTGGTTTCTATATTTTCTGAATAGTTAAAAAGGAAGGTCACTGTATCTTTTCCTGAAATATCAAGCTCATTAGGTGAAGTCTCTACCTGCTAGAGGATTGCAAACACGACCCTTCCGCCTAGCAGCGATCGGCCGGGTTTACAGCTCATTTTGTCACTAACTTTTGAAGAGAAGCTGTGAATTGAAAACGTGTTAATTGTTTCTAGAAGCTACTTTATTTTAATATATGATATGAAAAAGATTTGGATTGAATTGTTGAAAAAAGTGTTATATTTATGGGGTGTTTTTACAAGTCAATCTAGTTTTCTGTAGAGAAACAAAAAAAGTCTTACTTAGTCATGCCTTGAAAAAATAATTAAAAAATACCTTAACCCTTCCTTTATAAGATACTAAAAAAACTGTAACCGCTTTCAACCGCCTTTTTTATATTTTTTATTTCTTTAAAATGCGACACTCATTCATGGTTAGAATAAAGGGCACGCGGAGCCGCGTCGGTTGCCGCATGCAGAATCAATTGTTAAATAATGCACGCTTATTAATTTTTCAATACTCTTAAAACTTATGATTATTATTTGTTATCAATTTTTATCAAATATGTGTTTATTGTTTATTTGAGAAGTTTTACTCATGATTATAATTTATAACAAAATGATTTATGAGTTCAGGTAATTAACCTTATTTTATTTTAGTTATCATTGAAATTGCAAATATAAGTACAATTGTGTCGGTTTCGAAAAATCCGGCGTCATGGGGGGTGATGTCTGCTACGTTTGTTCGACAAAAGGTTCTTTTGACCCAAATCTGCGCCGTCCGGGATATGAAATGCTGTCGAATGATGGCATAGACCCCGAAGGCGCTAACCCCAACATTGCAATCCCAGCTCGGCCAATTTGGTCGGTCTCAACACCCCCGCATTACCCCATGAAGTTTCGGTCTTCCCCAAAACAGTCGCTACCCCAGATACCAGATCCGCAGCGCGGTCCCCTCGCCACGGCCAAGCCGATTCATGGGGTTTGGCAATATTCTTGGTTGATATCGGTAGCCCCCCCTCGCGACGGCCGTTTAAATTTCCTTCTCGGTTGACTCCAAACGGGGTACTACGTTTCACAGCCCCGGAGCGGCATTTCCGCCTGCCTCTCCAACAATGTTGCAAGCAGGTTTAAAAGTTATACGTTTTCTGTTCCGAAAGTCTTTTCCATCTGGATCAAACACTTGGGATATGATTTGATCACGGCCTTTAATTAAAATTCTGCCATAGTTTATTCAAAGATTGATCACCATCAGCCCTTTTATCCACTGTTGAATAAAGGCCTCTTCAAGTTTGTTCCATGCGTCTCTGTCTCTTGCGGTTTGAATCCAGTTTTACCCGCCGTTTGTTTGATGTCATCCGTCCATCTTTTCTGTGGTCTTCCCCTGCTCCATTGTAAGTCTTGGTCTCCATTGGATTATCTTTTGTGTCCCATCGGTTTGGCTCCTTGCCACGTGTCCAGCCCATTTCCATTTCATTTTAGTATCCTTGAGATTATATCCGTCACCTTGGTTCTCCTTCTGGTCTCTTCGTGATTGATTCTTTCTCTGAGACTGACGCCGATCATAGCCTCTCCATAGCCCTTTGAGTAGTTCTAAGTCTTACCATACTTTTCTCGTCAATGCCATTGTCTCCAGGCCATATGTTGCAACTGGGCACACAGGTGTCCTTTCTCTTCAGGTTAGTTGGTATATCGGTGTTTTCGTTTATTGAGTTTTCCAAAGGCAGCCCAACTATGGCTTATCCGGCGTGAGATTTCTGCGGTCTGATTTTCTTTGATCCTGAATTTGTGCCCCAAGTATATGTTCCTTGACTACCTCAAGATTGTTGTTGCCTGTTGATACTCTTCGACTGGGCCCATTACTTTCGTTTTTGGACATTCATTTTCAGGCCTACGTGTTCTGATGTTTTGAGGAGCTCATTTAGCATGTCTTTGAGTTGTTCTAGGTCATCGCTAATTAGGACAAGATCGTCCGCAAATCGAAGATTGCTTAGGTATGTTCCATCTACATTTAGTCCTTTCGCTTCCATTCAAGGTTTTGAATATATCCTCCAAGACGAGAGTAACAGTTTTGGCGAAATAGTATCCCTGGCGCACGCCTCTCTTGACTTTAATTTGATTGGTTGTTAGTTCATCATTAATTTTACTTTTATGGTGGAATTTTCATATATATTTCAGTAGGTCAATACCTTGTGTCTATTCGGGCGTTGTCCAGTGATTTTAAGATTGCCGGAATTTCAATGGAATCAATTGCCTTATGGAAGTCTATAAATCAAGATAGATGGGCATGTTGTATTCTGTGATTTTTTTCGATGAGGGATCTGAGCGTTTGTAGGTGATTATTAGTGCCATAGTTTCTTGGAAGCCCGCCTGCTCTACCGGCTGGTAAAATCCAATTTAGTTGTTAGGCGGTTTGTAACGATCTTGGTCAGCAGTTTGTAGAGATGTGATAGGAGGCTAATGGGGCGGTAGTTCTCCAAGTCTCCGCTATCGCCCTTCTTAAATAGTAAGATGACTTCCGCACATTGCCAAGCAGTTGGAATCTTCGCTTCATAGAAATTTGTTTAACAGAGTGCGGACTGATTGTAGTAAAGGCTCGCCGCCCATTTTCAACATTTCGATGGTATGCGGTCTTCCCCTGGTGATTTCCATTTTTCATTTGCCGCAAGGCTGCTTTGAGTTCCCCGTTGTTAATTTCAATTTCTTCAGATCCTACATTCATAATATGTTGTTGTTGGTATTTTTCTTGTGAATAAGTGTTGTATAAGGATTTGTAGAAGTTTTCGACGGACTCGTTTATTTCTCACCACTGTTCCTTCGGAGTTTTTCATTTTATATATTTTCGCTCTTCCTTTGGCCATTTTCGATCTCAGTACTTTCATGTTTGCATTATCTTCAATCACTGATTGAATCATTTTTGTATTGTATGCTCTTAGGTCTTTACGTATATGTTTGTTTATGTCCTTATTTAGTTGCTTATATTCTTCAGTTTCTCGATTTAACTCCTTTCTGTGTTCTATCATTTGCAGTGTTTCTTCTTTGAGTTTCTTGTTTTGTCTTTTTGTGTGCATATCTTTTTGCCGCTGTTTGAACAGTAGATGTGATTTTTTGTTAATTCGTTTATTTCTAAATTGTTTAGTTCTTGGGTGGGCGGCAATTTGTATTTGATAACTCTGCATATTCATGTTGATGTTTGTCTAGATATTGTGTTGTGGAAATAGGTATAGTTTTGAATTAGTTTTTCCTTTCGACTTTGATATCGATTTTAAGGGTTCCCCTCACCATCCTGTGATCACTTCCCGTGTCAAACTTGTTCAGAACGGAAACATCGGTGCAGATATCTCTACGGTTTGATAGTATATAATCGATCTCATTTTTCGTATGTCCATCAGCGCTTTTCCAGGTCCACTTTCTTTGGGGTGTTTTTTTGTAAAATGTATTGAGACAGAATAATTTTTCTTGCTGTAAAAAGTTTAGAAGCATCTCTCCCCTTTCATTTCTGGATCCCAATCCGTATTTTCCGATGTTCTGAAGATTGTCATCCTCATTTTTCCCTACTTTAGAGTTGAAATCACCCAATACTATTACATATTGGGGTTTTTCGTGGTGGATTGCACTTGTAATGTCTTCATAGAATTGTTCAGCTTCGCTTTCTTCAGATCTACTGGTTGGTGCATATACTTGGATTATTTGTAAGGAATATCTTTTACTAAGTTCAAGCGTTATATAGATAACACGGTCAGATATGGCTTGCATTTTTGTTACGAGATGTTTTATACGTTTATTTATTATAATTGCCACTACCCCTAGGTGGGATTGTTCTTCCTTATTATACTGATATAGCACATGGCCTGTTTTGAGTGTCGTTGCTTTTTCACCCTTTAGTCTGGTTTCGGATAGACCGAGGATATCCCACTTGATGGCATCCAACTCTTGTTCTAATCTGGTTTGATGTTCTCTCATTGTACGCACATTGTATGTTGTTACTCGAAATGTCTTGTTTGATGTATTTCTTGTCGATTTTCTGCCTCCCCCAGAATCCGAAATCTGATACTTGATCAGAGTGGGAGTCTGAGTTACACACTCTACCCACCTGGGGTTTATAGTTTTTGAATTTCGACATTTAGCATAGAACAAAATATGAAGAAATTTGGCAATTGAAACGCCACGCTTGCCGAGCGGGTTGGCGAGTTGGATAGGATATATGTAGGAGGGATGCATTTGGTTTTGGGTAAGGATTGGGATTTTAGGACTCAGCCTCTCTCGGTATTTAGGAGGTGTAAGAGAGTCGAGGCTCGCGTGGGCAGAATCGCTCTCCTAAAGCAGACCTAACCTATACCGGGATCGTATAGGAGTGTCTACCCGCTACCCGCCAAAAACCTGAAAGATTGATAAGTGCAACCAAAAAATTCAACGCTTTTTGGAACAAAATGAAATTTGGCTCAAGCAGCCCTTTAATTTTAAGGTCAAAGGCGAAAAGACTAAAGAAAGTAGTAATCATGAACAACCAAGTACATCATCGGGTAGTGGCGGCTCACGTACACGTGGTCGCCTTGAAGTAAACTTCTTTGAGGGTAGTTCGAGGACTAAGAGGAGAAGAGCTAATAAGCTTTTGGACAAGTTCGCAGATGAGGAAATTACCTTACCGCTAAGAAAGATCTGAAACAAGAGGTAAAGGGTCAAGCTTCAAAGTTGATTTCCGAGGCGGTTTTTACTACCCCCACTAGAGCTTCCAAAATACAACAAGTTTGGAGCTCAAGTCAGAAAGTACAAAGTGTTGTGCCACTTACACCTGACCATGTTTTGTCAATGATGGTGGAGGCGAAAGACAGCAAACATTCTTATTTAATTCATAGACTGACAGCAAAAAAGCAATTCGCAAATATTTATCCCTCTTATCATCATATTAGGGCAGCCAAATCGCGTTGCTATCCAAGGAAGGAAGCCTAAATTATCACTGAAACTTCAGCGGAAATTCGCCTGCAGGATCTTCTTGATCACACTACACACCGAATAGTAGAATTGCAAGAGCCAGTTATACAAAACCTCACGCACGATGAATTAAGCAATCTAATTTTATTGGTAAAATGGGGTTGTGATGGAAGTACAGGCCATTCCAAATATAAACAAGAATTTTCGGAACTTGGACTTGGTGATGGCGATATGTTCTTAACTTCGCTAGTTCCCTTACAGTAATATGCTGAAAAGCCGGGTAGAGATAAAATAATAATTTGACAAAATCCAAGACCGTCTTCTACTAGATTTTGTAGACCGATAAGGTTAAATTAATAATGCAAGAATCGACTTTCGTGGAAGAGCAAATCAACAACCTTATTCCAACAAAATATAATACAGAGCAGAATCAGAACCTGTTTAAAATATTTGCATGATGACAATGGTAGATGGCAAGATATGCAATGCACTTTCGAGACTTCTCTGCACAGACTGTTATATTTAAGGCGACCCCAAAGCAGATGAATGTCATCAGTAAAATAATCGAGCTACCGATCAATGAAGAAGTACTACGGTTTGGACTATCTTCTCTTCATGTCTGGATCAAGTTTTCGAGTACTTGCTACATATTTCTTACAGATTAGACATAAAATGCGGAAGTACGAAGGAACCAAAGCAACGTAATTTTTGAGGAACGGAAAGAAAAATTCGGATTTTCAACAGAAAATGGGATTGCTCGTCGATATCTCAAACAGTGGCGGCAGCGGAACCACAAACGATGCAAACACAGCAAGAACGTTTTTTACTGCTAGCACCCAATCAGCTTTAATTACCGGGGTAAATGAAGGCATTATTAAAAGATTTGGAATAGTACTACGTACATTGTCTTGTGGATACGCAATTGATGAACAGGCTTTTAACGAATATGCCCTACAAACTGCAAGACTCACATGGCATTATCCATAAAATATTGGTTCATGGGGCAATTATAATTAAAGAAGCAATGTTGCCCATTGGGCAATTGTCAGAGGAAGCCCAAGAATCGAGAAATAAAGACCTGAAGCACTTTAGAGAATTTCATTCCCGTAAAAAGTCTAGAATATCCACCAATCAGGATTTATTAAATAGGCTACTTATTACATCAGATCCGCGTATTTCTTCATTCCGGCAACTACCCCCCAGAAAAAGTTCTACAATTTGTAATGAAGTTTTATCTTTATTGGAAAAGCCTTCAATAGAAACCTCATCCGAGGAGACACCTAGCTTCTTTACTCCAGCAAATTTAGAATCTACATTTAAGGAAATTGATGATGGTGATTTCTTATCAGAAACCGAAAGCGATGTTGCGCTTAATGAGTAAAGTATTATCAATAGTATAAATTATAGTATAAATATAAGTTTATAGTTTAACTATAGTACTATAAATAATATAGTAGTATAAATTTAGTATTTCAATGAATATACCTATATATGTACATGATAAATCTTAGATTGTTCCCGACAATAACTTGAAAATAAATGTATCCGCAATTGAAGACAGCGAATATGAACAATGTTGCTCAAAAGCTAATCTCTCTAATTCACGTTTATATGGTCATCAGGAGCCAGAGAAACAAAAGTGCCCCTTTCGCGCGGAACTGTCCATATACTCTCTCCAAAATTTAACGCATTTTAGATTTTATTAATTTCTTTTTGATTCACCCTTGAACTCACCCTCTTCAAACGTGATATTTTTAAATATTTATCCAAAGGATGTTTATTCAGTTGAATACATTCCCAAAATTATTGATTTTTTTAGTAATTTATTTAAGTTTCACCCCCTCAAATTCACCCAATTCAAAGATTGTATTTATTTAAATATCTTTCCAATGAATGTCCATCTCGTGTAAGTATCATTATGATCCAAATGTACGTCCATTCCTCAGTACTTCGCCTACGTACGTAAAGGGGCTTTTGACATTTTTGAATCTAAAGAAAGAGGCAAAGCACTGAGGAATGGACGTACATTTGGATCACCGATATATTTCCAAAGTTTCAGATTTTTGTCCACTTTTTGCGGGTTCTGGCCCACTGTGCGTCTGTGTAAACACATTCGCTCCCTCGTTAAAAGTCATATTATTGTATCTCATTCCTTGAATCAAATCTTAAAGACATCGCTTAATTGTAGACTTTTCCAACTAAATGGTTACAAATTATAACGCTTTCGTTTTTGATTAGATAAAGATATTTACTTATTTAATTGTCATATTCTGCAGTGTAATTGTGGGGCATATGAAATTGTAATTTACTTTTGTTACAAAAAAATCTCAAACATTTTCTAAGTGTTAAAAAAACCTAGATTTAAATAAGAATAATTTACAATGTCCAAAATATGAAAATAACCCCAAAAAGGGGACCGATATACCATTACGAAAATTTAAGTATAATAAAGTCATAGAAGATTTATGAAAGTGCTGTGGAATAGTGGATAAAAATATAAATAGATTAGATTTGATTTGGATGCAAGTCTTTATAAATACCTTCATGCTGGTAGTGTCCCGTAGCAAATATCCGGTATAGTTTAATGCTCTGTGAGTTCTGTTATACAAAAGATAGCCTCCTTGAAAAGTCCGACAATAGCTTTTGTTCACAAAATGGTTTTCGATTCTGTGTATTTTGATATTGTAGCCAGACTGGTGCATCAAGTGCCATTGTGGTGGGTCCGTAGCCTGCAAATAGTTCAAATTTATGTATGTTAAAGGGATTTTAAAATAGTGACTTTTACCAACGCCGATTGGGTTAATAAAATTATAAAAATAGTTGTAAGCAAATACAGAGGATTGTGAGCCATAGCTGTCGTATGATGAAAATGAATACCATAATTCGAATGAGGTTGCATGTGCAACATAGGAACGTTATCTTATCAGCTGATCTTATAACTTTAGTGCCATTGCCGGAAGTACACATAAGGAAATTAAAATAAAAAGCATTAACTACATATTCATGCATATCTATCTTTTTTTTGCAGTTTTGTAGTGATTTATTTAATTCTTTTATACAGTTTACTAAGAATAAATTTCAAAAATAAGTTAATAGAGTTTACTTAACTCGTATAATTTTTAAATTGCGGTACTGATACTTTTAGCAAATTTTATTATCTTCTCAACGGAGCGGCCAACTATGCCCGCCGATATTTAGCCAATAAACTAGAGATATGTCTTGTCTATCAAGTCTTGACACAAACAGAAATGCTAATATAAAAAAAAATAACTATCAACCAACAGAACAATTTATTTTTTTCTGCACCTATAACCGTAACTATAAAACACTAATTAAAATCTCTATTCGGCCTGTACTCTACATTTTGCCTTAAGATAGCTTTTATACATTTCATTATAAAATGATTGTCATTTTCTAGACGATAATAAAATCGCTTCCTTAAAATTTTGTTTAGTTCTTCTAATGAGTTGGATTTTTTAGTAGCTTCTCAAACGTTGTCATACACAAATCCATTAAAAAATAATTATAAAATTTCTACTGCTCAAGTTTGAAAAAGTTTTGATACAAATTGAAGATATTTTATTTTTGGCAATATCTGAGCTGCTTTAGCGTAACGACACGGCGCACTACGGGACGAATTGGGAAAAACACAATCAATACTTGCAGCGCCTTTAATATTACATTCAAGAAAATAAAAATTTTACGTTTTTCTTAATTTTTGATTCAGGGCGATTTCCCGGAGGTGTCATTTTCAAAAATTATGGCTTATGGTAAATGGTTGTTCTTCGGTTAAATTAATAGTTGTTATCAATAATATTTTTCCTTCTACTCGATTAACTTTTTTTTGTGGCTTCTTTAGTTCCTTTAACGAAATCAAATTGTATCGGCCTACAAAATTGAGTCGATCGTACATTTTTATTTTGCCGAACGACTGCGGTCTTTTTTCGTCGACATATGATAGTTTAAGCGAAACGGTGGATGTTAAAGGTATATTAGAATCACTAAGATTGTGATCGTCAACTTTTAGTTTATATAGTGACTGCTCGCTACTTTTGTCACACCGCTATTTCCAGATAAGAACCTTTGAACATCAAAAAGGCGCACGCATGAATGATCAGCAAAATACCGAAGTGTCAGTTGCACACCTTTTTCGCTTGCTGTTACCGTAGACGGATGGCACTGACTTTTGGCTTCGCATGTACTCTGATAGGAGGGGTGTATATTTGCACTCCTTTGTTTCGCACCCAATCTGGTTAACAAATATTGATCTTTGATTAAGTTCACGTCCATGAAATATGACAAATCTTGGTAATAATTGTAAGGCTGGATAGTTGATGAACCTGATTTATGTTTTCGGATTTTAAATGCCCTCCTCGGACTATTTTCCATTTCTGATACCAATTTAGACGCACCTAATCCACTTTTCCCTTAATTTTATCTGAGCAGCAAAGGTCAGCTCTTGAGTCGTAGTACATTGTATCAAATCTTCAGTTTTTTATGCTTTGTTATTACGCTACCTTTAACAAAAGTCACAGAAGATCTATCACCGTCCGATGTTGAAAGCTTTGTTGACGTGCCACTTTGCGCAACAGTCACAGAAATTCTACAAACACTACCGCTAGAAGGGTGGGGGAAAACAAACGGAAAAGCCCGTCGAGCCATATTTAAAAATCGTTCGTCAATTCTTCCTGCTTTTCCATATCGCTGAAAAATTTGTGTAGCAAATCTCATTATGTTTTGCTACAACCTGTTCTTCTTCGATATAGATGTTTCCTCGGTGTTAAACGGTTCACAATGTGCTGGATTAAAACATCGATTTTATTAGATTATGTCTGCTGCTTATCAATACCTCTGCTAATTTGCGACAATTTTTCGTATACTAAGGTATTTCTGAAGCAATACAAAAGAAAATGATAAAATCCGAAAAAAACAAATGATCAGATTTTCACTCCGTTGCCCATGCAATTTTAATCATAAAGAACTCAAATTATTACCTGAAACTGAAAAATAACTCCACAATTTTGTAACAATAGATAGTTTTACGCACTAATTTGTATACACTCTTTCCAATTCGAGCACACGTGACTACTGAAGGAGGGTGACATACACCCTTCTCACAATCGAATGGCATTCTTTGTTCATTAAACATACTCCGCTACTTTTTTCGACGGCAAATTCAGTAGTTTAAAAAATGGGTTTTGATGGTATTTTTCGCAATCAATCCCATATAGTGTGGCGCTAACAGCCAAAATGTAACTTAAGGAATTTATTGAACTTAGTTAAATAAGTCTCGATATAAAGTTATGGATTTTGCAATAGAGATTAAAAATTAGGGTAAATTTTAGTAGTTCCCTTATTGTTTGAACAAATTGAAATATCATCAGTGTAAAAGCCGTCACGGTCAAGTTAAAAAATGCTGTACCTTTCATAGTAGAGAATAATAATTGTTTCTTGATTGGTACTTTGTTTTTAATTTTAGATTGAGATATTATAGAAATACAAATATTTTGTGTTATTTTTTAAATAATCTCCTGAGCGAGACGCATTTCTGGCAACGAATATGTAGCTTTTTGATCCCTCTATAGTAAAGTGAAGGTGACTTTGACTTTATCTTCGGCGGTATTATCGTAATCAGTTGTCTGTCTTTTGTGCTCCTTTTAGTAATCAAAAAAAAAAATGCTGCAAGTGTGCTCTAGTACAGTTCAGAACAATTTCTCAATATTTTTCCGAGTTCAGGCAGCTGTATGGCAATGGTAATAGCATAACATAACGTCTCATGTTGTCTGAACATTTCTATAACTTATTTTGATTTTTACAAATAATTTTAGAAACCGCTTTCTGGAGTTATACTATTCTTTGGGGGTTGATGGTCATCTTCCTTTTGATTGCTTCTTGTCCTCGCTAAAAGTGTTTGTTCCACACGTACGCCTAAGTATTTTTAAAAGTATTGTTCTCAAATTTGACTTTACTTTCTTACTTGAGTTAGCATTTTATTTTTAAAGTGCATGGACGTGCACATCACGCTACGCTATCTTAAAGTATCAAGTGTTGTTCAGCCGGTAACTATAATCAGAGGTCAAGCTTAAATTACGCTTAACTCAAAACCGTATGTACTATAATATTCCTAGTCATATATGTAGTAAATTAAAATCATATTTCCAATCAGAGGCAGCATTGGTTTTGCGCCTCCAGGAACACCCGCAATAATAGATACTTCTATTACTCCCATAAACATGGGCCTTACCTGTAATCCAGTTTCTCAGCAATACCAATACGTACCGATTCAAACGTAACTCACAAACACAATATGCGCCCCAAAATCAACCCATCCTTACCCCACCTCATTTAATACATCCTCAAACAACCCCGCCTTACCAGGCTAGACAGCTCAATTATAATAAGCATTCTAAGTGATCTATAAACAGTATCAATCGAGACCATATACAAATAAATGAGGATTCTGACACAAATTCAACAGACATGGATCACGAAAGTTCCTGTGGCCTTACTAATGAAAATAAACACAAAAGGCAAACCATCAAAAAAAGAAAAAAAATCTATACACAACCTGCTCCTAGCACATCTAAAGTCAATCAAACAAATACATTCAACAGGTATGAAATCCTATACCAAACGGAAAATATTAACCAAGAACAAAAACAAATCTCCAACAATAAACAACGAAAAATTTTAAAGCCTCCACCGTGTACATATTTAATAACTACAATTAAATGGTAGAAAATATTTCCAATGTCTTAGAAAAAGAGCAATTTTACACTAGGACAATGGCCGGTGACATAATTAAAATTAACACTTTAAATTCAGATTCGTATAGAAAGTTAACTAGACATCTTAAAGATGAAACAATTGTATTTCATACTCAAAGGAGATCAATTATACAGAGTTTTTATTCGAAATGTCCATCATTCCGCACCAACAGACGAAATTAAAGAAGAGCTTGTCAATCTGGGGCATACAGTAAGAAACATCCTTAACGTACGCCATAGATTAACCAAACAACCTCTGCCATTGTTCATGGTAGATCTCGAGCCCAAAGCAAATCATAATAAAATATACAATGTTAATATTTTAAAAACCACAAGGTTTCGACTGAACCTCCTAGAAAGAAAAATATCATACCACAATGCATCCGTTGTCAGCAATATGGACACACAAAAACATATTGCAACAGACCTTCAATGTGTCCAATGTGATGAAGGACATAACACCACCCTTCATAAAATAACGCCAAATACCCTTGCCAAGTGTGTCCTTTGTGACGGGAACCACACGGCTAACTATAAAGACTGTGTAGTTTATAAAGACCTGCAAAAAAGCCAAAAACGGACCAAACAAAGCGCAACCAAAACAATAATAACAAACACACATGAGCAACAAATCAACTTAAATGCGAACCACTATCCTCTACTTACACATTAAATAACTACCTCCAATAATGGAACTGCAGGTCTACTACGGAACAAACCAACGTTTCCGCAAGTGGCTACAGAGAGACACAATGTCACATCTAACGAGCAACATTTGAACATCAATGAACATCCAACTTCCTCGTAGAGTTTAAAGCAATGTTTACCCAGCTCGTAAACAGAATAGCATGATTCTTAATATGCTCTCTTCGGTCATCAATAAATTGGCTTAAAAATGGCTTTATCGCACTGTGAAACGCTAACGGTCTTGCCAACCACGTGCAGGAGATAATAATCTTCCTACAATTAGAAAAAATAGATATCTTACTTATATCAAAATCCCAAGTAACATCAAGAACCGCATTTAAAATACCACACTACTCTGTATACTTTGGTAATCACCCAAATGACACCACTCAAGGCGCAGCTGCTGTTATCGTGAAAAACTCAGGTGCACACTATGAGCTCCAATCTTACCGAACAGTTAAAATACACAGCGCCAGCATAAAAGTGCAAACTCAGCTTTGTCCATCTGTAATTGCAGTGATATAGAGCCCACCAAGATATTCCATTACCACTGAAGAATACGAAGACTTCTTGTGAATCCTCGGAAACATATTTATAGTAGGGGGAAACTGGAACGCGAAACACACAGTATGGGAATCGAGATTAATCACTCCTAAAGGTCGCAACCTCAGGAACGCAATGCTTTGCAGCAACCTTGACTATCTCTCTACAGGAATGCCCACTTACTGGCCAAGTGACCAAAACAGGCTACCAGACTTACTCGACTTTGCAGTTGTCAGCGGTATTACGCGTACGTACCTAATGGCAGAGCTCAGTTTCGATATATCTTTTGATCACTCGCCAGTAATCATCACTGTGAGCACAACTATTATTTATAAGGGTACTCCTCCAAGACTTTGCTCCAAATATACGGATTGGGACTACTTTTAAACTCAACTAGAGCAGACGATTAACAGACTGCTTCACCCGAAATTAGCAATATGCCGTTACACGTACATGAACTTGTTATTGCAAAACTTCGAGCTAGGAAAACATGGCAAAGAACCAGAAACACACAAAACTGTGTATAATCGTCTTACTCATGGTCCACTCTGTGTGGAAAGCAACAAAACAATTAAAACGACAAACCACAGCAATTCCCTCAATTAAAAAACCGGATGGTAGTTGGGCTAGATCGGATAAAGGAAATACAGATATATTCGCTACGTACCTTAAAAACGTTTTTACAACTACACCACCCCAACCCAATAATGATGACTCCGATATTGCAGTTTTACTCGACGCATAGTGCCAACTCTAACTTCCACTGAAACCGTTTTCAGCAACTGAAGTCTGGAACCAAATACAACTAATTAATAATTGTAAAGCCCCAGGCTATAACCTTATAGTTGGAGACATACTTAAACATCTTTCCAGAAAAGCAGTGGTTTTTCTAACTACCATATATAACAGCACCTTGCGATTATCCTACGTTCCTCTGCAATGGAAGTTCGCCCAGGTCATTATGCTAGATAACCCTGGGAAGCCTCCCTCACAAAGCTCATCTTATGGACCAATAAGCCTTCTTCCTCTTCTATCCAAAATCTTTGAGAAACTACTCCTTAAGCGAATCCATGAAACAGACCTAAACATCAAACTTCCTCCCTCTCGATTTGGTTTTCGAGAAGGCCATTCAACAGTTCAACAGAGCCATCGGATAGTTACCAAAATCATGAAAAGTTTTGAGACGGAAAGAGTTTGTGCTGCGACGTTTTTGTACATACAGCAAGCCTTCGACAAGGTATGGCATACGGGCTTTCTTTATAATATAAAACAACACTTCCCTAGTCAACTCTACTTAACCCTAAAGTCATATCTTGAACGATTTTTCCAAGTCAAACTGAAAAACTCTGTATCAAAATATTGCCAAATCAACTCAGGAGTGCTACAGGGCAGTGTGTTGGGTCCACTCCTATATCTCATCTATACAGCAGACGCTTCAAATACACCGAATAATTAATAGCAACATTCGCTGACGACACAGTTGTCTTAGCAGTCAAATAAAATGTAATGGTTACAAAGACACCTCGATCTACTAGGCGACTGGTTCAGGAAGTGGAGAATTACCGTTAATCATGTCAAATCAACTCAAGTGACTTTTATTAACAAACGCACAGTCTGCCAGCCAACAACAATCAACAACACCTCATTACCAGTAAGGACCGAAGTCAAATCTTGGGCTGCATCTTGACCATCAAATTACCTGGAAAACACATATTACGGCCAAACGCAAACGACTTGACCTGAAAACAAAACAAATGGACTGGTTAATCGGCAGGCGTTCCCAACTTTCATTATCTAACAAGCTGTTCCTGTACAACGTGGTTCTCAAACCCATCTCGACCTACGGGATTCAGCTGTGGGGTTGCGCCAAGGCTTCGCACACCAAGATACTTTAGAGGTTCCAATCTAAATCTTTACGAAATCTAACAAACTCTCCTTGGTATGTAACCAACGACACACTCCACACAGGCCTAATCACAGTTTACGTTGCTGAAGAAATACAGAGATTCTCAAGTGCATAGCATCAGAAACTAGCTGACCATCGCAATGAATTAGTACAACAGCTCGCCAACGTCCCAGAAACCAGAAAACTTAGGCGCCATTGGCCACACGATCTTATTTAGTGTAATTTTCTGGGATACCCGCACTGACTGGCCTTCACTCATGTTATAATATCAAATCATTTGCATTGCATTGAGCAGATTATAAATATGCAAAATTTAAAATTAAGAAAACCTTACTTTTTCCCCTTTTATTTTCCAGGGTCAGGTTTTTGAGCCAACTTATGTATTCTGTTGTTCTTGTGAGTAGTTTGATTTGTTCTAACGTCTTACTTTTTTTATAGCTGTATCTTTAATGCTTTTCCAAGTGCTTCTAGGTCTTCCTCGGGCTATTTTCCCTTTAAATATCATACCATATGTATTGTTTTGGATTTATAATGTCGATAGTTCAAGTATCCCTATCATGGAACTGTTTTATTTCAACTGTTTTTTACTAGTGGTTTTAGATCTAGCTCTCCACAAATATTTCTATTTCTGATTTGTCTCTGTTCGTTCTTTAACCATTTTTCTAAAATATCTCATTTCAGATACTGTTCTTTCTGACTTATGATTATGCAGTATCGTATAAGAGTTTGTCGTATACAATATCGTGAATATGTATCTCTCTCCTCAGTTTTCAGTCCTCAGAGTGGTTTGTCGCAGCAATCCATTCTTCTCTATTCACCGCTTTTCTTTTCATTTTTTGATAGTTTTTGCTTCCTGCGTCTTTCATTATTTGTTTTATATAACTCAATCGTGGTCTTCCTCTCGGGTTTTTCCCCTCTACTTTTTCTTCTATTATTGTTTTCAGTAATCCTTTTCGTCGTAAAACATGTCCTATCATTTGGTCTCTTCTTGTTTTGATATGTTTCCATGTTTTTCTTTCTTCACCCATTAGTGCTAACACTTCTTCGTTGGTTTTTCTTTCCATCCAGCTGATTTTTATAGCTCTCCTATAGCACCACATTTCGAATGCCTCTAGCTTCCTTCTATCGCTTTTACTTACTGTCCATGTTTCGCAGCCGTATAGTGCTGTACTCCATATATATGTTTGAATGAACTGTTTTCTAGTCTTTATGGCGATGTTATTGGCCGTGAGTAACTGTTTTTTGTTATAGAAGGCTCGTTTTGCTAGATTTATTCTGTTGTTTATTTCTCTTCCACTTCTTCCATCTTTCGTGATTATGCTACCAAGGTATTTAAATTCGTTGACTTCTTTGATCGACTCGTTATCTATGCTGATATTGTTTATATTCTGTTCGTTTTTTCCACAGATCATTGCTTTTGTTTCCTTTTTGTTTATTTTTATATTATATTCCTCTCTAAATGTCTTGCACATATCTCCCATGGATTGTGTCAATTGTTCTTCTGATTCAGCCAACAAGGCTATGTCATCAGCATATCTAATCGCATCGATTATGTTTCCATGTATTTTTGTTCCTGCGTTACTTTCTAATCTCAGTTCATCTATGGCTTTTCGTAAGTACAAATTGAACAGCAAGGGTAATAGCGGACAGCCTTGTCCAACCCCTTGTCTAATTCTCGCTTCTTCCCTTTCTCCTTCCTACTCTAGAACCGCTGTTTGGTCTTTGTAAATATTGTATATAGTTCTTCTTTCTTTTTCTTTTATTCCTATTTCTTTCAGTATTTCGAACATTTTTCTCCAGTTGACTCTATCGAATGCCTTTTCTGCGTCAATAAAAGCAATGTATGTTTGTTTATTTTTCTCAGTCCTCTTTTCTATTATTCTTCTTAGCGCCATGATTGCTCCTCTGGTTCCTGTATTTTTTCTGAACCCAAATTGGTCTTCTGATAAATTCTCTTCTATTCTTTTTTCAATTCTACGTTGTAGGATTTTTATGAGGATTTTCGATGCATGTGTTATGAGGCTGATTGTTCTGTACTCCTTACATTTTCTTGCTGTGCTTTTTTTCGGTATAATTATTATTAGGCTTTTTGTAAATGTTTTTGGAATTACTTCTGTATTATATATTTCCTGTATACTTTTATAAATTATGTCTAGTGTTTTTTGATCTAGGACTTGGATTATCTCACTTGGTATGTTGTCTACACCTACAGCTTTGTTTTTGCTGAGGTCTTTTAAAGCTTTGTCAAATTCTGATCTTAGTATTGTCCTATCGTCTTCTTCTCCTTCGTTCTCATTTATTTCTAGTTCGTTAGCCGGGTTTTCTTCATGCTCTTTATATAGTTCTTCTAGATATTTCTTCCACCTTTCCGCTATTTCCTTGTTGTCTATTATTATTTCTCCATTTTCATTTTGCATTCCATGGCATTTAGGTTTCTTTTCTCTAACCATATTTTTGATCTTTTTGTATGCTTTGTCCATTTTGCCATTTTTCATATCTTTCTCTATCTCCTCGTAGTTTTCTTTTGTGTAGTTTTCTTTTGCTTTCTCTTTGTATTCTATTCCTGAGTTCCCGGTACCTTTGTTGTCCCTGTTCTGTGTTTATGTTTTTATACCTTTTTCGTTCTTCTATCAAGTCAATTATTTCTATAGTTATCCATGGTTTCTTATTTTGTTTCTTTTTCGTTCCAATAGTTTCTTTTGCTCCTTTTATTATTCCTTGTTCTATGTCTTCCCACTTCTTTACATTCTTATCATTAGTTCTTATTTTATTTGTAATCTCTTGTTTTACTTTTTCTTGTAGATATTTAACAGTTCTTTCTTCTTTTAGCTTTTCGATTTCCCATTTTCTTGTTTATTTCTTCTTTAATTTCTTTAGGTTTACCCTAAATTTCATCATGACAAAATTGTGGTCGCTGTCTATGTCTGGGCCTGGGTAGCTTCTGCAGTCTTTTGCTTGGTTCTTGAATCTTTGTTTTATTAATATGTAATCAATTTGGTATCTGTTTCTGTTTCCTGGCATCTTCCAGGTATATCGCCTCCTTACATTATGTTCGAACAGCGTATTGGCGATTACTAATTTGTGTTTTTCGCAGAATTCGGCCAAACTTTCTCCTCTATCATTCTTCTTCCCAGTCCGTAGCTCCCTAGAATTCTTCCTTCTCTTCCCTCTCCTATTACCGCGTTCCAGTCACCCATGATTAACAAATTTTCATCTTCTTTCACATATTTTATTAGTTGTTCAATATCTTCATATATACTTTCTACCGTGACATCATCATGAGCCGGTTTTGTTTCCAATTTCACCATTATAGTCCTTTCGTTGTATTGTAGGTACCCCTTTACTCTCTTTCCGTTGCTTAGCATTGTTCTCACTCCCGAATTTCCATCTTGTGTAGCTCCCGTGTGGATTAATCTATAGCCATCACTCCAAAATCACCTTGCTGTAGCCACCTCATTTCGCTTATTCCGAGTATGTCAATGCTTTTTCTTCTCATTTTTATCTTCCCGCACTGTAGTAGTGTTCTCATGTTCCAGCATGCTATTAGTTTTGTGTTCCTATTTCGTTTTTTTGATCCTATCTTCTCCAGTTGTCCCAGTCCGGAAATCCGAATGTGGGACTATTTTACTTCCGGATATTATTAAACTACTGAAGACCATATTTTGCTGCTTTACTAGGGAATCATTATCTTGGATGCAGTGGTTTCCCAATTCCTTCTGCATCGGTCTTATGTTGTAATAGTGTTTGTCAACGTATAAGCATTTCCTCCTACACGTGTCTTGTCTTCGGTTATATCGAATATGTATATATATATATATATATATATATATATATATATATATATATATATATATATATATATATATATATATATATATATATATATATATATATATGTATATAGTATTATACACATGCATTATTGTTTTTGTGGCAATTATTTTTCTATTATTTGTTTTATTTAATTTTTATTTGTAATACTTTTGTATTTTCGTGTACCTACCCATGTTAACTTATTATCACTAATGTTGCATATTAAATGAGTGCATCTCCGTGTTTGTTTCTTGTTAATTTTATTAATGTACTTTTTCTATATTTATCTTGATACGTATTTCTTCTAATTCCTCTTTCCTTATTACCAGTTTACGTTGTAGTTGTCTTGTACATGTTGCTATGAATAAGATCGAATTAGGTTTATGTAAGGAATTCAAACTATTATTTCTTATTTAATTTTTCATGGTGTACATATATAGTTCATATATATTAAACATCAAGGTATCGCCTTGCCTTATGCCCCTTTTTTACTTACGTTTTTAATTATTCTTTTTAGTTCTTTAGACACTCCTAACTTATCTCCAGCTTTCCATGTATATTTTTGTAGTACTTTATCAAAGCCAACTTTCAAGTCAATACGTGCAAAAAAATAAATTTTTATTTTATCCGGATTTTCTCGGCTAGTGATCTTATCGTATAGATGTGGCTTTGCGCTTGTATTTTTAATCTAATGATTTTAACTTCTTAAAAATTATTAAAAATAGTTTAACTATCACTAAGGACAGACGTATTGCTCTATAATTTTTGCATCTTGTAGTATCTTCCTCTTTGTATATTGGGAATATCATTTTATTATGACATTCATCCAGCATTACTTTATTGCTTTAAGCTTACTGGGAGATCTTTTTAGTCTCTTAATCATCTTAGGTCCTCAAAAGTTTAACATTCTTGTAGATACGCTATCTTTATCGGGTGCCTTTCAAATTCTTGTATTCTTTAAAGAATACACTATAACTTCTTTTGTTATTTTTTTAATTTTCTTCATTCTTAAGGTTTTGTTCTTTATCTTATTCGTTTTTTTTAATTTTCTTCTTGCTTCTATTATTTTTTTCTTTGTCTAGAAATAATATTAAATCTGTCTTCAGTATTCTTTTATGTATGTTTACAGTTCTCCCTTTTTTGTTTTTGATATTGCTGACACTATATGTTTCGTTGCTTTTAGTTGATGACAACATTTCAAAACTCTTTTTAATTATCTATGTAGTTTTCATCGATTTTTGTCTCAAAATTTATCCAAATTTATACCTCATGTAATTACGATTTCCCTTTCCTGTTACTTCATCGTTTCACCACTTTAGACTTTTTACTTTTAGTTGTATCTAACTACTTTTAATCCACAAGTGAGATTCGCTGTTTGTAGCACTGAATCCTTGGATTTATTCAATCTCCCATTAATTGTCAATTATCAATCATTGCGTCTCTCTTCTTCTTCTATTTCTTTGAGTTTCTTATTTGTTCTATCATAGTTATATGCCTTTTCTCGTATTTATGAAGAGGTTGTAGTTTGATTTTCTTGTATATGTTTGATCTTTTTTTAGTCGGTTTTCTAATATTTGTATCTATCACAACCAGCTTACATCACTCTTGCTCAATTGTTGCGTAATGTTTCCGAAAACCAAACTAGTGGTGAGGGATAACCTGATTATCTAGAAGGATTGGATATAACTTCTGTAAGATCATTTTCTCAAAAACTTTAGACAGTGGTGGTAGTAGGGTGATAAGTCTGTAGGAAGCTGGTTGATTAGTAGGTTTTCCGGACTTTGGAATTAGGATTATTACAGCAGTTTTCCACTGTCCGGGGAAATAACAACTGCATTAAATTTGTTGAAATATGAATTGAAAACCTTTTTGGAGCAGATTTTTGTAAACTAAGTGTGTCCCACTTGGTAAACTTTGTATTTATTTAGTGACAGGCTCATTTGATACGGCATATTTAAAATGTTGCGAATGTCATCCTCATTATTTAACTCCGCCAGAAATGGGTTGCAAACAGTAACTTAGTGCACGAATCAGGGTTTTCGTTGCTGTGACTGCTTAACATGCCTTGTCCTTCAGAGCGAGTAGTCATTTGCCTTGGATGGTGGGAATTATTTCAGATAGTTTTGGACATTTTGGTTTCTGGTGGTGAAGAGTAAGTTTTTGAGCTCTCTGGTAGCAGTACTTTTTAGTACTTTTTTATAAATAGTATGTCGTGTTGTTTGCCAGATTCTTTTTAATCAGCGTTCTTAGGAAATTTTCTATTTTACTATGCTAGGGCAACGAACTGGACTAAAGTGTTGGAATAATATCGGAGTAGCTTGGAGGGCTGCTTCTTGGACTACTTAACTAAAATATAGTTTTGGTTCGTCTAACGCATGGTTGTTTTTAGGAAGATAACGCGTTGCCCGCATGCCTTTCATTCAGGAAAGGGGATCTGACAAAAGCTTATTTTTGAAATAGAAATTCGTCTATAATTACAAATATGAAAATAAATGAGTACTGATTTGGAGTGTTAAAAAAATGTAGGAGGAAATAGTTGATGTATTTTAAAGCAAAGAAACCTCACAAGATGAGAAGAAAAAAGTTATTTTTTTGTAGGAAGAAGTGCACGCAATGTCTTTGCTTTCTGCGTTTGTTTTTCCTTCGTAAATCTATATAAGAGCCAAATGGCTATCACAAGTTACCAAAAACCGCGACGGTCGGCAGGCCCGTGCGTTGTAGGCCTTAGAGGTATGTCTGTGTATAGTGACCTGTCAATCAGTTTTTGGAAAAACTATCAATTTGTATGTTTATTGAAAGTGTTAACAGTTTTTCTTTGATTGCACCCAAGGGCACTAATATCGGAAAGTGGTCAGTTGAGACGTCAAGGCAGAAGTTTGCACTGAGGAGGTTTGTGTTGATTCCTTTTACAAAACATGGGTCAAGTAAGTCTAGATGTTTATTGAGATCTTATAGCTAGAATGTTGGTTCTCCTGTTAATAAAAGCGATAGATTCATGTTATTGGTTGCTTTTAGCATTCCTTTGATTTTGATATTAGTTATTCTGGAGCCCCAGTGGTTTTACTTGGCGTTATAGTCACTTTCCGAGATAAATCTATTGCCTAATATGCTTATATAGTGTTTCTACATTTTTTGCTTGTTATGTTTGGCTGTGCAATAGACCGCAGATATTGTGAATAAGCCATGTCAACAACTATAGATATGACTTGTAGTTGTGGTTGGCTGTAGTTGAGTAGTGTGTAATGTTTAATTGAGTTGTTGATGATTATGGCAGAGCCGGTATGAGCAGTGCCATCCGGGTGATGTGCTCCATAGATTAAGAATTTAGTTATTGTGAAGTAGGTCTTCGCGACTACCACAATGCTAAGACAGTGATTTGATGAAGGCGGTGAGTTCGCCTTAGTAGTGACCTTATGGCGGTCAGCAGAATTTTCAGACACAATTTAACCCTACCCATCATTCGCATAACCAATCGTTTCCTCCCTTACAACTTCCAACCCCAGATTTTTATTTAAGTACAGCAGCTCACTCTGATGACCCATCGACAATGCAAACTAACAACAGCGATGACATCGAAGTAGATGGAGAAATCAATGCCCACTCTTAGCAAGTGACGAAAAAAGAAAACGGCCTAACAAACCTGCCGAACATATTCCTACGAGGCAACCGCAAACCATAACTCAAAATCGATTCCAACCACTATCTGGCCATTATATAGAACTAACCACCCCTCAGAGGTATCTTTAAAAGATGTTTTTCTATGTCTATTTAGGTCATTTCGCACTTGTATTTCGAAGGCAGCAGACGTGTGTTTGTGCGCTTCGAGATATTGGTGCCCGAGGCGTTCGAAGCTGCTTGTTCTATTTAAGGTCAAGCTTGCACTTTCACTATTAGTATTTATTTCATTGTTATCTGTCAAACCAATTGTGTATTTCTGCG
>JARFIY010000140.1:0-89597 GCA_036346155.1 Sinelater perroti
ATTATCGGATCGAGCACAAAAACTGTGACAGCATCATAATTGTTATATAAAAGCTTATACCATTTAAAAGAAGACAGAAATATACAGGGCAATAAAACCACACTCGCAGTTAGTTATTAGAGAAAAAGCATTTTTTTCTTATTTCAATAGAATTTTGGACCGGGTAGTGAGAATTCTAAATAAACATGAGGCAAAAATTTCTACTACTACGTGATAATCATGTGATTCACTTTAAACATCAAATGGTACAAGATACCAATAAGATGCAACATGGAGTATATTACATATCTTGCTCCATACCAAATTGGTCTACATTGGGATCATGAGCCGAACAAGTACCACCATAATTAAAAAACATTAATAACATATACGCTTTGCAATAAGGACACGGAGTTAAAATTTTACAGAAAAAAAATATTGGTACAGAAGTATCGAATACTATTTGGAGACAATGCAAAGGTTTACAAAAAATGTCGAGTTAAAATTATACATATCGCATTAGTAATACTGTAATAAGTAAGTAGGCCTGATAACTTAGTGGAGTAAAAGCAACGCTACGAATGGAGAAATTAGTTGTTCGCATCTTACTTGACTCTGATTCAAATAAAAACTTGTAAAATAGATAAATATACACACATAAATTTATTGTTATTGAAATAATACTGCAAATTTAATATTGTCCATTTAGAAAATAATTTTATTCTATGTGTTTTGACTTATTCAAAAGATCCATATGGCACACAATTATTCATTATTTTCCTCCGCAACCTTAGCTACTTTAAATGATAGTAATCAAGAAAACAAGTAAAACATATGTTGACGTGTACCAAGTACACATATCTCGTCAATATTCAGAAAAATTAATCGGTTATTGACCAGTTTTAATGTAAATCATATCATCGGTTTAAGTATATGGTTAGCTAACGTGACAAGTAAATTTTAAAAATGTGTGCGTTCATGTGAATGTGCGTATGTGTGCAGAAGTGAGCGTAAGAATGTGCGTGTTTCTGCGCAGGTGTGCATCTGAATGTGTGTGCGTGCGGGTGGGCAGCCGGTAGGGATCGTATATGCCCGCGCGCGCATGTATGTAATTTCTGTTTCATATACGTAATTGCATTTCCTAAATAAATATTATGCCCTGTATATCCCATAAATATTATAAAATCAAGCCTACCTTTGCTTTACACAGATGTTTATAACACATATGCGGTTGCAATTGTCAAATCTTATAGTTGAAAATTACATTGTGTTTCTTGTCAAGTTTGGTTATTTACTAATGAAGTGAGGTGACGAAGCAAACCATATTTTCGTAACGGAATCACATAAGTGTGGAACGGAAAAAAGTGTAATCTTGTTTGTGTATCGGGCTATGAAATAATTTATTGAGACTGGAGGTGTCGAGGATTGTCCAAGATCTGGAAGAATACGTTCAGTTCGGACCGTTCAGAGCCATAAGTGCCCGAATTAAACGAAATACTCTTCGTAAGCAGAAGATTACGTCTTGGAAGATGCAAGTTTCCAAAAAACCTTGATGTCTCGTATTATTAATCAAGACATACGACTAGTTGCTTAGAAAAAACATACTGAACATTTTTCTAAGTATGCAAAGCAGTCCTTGTCGTTTGACTACGTCCGCAATTTGCATATTTAATTTTGTCGTAATTGTTCTCATAGTTTTCTCTAATAACACATAGATGACATAGCTTTTTGTAGTGTGTAGCCATTCTTATGCCACTAACATATAAAGTAAATTGTAATGTTCTTAAATTTTTGTTCCATTCCCATTGTTATTATATAAATAGAGAAACTTACATTTTTTATAATTCTATTATTTGACTTATTTTTATGGGGGTTTGTTTTCAAAACCCTTTAGTATAACATGGTTAGCCGTGCATATATGGAACTGTATCTTTTGTTTAGCACTCAATTTGATTTTAAGAAGCTTGTGGCTATGCACGCTACTTATATGCAATATTGTTTTGATTTTGTGTTTTTGATTGCAAAACAATTTTCAGCTACTTGTTTGCTTATATGTGATTTCAATGCCCAGATTGGATGACTGTTGAAAGAGGTTTAGCGGTTCTATCCGTATTGAAGGTTGATGCGTGTTCAATATTTTACGATTAATTTTCTTTATCAGAAAGAGGTTTACATATGTATTGGATGTTAATACTTTATATTGCGGTCTTTAAAATATTTTTTATCTTTGGAATTGGTCCTCGTAGTCCTCAGAGAGCCTTTTTCTTGTTCTACAGGTCTATAATATAAATCCTTTTGGATGACTCTTCCAATATTTCATTTCTACAGGAACGCGTCGTGTCAGTTTAAATTAGTCATTATTAACTAAATTTGTTCTTAGAGCCGCCAATCTAAAAGAACTTTAACAATCACTTCTTCACTTGCACAGAAGAGGACGTCTTACTCAGACTGAAGTTGGTGCGTGGAATTGAAACGTTGCTTCCACTCCGCTCGGATACCATAACTATTTAATCAATATTTCACTTCAATGCTACTAGATATACAGTATATAAATTTTTACTTTTACCACACTTTATTAGCTTAGTTATTATTGTTTTAAATTACATCTGCAGCTATTAGTAAACGCTACTTACAAATAATTTGATTGAACTTGTAGTGTAGCTTTTATTTATCCCTGTTATTTTGAGATATTTGCAGGAAAACGACATTATAGAAAACATAATACCCATGTTTAACAAAACATTTATGTATGTTTATAAAGTGTATTTTAATAATAGTCAGTTATGTTGGTTTAAATACTGTCTGACTTATTCTTCCCGTTTTTCGCATTCTGGAAATGGTATGTTAACGGAAGTGCATCCATTTGCTGCTGAGAAGCTGCTGAAAATATTAAAGTAATTAATTTTTTATATTGAGAGCAATCGTAAGTATATATGTGGTTTTTAAAAAAATTATAATTATTATAATATAATTTGCTTTTAACAAACATAAAAATACTGATTGTGCCTACCACTTCGTTCAAGCTAAAACTATACTTATCAGATATCACATTTTTTTAGCATAGCAACATAATGACGCATAACTTGCAGTAATCAATGTTCACGTGTTTAAAAAATATTCAAAATTATGTCTGACTTAGTATGCGTCGGGTGAGCTTATAAAAACTTGTTAATTGTGAAGATGGAAAAACATATCTATTTTTAAACGATTAATTATTTTTTTTTGTTATCACATTTCTATATTGCAGGTTATATTTTTAAAATTTATTGAAAATAATTAATATTTAGCAGCACAGACAAAACGACGTTTATGTTAATTGAAATAGTTAACAAAAAAATAGTTAAATGTGTATAGAAAAATATCTTAATTTAATAACAACGAGATAGTATTTAAAAATAACTTATACACCTATGCCAAAAAATATTAATATTTTAGCTAAAAGTTGTTCAATTCACCAACACAAATAATGCCTAATGTGTGTATTGTAATTTACATTAATTATATCGTTGTTTCTTGAGCTTTAAAAGTATTTGTGGAACTAGTATGTGCAGTAAATAAACTATACTAAATAAATTAAACGAAAAAACATACTCACGTTGTTTCTTATGATTACTGTGTACGTGGTCCAACCTGATCACTACGCAACACAAAAATTTCTGAACATCCTTCTTGTGTACATTCAAAGATCGCCGTTGGCGATTGCCACGTAGCGTCAGAAATGGAAATGATAGGAGTAAAATCTGCAATTACGAACATTTCTAAAGAAACAAAATATACACATAAATATATAATATACAAAATGGTTTAAATTTAAAATAAATCAAATAAAAAATACAGGGTCTTTGAAGTAAATTTGAAATTATTTTGTTTTATTACGGGAAAGCCGAAATGCCGTCTCATACGCATGCGCAATCCTCTATTTGATAACAACAAATAGGCTTTACATAACCCACAACCCACGACTCTTAATAAAATGAGCCAAAACATGACGTTATACTCGAATCTTTTCGTGCCAGAAAATTTCCCACAGACGTTACTGTGCGGTTTGGTTAAAACAGACCCAAGTTTACGACGCAGACAAAAAGTATAGAAAATTTGACCATTAGGAGGAGGTAACTGCTGACAGCATACTCACAGCGATCTAATCGTAAAATAACTGATAAATTCCTTCGCGAATTGAAAGAGAAGATCGATCAGGATCCTAGGTGGAACACGATGGACCTGGCAAAAGAAATGGGCGTGACGAAGTGAACGGTTAATCTAGCAATACACAAAGTAAACAGAAAGATAAAGATCTAAGCACTGCTGAACAATGTTAAGCACGACAACGCTGGCTTGCTGAGGTTTTTTTCAAGCAAAAAGAATTTCGTCCAAAACAAAAATGTGAATAGCCAAAATAGTCGCTGAAACTACCAAGATGCCTTTAAAGTGTCTACCGTTATGCATACAAAGAATTTAGCCACTGTTATAGTGCTGGAGTTTGTGTGTAGCGAATGAGATACTATGGCGCTCTACTTTCTTGAAGCCTGAAGGTGACTGCCGACACCTACATTAACTTGCTGGAAACAGTTATAAGCCCTGGGTAGAAGAGGTAGCCGCTGTGCGGGAATACCTATTCTAATTAGTCTAGCAAGAGAGATTGTTATAAAGGGTCCGATAAGGAGGTGTTACATTTTTCAAAAGACTCTAACGGATGTTTTTGGCAAACTTTTATTTTTATTTTTGAAAAAGATAGATATAAAATAATGGTGTGGTTCAATACTCCGCGTGGGAGCTCGGTCTGCAAATTGAGAGGTTAAGGCTTTCCTATGTCCGCCCTTTATGCTCGGTCGTCGTGCATTATCTCTGATGCGGGGCGATGTAAATTATTACTCTATGTTCGAAACGATGGCAGGTTTGCAATCATTTTTAGTGATTGAGTAGACTACCCGCTAGACAAGAGAGAGCTCCGGGAATGGAACCCGGGTCGGTATGCACAGCAACCCACCATTGAAGAAACATAAAGCAAAAACAAAAAGAATCCAAGGGGAAATGGTTTTTGTGTAAGCATTGATGCAGGTGAGTAGAAAAATTGTTCATACAATTGCTCGAATATCTCAAAATATAGCTTTCGAAAGAGCTTTAAGAGTAAGTTTTTTTAAATGTAAACCTGAGCTTTTAGGTAACCGTATAAGAAATAACCACACGGTAAAAGTTCAGCAGATCGAGGGGGCACTCTACATTTCCGCTCTATGGGATGAAGTGTTCTAGAAAATGTTCCCTTAAAAAAAGACATGGATTTTATTTAGGTATAGCTAGTAGCCCTATCCCGTTGAAACCAAACACTATGCTGCGAGTTGACTATCAAAGTACGTCCACTTTCTCGGAAAAAGTAGTCTAATTAAGCCAAATCTGGATATTCCACATTATACAATTACTCTCTTACTATGTGGGGGTCTTTAATGGACTTTGCGTAGATAGTTTAATTTGTTTACAGCACCCGATAAGTATCAAAGTACAGTCATTTTTCAAGGTTTTCAACGTTTCTGAGAATGTAAACCACCATATATAGTCATTTTTAAGTTTAGGAACCACCGTAATTTTTTAAGAATAAAAGTGTAAAATTCGGCGGAATGGCCTGTCTGACATGCGCAAAGCACAAATGTGTCACAACGCTGAACGGCGAGGACGGGCCTCCACAACCTATCCCACTATTTCGATATTTTCTGGTGTTCTAACGGTCTAATCACATTCCCGAGCTATTCCAGGTGTTACAGATCCTGTTGTATTAAATTTATTAAACCATTTCAGTATTATAGGGCTAGATAGGATGTCATCGCGTCAACCAACATTTAAGTAATTTCTAAATCTTCGATGTGTATGCACCACCGAAGCACGGTCTTCTTACAAAAATTTGTGGGATGTCAAATAGTGGAAGAAAATAAAACATTTATTGTAAACACTCTCTCTCTCTCTCTCTCTCTCTCTCTCTACACACACACACACACACACACACACAACGCGCGCGCGCGCAAAATAAAACAGACTCAGACAGATACACGCACGTAAATAGATAGACAACACATTAACAGAATCAAATTTTGTTATAATAAAATACTTGCCACCACAAACGTCTTCTTCGTGTTCAACACGTCCTTCATCTAAACGCGCCAGAAACGTTGTTAAACAATAATTTTCGTTCTGATAATCTTCGTTCGTCGCAGTGGTTATTAAGTCCTCTGGAGGGTTTTGTAATCGTGCTACAATTAAAGAACGAACAACTTAATTGACCAGAGTATTAGTGGGTAAACGTTTAATTAGAGAAATTTAACTTAAATACCTATACCTTTATATAATTTAATTGAAGATTTTTCAAATGCCTTCCACGTTAGCATATCCAACGGGTGTAGTTTCTTATCAGGTTGCAATTTAATTGTGAGTTCACAAATAGCACTTGCTGCAAGGTAGTTCTTAATTTGGGTATAGCTAGCTCTAAAATGTATAAGTATAAATGAGATCCAAATTGCCATTATAATACAATTGATTATTTAACTTGCCCCAGATAGACGTAAGCTGTAACATATAAGGTATCTAACTTTATAGCTTGTTTGCAATCTCTAATGGCATCATGGTAAGCATCAAAAATAAAATAGAGTCTGCCTCTGCAACACCAACAGTCTGCATTTTGGGGATCGATGATTACAGCCCTATGAAACGTCACAATGTGCCATTTAAAATTAAAAATATTAAATTTAATTACCTATTTAAATGGTCCAATGCGGCGTCATAATTTTTTATCGAAATATAATGCCGGGCCCACGACAGTAACAATGCCGCTTCAAATTTAAAATACATGTGTCTTAAATCAAAACTATCTATCGGATAGAACTGTGATGGTCGAAATTTGTCACAGAAATTTGCAAGATTTGAGATTGCTTCAATTACGTAGTGATATTCTAAACCCTTAACTTTGCAAGCTCTTTTTTGTAAATCGTATAATAATAGAAGAACTATGCGCCTTTCGATATCTATTGGCTACAAAATTAAAGCAAAGTATGTTAAAGATTGATGCTGGTTGCACCAGTCAAAACTTACATGGCGAGTTTTTGTTGCGAACCTGAAAACCTTATCCAAAGGACGAGCGGCCACTTTATTTGCTTTACTGCAAAATGCAAACTTCAGAACGGTTGCCGCGCGTATTAACATGATGACAGTTGAATCCATCACTGGAGTGTTGCAATATAATTGCTTCACGTAATTAACAACACTTTTAAAATAACTTTCTTCAATTTGAGCTAGAACTTCTTGCTACAAAAAAATTATATATAAGCGCAAGGCAAACGTATATAAATTTAATATTACAGCAGCTGCCATTGTCTATCAAAAATCCCTGGTTTGTCCCTAACAGTGTAAATAGCGGCAACGCTGATAAAGGCACCTTTACTACTGTTGTGTCAGTGCACACGATATGTGAACTTTAAACTGGTGAGTGACGTTTCAGGCCCAGCAAAATCGACAGCCAATGTTGTCACGTCTTCTCCTTTTGAGACCCTACCAATGAGCAATGTAATTTGCAAGTAGATAAAATAACAAAATACATATTTTAGATACATTTATTTAGTTCTTAGAATATATTTTTTGTTTATTGATAAGTTATAATTACTAAACTTGTCCTTTATCTTACAAAGGAAGTGGTGGAGCGCAAAGTATCTAAATTAATAATAGCAGTGTATTCGTTCAACTTACTTATTTTCTCAGGACAGAAATTTTTTTATAATTTTAATTACCGGTGGTCCGAATATGAATTAAATTTTGTAACCTTATACTTTTGCTGGATGCGATTTAATTTCTATGGTATTTAGTTGATACCGATATCAGATATTCTTTATTCATTTTACGGCAGGATTGGTGACTAATAAGCAATCGGATAGCTCTCGCCAGCGGCGTGTTAGATTTCTAAACACTATTTAAGTGGAAATATTTTTAGGAGACAAACGTAAAAATTCACGTTTGATGCCTAACAGTATACTCATTTTGGAATGAATTCCGATCTATTAAAAATACTCATTAGGCGGATTACCGCTTTGTTTCGGCTTTAAATACGCATACCCTACTATCACTATTCTATTTTTTAAGAAATTGTTTACACAATATTATTTTATTTTTGGACCTCTGTTAAATTATCATGTATCCACTAACAATAGTTTATTTCAGACCAAAATGATAGTGCTATTATGGTTATGCCGATGTCCATCGTACTCTTAATTTATCTATACATTTAAACAGAAAGTATACAACGTAATGTGGCGTTCCCTACGGCCTTGATTTACACGAGGAGATCGCCGACATGAAATTTAGCGTGCCGCGCTCTGAGCGCTTAATTTACATAAGGTCCGTCCGTTTGTGTACACATGTTGGGGATGTTCTCGCTCCTCCGGACGGCCGCGGCTTTGTACCTGTTATCCTTTTTATAGTGTAGAACTACATGCATATTTATTAAATTAATTAATAGTTTCCTATTCGTTGTAAAAACGAAAACAAAATGTAAACAATACTAAAGTTGTATTATACAATTAGAATCAAAACAAACATTTTGTTGTTGCTGCCAAATTAATCTAGAAAAAAATTAAAAATTACTGCAAATAAATGTAAAAAATACGTAAAGTAGAAACCGATTTTAACTTTACGTTTGAACGCTAAACGTAAAAATTATGGTGGTGCATTATGAACGAGAGCATAAGCTTTGCATTGGATCAACTTTACATATTACTTATTTCTTGTTGACGGCTTATGCTTACGTCAATTATGAGTGGGCGCTAAGTTAAATTGTTCCACATTACCGATCTAGGGAAAAAGTCGATCTAATTAAAAATTTATACGTTTCCAGCTTGCAAAAATTTGAGGAAAGGTGGGTGAAAAATTTATCAGCCTAGGACGCCAAAAATACTTTTTAGCGGACAATTTTTTGTAATACTATACACGAATCGATTGCTAAATTAAATTAAATTGACTACTTTTCGTACGACGTCTATGTTTGATTTGATAACTAAGCTATATAATATGTATTTAATAATAACTAAAGCTATAGTTCAACAGTTTTTGCACAACCTACAAGCAGGTTCTTTATAAAAGAGAAAAATGACGTAACTTTGGGGATTCCACTTTTGCGGCATACAATTATTCTCTGAATAATGTTGATTTAAATTACTAGTATTTTCCAGTTGCTGCCAAATTACTGCCTAAATAAGTGGTGGCAGCCTTTTGTTGTATAAATTACTGGTCAGAAAAGTGTGTAATAGTGACTGTCGGTTAAATAAAAGGTAAACGAGTGTGTTTTCAACTATGAACATAAAAAGATCTGGCCCAAGGGAATCAAACTATCATGCAAATTATTGATTCTATAAAATGTATAAAAAGAGTTTATCTTAATGTGTAGGATTACTTATATTATGAAATGTCAAAATGCAGCGTTGTTTTCAATGGAGCTCGTCAAATCGGAAATCATCATCGTGTAACGAAAACAGTGTACTTCCCTGAAAGATAATAAGGAGAATCAGTTACTGTTTGATAGAGATTTTCCATATTACGTGACCGTTGTCAACTCCTTCTTGCTCGTTTTTCTCACTGATAAGTTATTGGATATGTAAAGAAATGCTAACAGAATTCATTGCATATTATTTGCGTCTACAAATAGATTACCATACTGCTTGTTATAATAGGCTCTTGAAATATGGAGCTGTGGCATTTAGACCCTTAGGATCTTTGGTGTATGTTTTGAAATATATGTTTTTATTTATGTAATATTTAAATATTTTCTAGTTGGTATATTTTGTTGTCAATTTCAGATGGGTAAATATTACGAATGTAGTGTTTCCATTTAGAACAACAGGAATATGGTCTGATGACAGATTGTAATTTGAATATACTAAACAGTTTTGTATGAGTATGCTGTTGGTTATAGAGAAATCTAGGACATCCGACAGTTTTCTCAGATCTGTTGGCCGTTAAATAGATTTTTCATTAGTTAAAAGAGCGTAGTTATTGCCAGTTAGTTTGTAGAAGGTTACATCCTTCAATTGTAATAAGTCGTAATTCCCTATAGCAATACTTAGCAATTCAATCTCCACATTGTAATAGATCTATTTTCAAGAATTTTAAATAATTGCTTATATTTGTCAAAAGATTTGGTATGATATGGAGGGTAATAGATAAAACTTATGGTTATATTTCACTATTTGGTGTTTTCGAGCACGTTTTTAACTTTGTTAGTTTACTGTTTGTCTAATTTGTAAAGAGATATGGAATTTGTAATGGTGATTGCCGATCCACCATGCATCATACCATCAGGATACATACAGCTGTAATAAAATAATGCAGTATAAAGGCAATTTGAGATTTGTTAAGATTTGAGAATTTTATCATTTTTTTATTTATTAGTGTGCTACATTGCAATTCTAAGAATTTTAATATTGTTGTAATGACGGTGGTAAGTTTAAGATCATACTATTTTGTTGCAGTAAGTGACAAAACAGATATTTTAATTTATTTAATTTATTCAAAAACTTTTTATTTGCTCTTCCATGTCTACTGTAGCTTTTGCACAATTTGTGTGTAGATTGAATTTTGATTTTGAGACGTGTGTATATATAATCTGAGGTAGAAATTAACAGTTTGTTAAGGGTTAATAGGAATACGTCTGACACCGAGTCTTTGCAGACACTGCAGTTTTTTTGCAAGTTGCTGGGTATGCTGTTCATAAAGTACATTTTGCAGGCTCGTCCTTAGTTTTTCATGTCTATATGTCATGTTAATCACCACATTTTACGCAGGTGCATAGACCATTGCAATATGGCTTGGAGTTGTCATACACTTGATATTGCATACATTGAGCTACTGCGCGTCCTTTTCTTGGTACTTTTACGGCTATTTGGATATTGTATATATACTTTAGGTCAAATATTGCGGTATTATTTGCTTGCGGTGTGAGATTAATAGAAAATGTTAATTAAGTTACACAACCTGCTTTTTTAAACTCATCTGTGATTTCTTCACCTGGTATAGAATAATGTAAGTTTCTAATAATTGTCTGACAAGCACAATTTTCGTTCACTTGGTGTGTGTGATAGATAGTTTGTGTTCTTTTCTTAGATGCCTTAATAATTTTTTGCAAGTGTAGATATTGTGAATATTGATTTAATTGACCAAAGCTTTGCTATAGTAGGTCTGATCTCCTGTGATTGTCACGAAATTATTAATTATGGCCTTATAATTTTTTACTCTGTATATTAATATCAGCGGTACTTGAGATATCACAGGTTCAATAATGGTGTTACTGGATTACTGTTTGTGATTTTGTTTACATTTTTGACTTTCCTTATTATAGGATAATGTAATCGACGGAAATTTGACCTACCCAGTTTTTCACATTTCTGGACGAATTATAGCCTCAGGACACCAAAAAAGTTGGTTTGGCCATTGGTTCGTGTGTCTGTGTGTCTGTCTGTCTGTCCGTCTGTCAGTAAACAGGATATCTCGAGAACCGTAAGAGCTAGAGACTTAAAATTTGATATGCAAGTTACTATTAAGTAGGGGACGCAGTACGAAACTTTTGCTAAAAATCGACCGAGCCGTTTGGCCGCAAGGTCGCAAAATCTGCCACAAAGCGGTCGCGAATCTAAACGGTTGAAGATACAAAAAATTCATGAGAATAAAAATGATTTGTTATCACGAGATAAACATGAATTTAAAATAAAAGTTGGTAAAATAGGAACTCGAAAAAAAAATTGAAGCCCAGGATTTTTCCAGAATTACCCAAATAATAGGATAAGGAAAGTCGTGTGATGTTCACACTAGATTTTTATTAACTAGTTGCCGGTCATGTTTGTTGGTTTCCGTTATGCCATAGTTCATTGGTTGCATGTAAATTGCTCAGATTATAATCCCTTAATCCGAAATGACCCAAACTAGCTATCTGAAAAATGTGTAAATTCCTCCGGGGTTATTTGCTTACCTGTGCAAGAAATGGTATATTCATCCGATTGTAATCTTTTAATCTTGTAAACTACCTGTTAACTAGAAAAGTTTGGAGGATAGGTAAAAATATTGTTTACAAAATTCTTATAAGGACTTTTTTATTATTGTTACCTACATGTTATTCACCTTATTTGCTAAAATAATAAGAAACAATTTTTATAAATTGTAACCTAGTAGTAATGATTCCTGCTTTAAGATCATCAATTTTGTTTAATAAACAATTGTTTTTTTCCGTCACAGCGTTTTTAAAACACCATATTCTTCCGCTGTAAACTGTTTGTATTTTTACGTAAACTTCTGTTTGAAGTTTTAATAAGACATCCATGAACAGATATATAGATGAATAAGCTGAATTAAAATAAGAATTAAAATGTGAATGAAAAGATTCACAGCTGTTTGTTGTTCTATTAGTAGACTCTGAGGCTGCGGCCCAAATTGTTTGCGGAAAACAGCTATCTTTAGCAATTTAGGTCTCTACGAGATAATAAGCAAGTTTTGTTATGCTTTCTTCACCTGGCTGTATTGCTGCTAAATCCATTGCAAAGCAATCTCCAACATCCGAAGCATCCAGAAAAATCAAACCGAAAACATAGTGCAGCCATTTTCCAATTTCGAAAGTTTTGTCTTTATATTCGCAACTCAAACCTAGCTGCTGTATTTTCCGGTACCTATAGACCAGAAATTAAATTATTAACCGCATGTTGTAACAGCGTAACGAATTATGAAATTTATCATGCTTGGGCGATGTGGGCTAAGGTGTATAGCTTTTTCGAATCAGTTACGATTTTACGAGGCTTGAAATGTAAATTTAACTCATGGTATTCATGTACAATAGCTCGAAGAGCTGTTTCGTATGCCTGTGTTGATTTGTTCGGAAGTAGGCAGTATATAAGAGGTATGTAAATTTCTTTTAGATAAGCATGTATAGTAAACAGTTGTTTAAAAAATTTCGCCGAATATGAAAATGTGCCATCTACGTACAAAGTGTCCGCTAAGGACAGTCGCTTCAAAAAAGTAAAACAAGAAAAAATAATTATATTCTCGTTTGCATTCTTGAGTAATAGGAAATTTTCATTTCTGTTTGTTTTTAAGTTAACTTTTTCTATCACTTTATGAAGATCCTCCAGGCATCAATACAAGGGTGGCAAAACAGATCTCCTCGCATTGTATATATCTTTTTTGGAATAATTCATATCAGGTTGCAATAAACTGGACGAATCGATCGATAGGACTTTTTGTACAATTTTAGATGGTCTGTCACAAATGTCTTCGACCACTTTTCGTTTGCATGCAGTATTAAGTACTTGTCATTGTATTTTTCTCAAATTTACCTGAAATATCAATTTAAATATTCGAATGACACTATAATACAATAAAGTAGTACACATACCTCGTGATTATGCGTTAATTCGCTTTTAATAATTATTTTTTGTCCATCTTCTCCAATGGTGTATACCTTCGCCATACACTTTTTATTAATACACCTCCACTTTACTTCCCCGGTAGTCAACTGACTATGATTAAAAAATTGTAGTCGTTTATTAACAACATCGGTCGATTTTTTTCACTCAAAATTATGTTAAAATTAGCCATCTTTCGACTGCACTCGTATCTTTACAGCAAAGATCTGATTATTTTATTTTTAAGGGCAGTTTATATATGTTGTCCTAAATATTTAGTGGGGTATTACTAAGAAAGTACTTATACTTATTTCGGGAAAAGCTATAGGTGAGAGATTAAGAGATAATGAGATTTTAATTTTTGCGGAGCAATTTACATTTCTACAAATTTGTATACCTGGACGAAAGGAGCAATTTACATACAGGGATTAGTGACCTAGCGGATTATAGGAGCATTTCAAACGCCTAGTTTATTACGTCATTACTGTGTTCGCGTGAAATGCCATGGGTGGTAGATGCTAATGTGTTTTTAAATAGTAGATAAAATGTTTGATGTGTACATTTTAATTTATATTACTTCGGCATTACTGTGCGTTGACTTAAATAGGAACTTGGCTTTGATGAACTGTATTTACTGATTTAAATTACAGATAACAAAAAGACACACCTTTGTTGGAAGCGTACTGAACTTTCAAATTTGGGCATATCATATGTACGGTTACAATAGCCAAGTCTTAAATTTCTAAGTTACATTGTGTTTCTTGTCAAGCTTGGTTATTTACTAATGGAATGTGGTGGCAAAAAACCATATTGCTGTAATATCATTACGTAAGTGCGAAACTAAAAAAAGTGTAATTTCAATAACCTACATTCTCTCAGTATTTGCCGCATATTTGTGTATCGGGCTATAAAATTATTTAATGAGACTGGCGGTGTATAAGGTAGTCCAAGATTTGGAAGACCTGGCCGAGTTCGAATTGTTCAGACAGCTAAAGCCGTAAGTGTCCGAATTAAACAAAATTCTCTTTGTAAGCAGACAATTATATCTCGGGAGATACAAATTTCTAAATCTTTGATGTCTTGTATTATTAAGCAAAGCCAAGGACTAGCTACTTACAAACGACATACGCGACATTTGTTGACAAATAGTGGAAAGAAAACAGAAAGAGATTGTTGGTTGACTATTTTTTTTACGGATGATAACACTTTTAGAGCGAAGGAATCTTTCAACAAGCAAAAGCACGGGCTATACGCTAAGTGGTCGAAAAAAGCATTTCAACTGGTGCCAAATGTTAAGAGTGGCCATTATCCACTAGCTATAACGGTCAACTTAAACTTGGCTGAGCAACAATATGCCTTATTTCCTAACAATAGAGGATTGGCTTTCTGATAGCCCAGATCTTATTCCATTAGAATACAGTTTATGGTCAGTTTTATAGAGCATATTTTTTTTAGAAAGACACCCTAATGTTGATTCTTTGAAAGGTACTTTGAAGGCTACACTCAATACTTTTCAATAAATGTACTGCGTGCTGCCACAGACGAGCGACCCGAGTGTGTTAAAGCTGATTTAGAGGCTAAATATGCCCGTTTTGAATAAATTCATTGTAATTATGCTTATCAATAACCATTTAATAAATCCTGAGAATATTATTTACAAATAGTTAATAGATTTATTTTGTCACTCTAATTAGTGAGTGAACACTACTCTGTGTATACAGTTTGTCCTTGTCAAATGTGTTGTTTTATTGTTTTGACAAATACGATTACTTTTTATAATAGTTACTTCTATCTTTGAAACGTAAATTATAAAATTAATTTTAAAAATAGCATACTTTTGGTTACATCAGAAATCAACATTAATATTATTATTTTAAATAGAACAACATACACAGGATTATCAAGAAAATTCGAAAAATAAGTAAACCATCAAAATAAAATTGAAATAAAAAAATTAAAATTATTTACATAAAACAGAAGTGAAGTAAATAGTACTAAGAATTATATTTAGCCCCCATTGGCGGCCACGGTTTTCCCGAGCTGGAACCTTAACCTGCTGAAGAAAAATTCAAATTTTCCCTTTCCCATATGTGTTATTATCTCCGTGAGGCAGGTCGTTAAGCTGTCCTCGGTGTTATGATAGCTCTCACTAACCTTCGCCTTGATCACGCCCCCACGCAGTAGTCAAAGGAATTGCAGTCGGAGCTCGAGGGTGGCCAAAAGTGAAGACATCAGTGCTAATACAAATTGTTGTATAGCTATGCCTGATTCTTGCTTGCCTTGTTTGCTGGTGCAGAGTTTTGTTGGAGCATGTACGTCTACCCAGCGTCCACCTCCCTTATCTAGAGCTCGGCAACTATATTCATCATATTAAAATAGTTATCGGCGGTCATCTCCAAGCTTTACTCAAACAAGTGGGTCGCCATAACATCCCTTTCACTGCTTTTAAGTCGTGAAACTATCATAATTTTAAATCCTCGAATTTGCATTTGAATATTTAAAAATCCGATATTCTATAAAGTCCCCTTAAGTAACCTATTGCTGATCTTTTAAAATAATTTAATACTTTGAAAAACATGCTTATTTGTTCATGTCTGGTTTTATGTTATTTCATTTTTTTAATAAAGTTACAGATATCTTTTAAATGGTACGGGTATTCCACCCGTAAAAAGAAAAAGATGCATAATTTAAAAATAAATATGGTGATTTTTTGCTTCGATTTTTAATAATTATGCTCAATTGTTGCGCTGCTTTGTTTTAGTGCGGAAATGGTAAGATGGGCAAGAGCACTGTTATTGTGTAAGTTTTTCAGTTTTTAAGTTCAAATTTAGAAACCTTGAATGTTTTTCCAAGTTCATCATCTTCGAGATATTAAATTCTCTTATGACATCACATCAATTTGACGACAATACTGGATTCCTTTATTTTGTTTCACACATTAATTTCAAAATTACAAGATTACTCAAAAATGTTACTTCTTAACAACTGAATTTGAACGGAAATAACAGAATCAGCTAAAAGTAATGAAAATACCCAAATGCATATCCTAACAGGAAAATACTGATATTCTTTTCAAATAAAACCGATTAAGATATTTTTTAAAGGTATAACTTCTAAGCAAATGTACCATGAGTCACCGCCATGGCGTTGTAGTTTAGAGCCCTGATTCTTTGTCCGCCTATTCGGCGCTGTAAACTCATGTATTATTTTTAAATTGTAAGTGTGCCAGCGTGGTTGAGGGACGGGCTGCGATGCTGACGGACCCGGGTTCAATTCCCGGTGCTCTCTGATGCCTGGCGGGTGGCCTACGCAGTCACTAAAAATAATTGAGTGCCTGCGTTTATTCGAACAAGGGGTAATAATGGCGGTCGTCTTAGGCGCGGTGCTTGTCACATCGCCCCGCATCAGAGATGGTGCGCGACGACCGGGCAGAGAGAGCGAACGTATAAGAGTCTTAACCTCTCAGTTCGCAGACCGTGCTCCCACGCGGGGCGTAGAGCCTTACCATTGTTATTATTATTAAGTAGTATAATATTTCTAGAAATTTGGTTAGCTCTGCAATCGTACATTTTTCTACAATATCATGTAGGCTGCAGTATCGTTATAGATAGATAAGCTTACCTCTACAATGGTTCAATACTAAATGAAAAAAAAATTGCAAAAAAGGCGAAACAGGCTTATACCTCACAATCGATACTTTTAGAGCGGAATTCATTTCTTTTATTATTTTTAATACCAAGCACCCTATTTAAGAGAAACTTTTTCAATCCTTTGTTTAAAGGTTGTTACATTTTATTCTGCATATAAGAATATAGAACTATCAAATATGCACTAAACTAGTAGTTTGTTTTCAGCTATTTTAAACATTCACTTACAATATTGGTGAAATATCCAAATTTTCCATAAAAAAGCGATTCAATAAAATCACTGTTGTAAAACCTTAATAATTTACTGATATTCTTTAAAGTACAAATTAGATATGTATTTATATCATATGATAACAATAAATTTTATCAAAAAGTAAATTTTAGAAGTTTCTTAAAAAAAATTAGATAAATCTTCTTGTTGTGGTTCTAGCAACGCCGTTTAGCTTTGCCTGTTTGGCATTACAGCCGAAATTATGGTAAGCGTATTGTAAAATATTTAATAAATTCTTATTTTTACAAATTTGAATTTTAGGCACAATGCCTTTTGGCTTTTTTTATGTAGTTCTTCTTTGGTGTTAACTTTGTTTGTTTAAGCGGTATAAATTGTTTTCTTTTCTTTCATAGGGTGTAGCTATTATATATATATATATATATATATATAATATATATAAAATATATAATTAAATCAAAGGCGGTATCTTTCTCTCTCTCTCTCTCTCTCTCTCTATATATATATATATATATATATATATATATATATATATATATATATATATATATATATATATATATAGAGAGAGAGAGAGAGAGAGAGAGAGAGAGAGACGATGAAACCGCCTTTCCGATTTTAAAAGAATGAATACAACCTTTATTTATTCTTTCTTTGGTATTTACTAAGTTTAGCTGTTCACTGTCAAAACAAACAATATAATTAATTTTATTGGTACTTGTAACTTCTTCGATCAACTGTTAGACGCGGTAAATAATCTTTATAACTTACGTGAATAAATTTGTACATCAGATAAAAATAAATGAAAATGAAAACTTAAGAATAAATGTGTTATATGAAGATTGGCACAGACTAATCAATAACTAAGGTAATTAAAAACTACAATTTTTCTTATGGAAATAAGAAAAATATGCGTGTAGAAGTAATGATTAATTATGTGGTTGACATAGTCAGTTTCTAAAAATAAACACAGGTTTATTAAAGGTAAGATTTTTTATTATACTGTAACTCTAAAGTCGCATTCAGACGGTTGTTTGTTAGATTATCCAGAATAGTCTATAGCTTTGTTTTTTGCTAGTCTTTAATTTTGCTAAGATCAATATTTTGCTTAATTGGGACGTATAGTCAAAATGTAAAGAAATAGTAAATACTAAAATACAAAGCAAAATAATCAAAACACGTCCGTTAAGTTTAATAAAAACAAATAAAAACCATTGCTGATCAAATTTGATCAAAAATATCAACAAAGAAGTTATTTATAAGAGAAAATGGAACCGCCAAGATTTGATACGTATTCTGATAATGAACGACAAGGGGCAGTTTCTTTTATATTACGCAGAAATAGAATATAAAAATGAAGAAATCCAAGCCACTCGGATAATCATTAAAACAAAAAATATTGATAAGTGTCAATAATTGATTAACTACCGAAATATAAGTCAATCTAAGAATTGTCTAAGATCCAAGATAATAGTACACATAGTGTATTTGATTAAAAAAAACTAATTAAGATGCTCAACAACGATAGGTGCTTTGCTATTAAGACTATTTTCCACAGTTCTTCCATTAGCCGTAGAAATTCTTCTTTGTTGTATTTCATCATGTATATCTATACTATTATTTCACACTATGTTGGTAACACGACTTCTTTAAATATAATCAATCCAATTCAGTAGTTGACGAAGTGTATTTACTAATGATAATAATCATTGTAATATTTCTAAGTTGATTTATAATGTCATTTGCGTCAGTTTGGAAATACATTGTTATGATTATATTTGGGTATCCGATACTATCGCAGAGTCTTTTATAGCCTTTAATACACTTATGCCAGCAATTGCTAGAACGAGTGGACTACAGAAATCATTTATAGGCTGCTCGCAGTAGATTTCTTAAATCTGCGTCAGAAATAACTTCATTTTTCGTTATATTATCAACAAGTGCTTTAATTTTTTTGGCTTCTTTTTGCTTATTTTCTAATATCATTCGCTCAATTTCTGTTTTAAGGTTAAATTGTTGTTCGTATAGCTAAACTTGCTGCGACATCGATGCTGTGCAACTTATTCAAACTACGATGACACAAATTTCAACAAACATAATTTAAAGTTAGTTTATATATTTAAAACTTAAAGAAAAGCTGTCTAATACGCTTGCATTACCTTATTCATTCATACAGTAGTACTTTTACTACTTATTGTTCTTTTATTGGATTTTTCTAGTACCAATTAAACTTATATTCTTTAATTGATCACTTTTGCTTTAAAGTCACCATATTAACATTACTCACTATGGACATAAATTGAAAGATGTATTGAAATTAAACTTATTACATGTATTTTTAAATTGCTTAAAAATTGTTCTATAACTTGATATCTGGAAATCTTATTACAACCATTAGGTTTTCTTAATAATTATTTTATAATGCAACCTAAGAAAAACATCGTCTTATATCTAAAATACTTATTTTATATGAATTGCATTTTTTCCATAGATTCGATAAAATTATTTGGATATCGATTTATATAACAACTAAAATTTTTTATAAAAAAAATTAACTGGTGCGGCCGGAATAAAGTGGACTGTATAGGTAATTTTGAATAAAGACTTGAAACAAATCTAAAGTTAAAACACTAACCTGTGGAAACGGCGCTTTCCCGCAGATATCGGATCCCTGCTGTTGGTCCTGGGGCTGAGGATAAGGATATGGATAAAAAATAGAACAAATTACCCCAATCTTCACAGCGAAGGTCGAAGGGCAGCGTCTTTCATGGTGTAAAAGGTTCCTTCGTCGAGCCAGATGAAAGAAAATGGACCGAGTTTTTTACCGGCAAAATTTCAACCCCGAAAAATTAGCCTTTAACAAAAGGCCTGGCAGAAAATTAAAACTTCTGCCGCCAATTAAAGCCTCCGACGAACTCTCGGTTAAAAAGAAAAATGATTCCGACTTACGAATAACTTGCCTGCGAGAACACAGCTAGAAAAGGCCAAATGCAAACGAAATGCGAAATACAAGTGTAAATGAATAAAAGCAAAAGCGTAAAGTCGCGCAAACTAAACGAAGTCGAAATGACAAGTGCACAAAAGAGCAAGTCCGCGGCCCGCGGCCCAGACCGCCGGCCATGTCACAACGCGTGCTCGGACAATTGGGCCGATAAAACAAATTTCAAATATATATAATTTAAAACTTCAAAAATAAATATAATTTTGAGATTGGCGCGAACATTAACTTTTACTTAAAAATATTAAAATTGTCATAATTTATATCAAAATATTTATTTAGTTATATATATTATTAAAGACAATGCATCTTATTTATTGTGCACCCGGGATGGTAACTTGGGAATTTTAAATTCACCTTTGTATTGGTATGGTTGGGCAATGTAACGACAAACCTTTGAAACCACGTTAACCGGTACATCCTATAAACATAATTACAGCATTTATTAAATTTATTATTTTTATACGTACATATTTGCCTAGAATTATTGCCTGCTCTCCATTTCGCGTGTAGGTTTCCCTCAATACGATAGTATTTGCGTTAACTGCAGAAAGCTTGCCACAAAAAATTGCAAAATCACGCCTATGTACAAATACACGTTTGCCAACGAAGCTGCAAATAACAAAGATTGTATTTTTAATTTTGTTTACATATACATTTGACGACGCAAAAGTTTTCAATTCAAGTGAGCCACTTCTAAGGCTATTTTTAAGAGTGATTGTGGTACGAAACTTTTTCTTACAATTTTTCACCACTAAATAAACTTATAGCTGTCAAAATACGCTGTAAAATATGCAGTTAAAAAAGCCCATCAAGAAAAGATAATATAAGTGAGTTGCAAAATTAAAATAAACATACCACAAAATCATCCCTACAAAGCAATTCGTTAGTTTGTAAAGGATGTTAAATATATCGAACTTCAAAAGTTGTAATAAAAGATGTGGCATTTGCAACTGAGGAAGGGTTTTAAAATCCATAAATTGAAATGTCACTCTCCTCACAGTCCTGCTTGAAATGTACTGGATTGTTATGAAATATTTCCAGCATCAAATGCCTATTAAAAACGCTAAAGAATAAACTAGTTAAGTCTCATAGGTTTCCAACAAAATCAAAAATGTAAAATTTCAGAATATTTTTCTTACATTACAAATATGCATAGAAAGTGCAAAATTTGTTATCAAGGATTCATCAGGTTTTACAAAATTATAATTTATAATTTACCTATTACATATAAAACTATAAACGTCAAACGAAAAAAGACAGATATTATATAATATATAATAAGGTTAAAGAATTATATTACAAATATGTAATGTGCGCCTCTTTTGTCATAAGACAAATCTATGCAATAGATTTATTCATCCAAGATGCGTTGTATTATTTACTCGTTGACGAATCTAAATGCAGTAACGTATTTCACGAATGTTAGCATATCTATTGAAGCTAAAAACGTACTGCAGCTTTAGGTACATTGCAGTCAAATGACTGCGTTAAGCAATTAAAATATTGTAATTTCACGCGATAAAAACTCCTGCGGACCTTTTTAGGGATTTTCAACAATCGAGCTCCGAAACCTTATTACCGTTACATTCATGTCTACAATAATATGCTTCAATGCGTCTTCGACTAAAATTTGTTCTTTTTCGTATAGCATTTATTATTTTATTTTATCAGAGACTGGTTATGATTTTTGGTGCCGTAAACTAACAATTTTTTAATCGACCTCCCTCAAATTATCAAGAAATTACAAAGAATTTGATTGTTTAGACAAAATATTTATTTTATTTTTTAATTTTTGTTATAAACATACACTTCAATTTAATGTTCACATACATTCACACATCTTGAGGACAAATAAAAATAAATGTCCGTCTCCTTAGGAAAAATTGTGTTTAAAAACATTTTTCATCCTGGATTTAAAATTAACAGACTTCTGGATTATGTTATCAACAGAAATACTCTGTAGAAACTAAATATTTAAAAAATAAAAGTGCAACACCCGTTACTTTTTCTTGTTTTAACGTTGTTCTCAAAAATTTCTGCACTTTCTTAAGAGCTGAAAGGGATCGTTCACTAATGTATTTAGTAACTGCCACACTTAAAAAAATTCTTATAACAATGGTAGTATAGGGAAAAGTAGATTGTTCTATAGGTTCTATAACTTTAATAATGATAGGAGTCTTTGTGGTTCTTACTGTATTTTACGTTTGGTATTCTTATAGTTTTTGTTAATACTTTTATTCATTTTCGAAAATGCTTATAAATGTACATGTATCCCAATTTTTTTTTATCTAAATCAAAAGAGCACTTTTCCAATAGCTGATTTACCTTCTGTCGTATTCTCTCATATTCCTTTTTAGTAATGTATTCCTGTATACAGAATGTATTTTTTTGTACTGAAATAAGCTATAGAAAATTAATTTTAGAATAATAAATTTTATTATCACAAACAACTGTCGTCTAGAAAACTCGTAATTTACATCTTTGTTTTCAGCAAAAAAAGCTTTTAACTTCATATTTTTTTTAAATGTTTTGTAGATATCAATTATGCACATCGATTTTGCATTGTTTTCTATCTTTTAAAATACTGTATAGAGTAATGCACTTTATGGTGTCGATCCTTTCTCTTTGGAACTTTTCACTTAATCCTCGAAACTTTACATAAATATTGTTTCAAAAACATGACATCAATTTCCTTTTAAGACTTGGCATTTATAATATCTTAAACAATATCTGCTTTAACTTCGTCCGCTAACTATAAAATAAATTTATTTACAGTTGTCGTTTATAAATAAAAAAACACCTCTTCCTTTATTCCAAATTTTGCTACATATTTTACTTATATTATTTGTTAATACAAAAAATCGAATTTTGAAACCAGTTCTACACACCCAGGAATTTTGCAACTCTTTACAGAGTCTAATATTTTATTATTACCATACATTGGTAACCTACGAACTAAAAACTTCAACAATACTTAAGAGAATATTTCTGTAATATAAAATTTCTTTTTTCCTGTTCTGCTATTTTACAAATACACTCTTTGCAAAACTCGGATTCTACTAATAAATTTCAAAATGCACTCTGTGTTTAGAGTTGTCATAATCGTTTATTATATGGTTAATGCTCAAATTCCTTAGCTGCTAGGAATATCGTTTCTCCATAAAATTTGGACGGAGCAAAAAATACTCGTCCGGTTGATTTTGAATAAACCAACCAATTTCGCTAATGCGTTCTCTATTTATTAACTTTTTATAAAACAACTGATTTTTACAAACATTTTTTGTGGTCTTTCAAATTTCTTAGTCAGTCATCATTTTGTGGAATGCCATTGTAGGTCACCAATTCACGAAGTTCATCATTTTGCGCACAACTATGTCGGATTATTGAATGATATAATTGGATCTACATCTTTAAAAACATTTTCAGAGTTCTGTAAACTCAAAGTCTCTTACAGTTTACATTTGATTTACTACAATTTGAGCTTAAAGTTATTAAAGTCCATGGGGATTATTGTGGTTGCTGCACGTTACATGAGGAAAAAGGGTCTAGTTTTGGTATTTCTTGATTACAGCATCCTTCTGTTCAAAACAATGTTTGATACGTTTTTTAAATTCTTCTACAATTTTTTAAATATATCTCAACCACCTTTACCACTTATTGTTTAGCCTTTACGATAAATGAAATGTGAATTTAATGATAATTTGATGCAACTGTTGCATAGTAATTATAAATTATAATCCTACTAACGCAACCATCGACGATTACTCTAACAACACTTATTTGTTTTCAACAGTGTTGTTCGCTGTATTACGTACTATTCCACTACCACAAATGACCATCTGCTCCGCCTTATATTCAAACGCGTGCTTCTAGGACAAATCAAAATCTTCTGAAATTTAATACGACCGGTGATCGATAATTCTGGAAAGTTTCTAAATAATTTGTTAGTGCTATTATTTTTGTTACAATGTTTTTAAAATTTATTATGTGTCGATTAACGTTGAATGTACGACTTCAAATTGAAATATTTATAACCTATCGAAAATTTCTGTTTGAGCTGACTTTTTCGCTTGTTCAACTCAATATTTTGCCTTCCCTCCAATTCTATCGCCCTAAGCTGGAGCTTAGTCAACCTATGTAGGGTTAATCAGGCTCCATGTTTAATACTTTTTAAAATATAATTTTCTTAAACGCTATAAACCATTTGTAATAATTAAAGCAATTCGAACAGTTAAGCAGTGCTTTAAAAGCCAGAAAAATGTTCAATTTAATTTAATTAAATGTTTAAAATAATTATGTATCTATGTTAAGTTTACACTTGCTGATTTTCCTAATTTATTTAAATTTGAACGCGTGACTAAAAATAATATAAAATAAATATTGTTGCATGCACTTACTGTTGGATATGCAGGTTTCCGTACGTGTCAGGTGTTACAGTGAAGTGAGGGTGATTATAGCGACATAGCACTGGATGATCCACGGGAAAACTGTCCTTTCGTATTTCGCATTCCATGTTTTAGCAGATCTTGTTAGTCGACTTCACATAAAAACTAAAACAGGCACTTCAAACAACAGATTCGACAGTACTTGGTACTATTAATGAACCACACATTCCGTTGTGCTATTCCTTATGGCTCACAGCTTGAGCTGACCGCCTATAACGTAATTGCATGTGACTGACGACAGACGTATGATCTAATAAAAGTATGACTTCAGACAAATAAAAAAATAGATAGTTTATACGGATCCTTTGAAATATAGTCCAACCACATAAATAAGCACATTGGGAAAGAGACCCACTAACTAATGGAATACTAAGAAGCGCATCTTATTTGTGAGCATTTTATATTTGCTACTCATAGCCAATTATAAAATTTCAATTTGGGCTAGTAATTCTTAAAATTCTTAAATTATAAACTGTTTTGATGTCAACTCAGTGGTTTACATTGGAATTTTAAGAACATACATCAGTTTTTTTGACATATTTTTTTTGATGATTCATCATGTAATTATTCATTAATAAATGAAGAATATTTTATTCTAGGAGCAACCCTACGTTTTGATAAATAGGTGACTCAATAACAAGTATTATCGAATCTAAGAGGGCTTATCATTTTAGTTGTGCTATTAATTTTATTAAACTATTAAATTTATTATTAATTCATAAGAGCGAAATAACGCTTTTATCATTTTTAACGACAATAATCAATATATATATATTAAAAACATGTTCTATAATAGGCTGTTAAAATGAAAATAAACAGAATGTTGTGGTAATAAATTTGTTGAAAATTATAAGAAAGCAAAACAAAACAAAACTTTATTATATAGTAGTAGATACAAGTATAGATATCATATTGAAAAATAAAGTATCCAAAGTATAGAAAATACAAGGTTTACCAAAAGTTATTGAGTAATTTCAAATAATTTTAATTGCACATAATGTTTACAAAAATATAGGTTTTCTCATCAAATATTAAAAATAATGTCACATAAATGTTTTGTTTTCGAACTTCACATAACAAATAACAACTCGGCTTGTAAAGCAACTTTTAGAGGATCAAAATTGATATTTACGCCTTTTCAAAATATCCTAGTAATAAGAAGTCAAGATTATTATGTCAAATAACACTGGTCTACAATTTTTTTTTCTTTTACAGAAACAAAAATATGTGGATTGCAATTTATTTGTTGTGCTGATTTTAGATATATTGTCAGATTTTTTCCATAAAGCAGGGTTTTTTGTGACCGGCATTTAAACGTTAATGGAAATAATAATATTAACAAATACACCTACTCAATCAAGATTATTTAAAACACAGTTTACCTAGACTTTTTAATGATTTACGAGAATATTTTACTTCCGGGATGTCTCTTTTTATAGTCCTACAATAGTCAGCCAGCATGGTGGTGCTCCACGTGCCTTGGTACCTTCATTATAAAAATCTGCTAATGAAAACGCTCTCCATGCTGGTCACTGACAGCACCAAGACTTCTTGGAAAAAATCTAGGTGGAAGTCCAAGAAATAAAGTTTCAAGGACATGTTGCATCCCATTTATTAGGACGATTTCACAAGATCACTCACTATATCACTGTAGCTTTATGCTTTATGATTTCCAAAAAAAGAAGAGGAGACATTTTCGAAGGACGGCCAGGCTGCTTTTTACAATGAATTTAACAGTTCCTAAAATTGTTTGTCGTCCATGGCCGATCTATTTATGGCGCTATAAAAATGCCTTCTCTCAGTTTCGCATCACTAGCTTTTGGAAATTTTGATTTCAAATGCATAAATGCAGCAGAATTATTATCAATTGCCTTGACGAATTGCTTCGTCAGTCCGAGCTGACTATGCAGTAGAGATAGATATATTTTTGTAGGATTCACTAAAGGTACATTTGACACATTTTTTTGTCTAGGAACAAGATATTTACATTTAAGCCATTTCTTCCTAACATAATGAGATTTCCTAGCCCTGGAGTCCCATTCACATAAGAAACAGCATAATTTAGTATAGCCAAGTTGCAATCCAAGCAATATAGCAATGACTTTCAAATCTCCATAGATATTTTAGTTTTATTTTTCATTCGATAACGACGGGAGCTTTTTGCCACAAATTCGCTTGCTTACCAAACACGGGAAGCCGGACAGCTTGGGCCAAACGTATAATACAAAAGGTGATATCTACGCATGTATGAACATATCCGAACATGAATGAACCTGCGTATTCTTGCTATTATATGTTGTAATCTCATTCCTCTCATCACATAGTTGGTAGCACTAAATAATTTTGTTGAATCACGTATTGACAAATCATACACAACTATAAGAACCAGTAAAATTGGGAAATAAAAAAATGCCTGTCAAAAAACTCTGCCTTATGAAAAAATTCTGACAACATATTCGAATTCAGGATGTGAAATAATACTAGAATTGCTATTTAACGTTTTTGTGAAAAAAATCATGTTGCCCAGTGTAATTTTAGTTTTTACTCACTTTGTAAGTGATAATCGCTCTATAAAACTTTGTCTTGAAAAAACTAAATAGTTCTAACATCAAAGTTTCTTATAGTTGTTTTTCTATTTAGGTTTTTTTTTTATAATTCCAATATTTATTGTCAACTTTATTTTAGTTTAATAACTAATACAGAGTATCCACGTCTTTTAATATAACAAATATATATATATATATATATATATATATATATATATATATATATATATATATATAAAAGTCATCACCCTATCGGAAGATACTATAATTTTTGCAAATAGCGGCAAATGTCAGTTCTGTTTTGACATTTGTGAAGCAAAAAGGTACAAAATACATATCAACAAGACATGAATCGCTATACTCCTCAAGAACGCAGAATAATTCTTTCGATTTTTTGCGGAATAATTCGTATGTGGTGTTAGCGCAGCGTGAATTTAGGAGCAGATTTCCCGGTCGTCCGACACCAACTGCGCAAACACTACGACGTTTAGTCACTCACCTAGAAGAGTATCGAACAACACAAAATTTTGCCAGGTCTGGCCGGCCCCGGAGCAGCCGTTTTGCTGAGAATATTGCGGCTGTGGCTGAAGATGTCGTAGAGGACTCCCGAAGTATCGACCAGACGACTTGTCATGCAATTGGGCATCAATCGGCTGTCTTTGTAGAGAATTTTGGTGAATGACTTGAAGATGTTCCCTTACAAAGTGCAGAGAGTGCATCAGCTGTCAGCCGTTTACCACCAAGCACGTGTAACCTACGCTCAAGTCATCATGAATCTCGACCACGAGGAAGACAACTTTTCATTGAAAATCATCATAAGCGATGAGGCCCATTTCCATCTCTGTGGATATGTGAATAAACAGAATTATTGCTTCTGGGACACCGAAAATTAGCGTATAACCCACGAAGAGCCATTACCCCAGCTCAAAGTTACTGCATGGTGTACTGTTTACGCCGGAGGCGTCATCGGACCTTATTTTTACAATCGCCGCGTGCCAAACGACTACGTGGACGGCGAGCGCTACAGAGCCATGCTCAACGACTTTCTCCTTCCTCAATTGGATGAATTGGGACTGGAGAACATATGGTTCCAATAGTATGTAGCAACGGCGCATACTGCAAGAGCCACACCTGAAATTCTGAGGGCTGCATTTTCGGGTCGCCTAGTCTTTCGTTTTGGTGATTTGCACTGGCCGACAAGATCGCCCTGATTTAACCGTTCCAGACTTCTTTTGTGGGGGTTTTTTGAAGTCACGAGTCTATGTCAACAAGCCTCAGACTTTTGAAGCCCTCAGAGAGAATATCCGTCAAGAATGAGAGAACCTATCGCCGGAAATTCTGGCAAGAGTGATGGAAATAGCCATAAATCGGACCCATATGGTCACCAATTCTCATAGCAGCTACTTGGCCGATATCATTTTTTCAACTTAAAGGAAAAAAAATAAACACAATCTAAAAGCAGAACCAAAGTTTTACATTAATAAAAAAAAATTACAGTGAAAGAACATCGGGTTACAACTTTTGCGCCATCTTGTACGATTCAATATGATTTTCGTTAACTTTTTCAATTCTGGTTTTTTGAAACTGAGTTAAGGTTTGCATGTTTATTATTGGTTATTTGATACCTGTACATGGCACAATCTCAATAATTATTCCCCAATAAATATGTTAAAAATCCTTATTTTATAATATTCGTTTCGTGGCGATAGACTAATTCAAAAATAATTTTAAATGCAATGACGTGCAGAATTAGGATACTTTTATGATATGTTTCAAATTTTAGAAGTCGATAATCATCTTATCTTCGAACTTTGGCATCTTAGATGAAAAACATTAAGTGACCCTTATTAAGTTTTCGCTCATTTAACACAGGTCTAATCAGTTGAAAAGCCCTATACAGTACTTTTCTCACTATGTACCATATGGGTTTTTAGCAACATTAAGCATTTTCCTATATTAACTAAAGATATGTAGAACAATAAGAGTAACAAGTGGTCGTCAAAATATAGCTTATGTAATGCAAAAGGTTTCTCAAGATGTAAGATGCTATGTCTAGTTTTAATATTGTATTCTTGCGTAATATCCGTTTTGATAAATACGATTTGATATATGTTGTTTAAATTTATACTGTTGATATCTCAGTCTCACATAAACTACTAATTATACAGTTTTTATTTTGTCCACTTTATTTCTCACTCATTACTTATTTAACCTGTACTGTGTAGTTTGTTTCCCACTGTATAAGATATTTTAAAAGTTACTCAATTAAAAAGTATCATCTACTATGTAAGTGTCTTTGCCGCTAATCAATTAGGGGAAAAACAATTTATCTAAAACTACAACAGTTAAATTGAATAATCACTATTTTTTATAAAAGGCAGCTTTTCTATTAATAGTAATGGTAAGGCACAGGCACCCCCGCGTGGGAGCATGGTTTGCAAACTGAGAGGTTGAAGTTCTCATATGTCCGCTTTCACTACCCAATCGTCACGCACCATTTCTAATCCGGGGCGATATGGCATGCATCGCGCTTTAGACGACCGCATTATTACACCTTGTTCGAGCAGGTACTCAATTATTCTTAGCGACGGAGATCCTCCAGGCATCTGGGCTCCAGCAACGAACCCGGGTCCGTCCGTACTGTATCCGCGTGTCTCAATCGTGCGATTATACTGACGTTAGTTCAGCTTTTTATTAGCAAGCAAAAGTACATTAACTGTATCCCTTATTTATTTTTTTCTGTCATATCCTATTTTTTTGTAGAGCGTGTAAAATCGGTTACTGGCTTAGAATTTGCTGGTTAAGGCTTTTTACTACATTCTGATAATCCAGTTAGGTTCAAAACTGTATTCTAATATGTTAATAATATTGAGGTAATTCTTCTCCTAGATTTGTTCTTATTAAATTCATAAATATTGACTGTTGTGTCCCTTGTTTGATTGTTGTTATTTTTGTACTTCAATTTTTATGAACAGAACTGTAAGAAAACATATATTTTGAGATGAATATTTATTACAGCGTTGCACATGCAAAATTAATTTTTTTTGACAAGTAATGAATAATGAAGAATAAGTCCACAAATAAAAAGATTTTCACGGACATCTTTGCTTTAATAAATCATCGTAAAAAACTTAAAATGGAAGTAACAGATGATAGTAATGAAGAAGGAAATAAATTAAAAAATTAATAATAAACTGTTTTGTCAGACAAATTCAAGGTACCAAACAAAATGATAGTTTTAAAGTTTTGGATTCATATATATTATAAAGATTTGAGCCAGTGCCTTCAAGCAGAGCAGACGTGCGTGCCGAGCTATACCTGTGTTATCGCAGCAGCGAAGTCGTAGTCTTGCTTAAGGTCAGGCAAATTTATTCATTTAATAATTTAATTCATACGATAGTGATAAATGCGCCTATTTAAGCTTTACTAAACAGTGTAAGTTTATTTAAATATTTAAATTTTAAATTTAAATAACTTAAGCTAAATCAACAAATGGAACATTATGTTTCCTTTCCCAAATGTAAGTTGGGAAGTAATTTGAATACCAATTATGGATGTCACTAACACACCTGCAAATCAGTCACCAAATCAATATCAAATTTATCAATTACCTCAAGGTAGTCAGCAATCCTTTCCACCTAACTTTACATGCCACACCTCCTCACCTAATCTAGCCATGAACACTCCTTATACCGACTATGACCCAAAAGTAACAAGGCAATATTGGCTACTCATGAGCATGCAACCCAGGAAATAGCAGATAGTAGTCATCCATGTCAGGTGGTCAAAAAAGGCGAAGAGTCAACAAATCTACTGAAAGTATCGTGGTAGACCAATTCTATCCCAGTACCAATAACAGATACGAACCTATTGCGCAATCCTAAAACGAGGACCCGACAAATCCACTGCAAATAGATAGCAATGACAACACTACAAAAATTCCTAAGCCACCACCAATTTACATATACGGTGTTACTAACGTCAATCAAATGCTACACCATGTTTCTGCAGTTGCCAAAGTTGAACAATTCTACACAAAAAACCTAGGAAATAATACGGTTAGAATTAACGCACATACATCAGACACGTACCAACGACTAATCAGATACTTAAAAGATGAAAAAGTAATCCACTATACGTACCAACCTAAAGATGAACGCGCATATAGAGTAGTTCTTAGATATCTACATCATTTAATACCCACTAAGGACATTAAAGCTGAACTTCAACAAGCAGGACATAAAGTATGGAACATAATGAACATTTTACACAGGACAACTAAATATCCACTTCCACTTTTCTATGTAGATCTTGAACCTAGTGAAACCAATAAAAAAAATCGTCGACGTTGAATTTCTTTGTTATAGCAAAATCAAAGTAGAACCACCAAACAAAAAAAACTGGTTTTATCCAGTGTACAAGATGCCAAAATTATAGCCATTCTAAAACCTACTGTACCAGACAGTATTGGTGTGTTAAATGCGAGAAACAGCATGATTCAAAAACTTGTGTAAAACCAAAAACTACGCCACCTAAGTGTGCATTATGCGAAGGAAATCATCCAGCAAATTACAGGGGCTGCTCTGTTTATCAAGATATAATAAAAGCAAGAAACGAAACCATATTAGTATTAACCAACCACTAAACACACTCCAGATGCCATCAACACAATCACATAACGTGATCCCCCAAAACTACATCCCTATCTATGCTATAGCTGTACAATCTCGTAATACCATTAATAACAACAACAATCATCAAACTGACACCGGAAGAGAACTAACAGTTTTCCTGGACGAGTTCAAGAATATGTTCGCGCAGCTTATGAATCAAAATAACATCATGCTTAATCTCCTGTCAACCTTAGTTACTAAATTAACCAATGGCTAATATAATACGCATAGCCAATTGGAACCCAAACGGTCTTCTCAACCATAAACAAGATATTATTACCTTCCTAGACCTTAATAAAATTGATGTGTTACTCATTTTCGAAACACATTTCACTGATAGAACTGTGATGCGTATTCCGTTATTCCATTTATAACACAAATCACCCAAACGGTACTGCACATGCAGGGGCAGCAGTAACAGTCAAAAACTCCATATCACATCATCAACTCGACTCTCGTCAAACCGCAAAACTCTAAGCCGCTAACGTCGAAATCAATGCATACCAGTGGTCATTTACTGTATCTACAATTTATTCCCTCCCAGACATACTCTTTCTACAGAGGAGTACACTCAATTTTTTCATACTCTGGGAAACAGATTTATTTTTGGAGGCGACTGGAACTCCAAACACACTCACTGGGGTTCCAGACTCATAACAACAAAAGGTCGTAACCTCTTCAGGTTAATCCTGGTAGACAACTATAACTGTCACAGCACTGAAGAATTGACACATTGGCTCGCAGACTTAAACAAACTCCCCGATGTGTTAGATTTTTACATTTCACATGGTATATCTACAAACTCTGTGCTGTCTGAACCAAGTAACGATCTTTCTGGAGAATACGTGCTAGTAATCTTAAAGATAAGTACCAAGCCTATTAATATTAAACGAAATCCCAGATTAATATCTACACAAACTGATTGGTTTATGTTCAAAACAAAATTGATCTTAAAGTGCGTATAAAACAACCTGAAGACATAGATCAAGTAGTACAGAACTTTATTACTCACATTCAAGAAGCCACCTGGGAAACTACGCCTATTGAATACGAGAAAGTACATCATAAAAATAACATACCACTCTATATATAAGAACTAATTGCCGAAAAAAGACGAGCTCGAACTAAATGGCAAAAAACTCGTAACGCCCCCGACAAGCTAAACTACAACAGATTATCTCGACGCCTTCGGGCGGTCCTTCTGGATGCCTAAAATAAGTCCTTTACTCACTATCTTATGCATCTTAACCCCGAAAATCACAGCATTTGGAGAGCAACGAAAAAATTTAAAAGACCTCAAGCCAATATACCGCCTATAAGAAAACCTGAGTGTAGTTGGGCTAGATCTCACAAAGAAAAATCTGATGTCTTTGCTGAACACTTATCTACTGTATTTCAACCACATCACTCCGACATTGATGGTGAGGATATAAAAGAATATCTAGACGTTCCATGTCAGATGACGCTACCTATCAGACCTTTTTCACCTGCAGAGATTCAATTCGAGATAAATAAAACAAGCAATCATAAAGCACCAGGTCCCAACCTTATTACTGGCCAAGTTCTAAAGATGCTCCCAAAAAAAGGCGATAGTATTATTGACAACTATTTATAATCGAATGCTAAGCCTTTCGTACTACCCCCTACTATGGGAACACACGCAAATAATAATGGTCCCTAAACCTGGTAAACGACCCGAAGATGTTACTTCATATAGGCCAATTAGTCTTTTGCCCATCTTAGGAAAAATCTTTGAGAAACTATTCCTTAAACGCCTGCTGAACGACACAGGTATCTTGTCACATATACCTTACCATCAATTCGGATTCCGTGAAGGGCATTCTCCGATTCAGCAAGTGCACAGAATAATAAATCAAATTTCACTGAGTCTTGAAGAAAAAAAGTACTGTAGAGTTGTATTTTTAGATGTTGAACAGGCGTTCGACAAAGTTTGGCATACCGGATTACTTCATAAACTGAAAAGGCTTCTCCCTAGCTATTTCATCTTCTACTTAAGTCCTATCTTACAGATATTTCACAGTTAAATACAATAATGAATTGTCCAACTATTTCCCTGTCAAATCTGGCGTCTCACAAGGTAGCAACCTCGACCCACTATCTAGTGCACAGTGACCTACCGATCAACCTTATCGCCACGCACGATGATACCCATCCTAGCAACCACAAATCCCAACAGAACCCAAATATCTGAACACCATAAACAAATGGCTTACTAAATGGCGTATTAAAATCAACCCAACTAAATCAGTGCAAATAACATTTACCACTCGATTCAACTTATGTTCGCCAGTCACGTTGGATAATGTAGAAATTCCAACAAAAACAGAAACTAAGTACCTAGGATTACACCTTGATCAGCGTCTTACATGGAAAAAACATCTCCAAACCAAACGCCAGTAATTAAACTTGAAGTTTCACCAGATGTACTGGTTATTAGGAAGAAAGTCAAAATTGTCAATATCAAATAAGCTGCTGCTTTATAAAACTATCCTGAAGCCCGTTTGGGTGTACGGGATTCAGCTATGAGGATGTGCCAAACCTACTCGTATTAAAACGATTCAACAATTTCAATCAAAAACCCTTCGTGCCATAGTGAATGCACCATGGTATGTAACAAATCAGACACTGCATGAAGATCTCAGCATTTCCTTTATAACTAAAGAAATTCACAGATTTACTCAGAATTATCAAGAAAAAATTAGTAATCATCCTAGTGAACTAGTTCACCAACTGTCTACCAACGTCCTCCCAGTCAGACGACTAAACAGAACCTGGTCTTGTGACCTGATAACCCTTAAAGCAATAGGATTACTGCAAGAGTGCCACTGCTAAGTGGTTTCTCTTAACACTGCTTATTTATTGTCATCACATTTATTTAATACTCCAAGTAGAGTAGATTGTAAATTTACAATTGTTAATAATAAAAAATATATATTATAAATTGTATATATTTAGTCATAAAATTGTTAAAAGAAAAACGTTAACACTAAGATGTACGAGAAGTGGAATATTGCAATGCGTTGGAAACAACAACGCAAAACGAACTGAAGAGATGAAACGTAAGTGTAGTTACTATAAAACTATGTGAAGAGTGAAAAAAAATTTAACGCAGTAACAATAGCTAACCTAAAAAATTATTATTACATTCTAATGAGTATATTTGTGTTATACACAAAACAAGTTTTTGTAAAATAATTTTGTAAAAAAACATGAACAAATTATGAAGAAATAGTATTTTTTTATGCCACAAGACAAAAGAATTGGAATTTTTAACAAAAAAAAAATACAAACAGACAGAAAAATGAAAGAAGATTTCAGGATTATATACATTATAAGACACAAATGATAACTACCTAGTCATGAAGTGTTATTACACTCTAAAACGTCAACAGCTTACAACTGCGTGGGACTACCATATTCAAACTCTTAGAAAACTTGTACTTATTTATTTCTAACAGTGTACAAACAAACAACTTAACAACTATACTCGACAAGTTGGAAAGCTGAAATGTGAATGGAATGAACGAATACATTTTAAAAGTAAAGACTATTCGGTAATGGAGGATTAATACCTGTGCTATAGGTCAAGATTATTTAGAGTGCATCGAAAAACTCTAATTGCACCGTTAAATATTTTTACAATAGAAAAATATTCAAAGTTGATAAAGTGTTACTTAAGGAGATTACGAATGAATTAATTACTACGGTAATTTATATACATTGACTCCAACATAATGTCGCCTTCGTTTCCAGTGATCAGTGGGATTAAATTGTTCCGTTAATTGGATTTTATACGCGTTTATATGGTGATCTTTATACAAAATTCTATCTAACGAAGTTGTCAAAATGTGCAAACTGCTGAGAACGTCAACGAATCGATGTTCCAAGGCTCCAAGTGACACTGCCTTAGGCAACAGCAATTTGTCCCTCGATTTCACTGTTCTCGCCGAACCAGTCGTCTCGAACTTTCTCATTAGTCTTTGAATTATATATTCGTTGAGTGCTTAATTTATCCTGAGAATTACACAAAGTTTTCGTACTGCCTGCGTGGCACTTTCACCGCTTTGGTAAAATGTTTTAAAAATAAGAACACCTTGCTCTTTTGTAAACTCTTCCATAACAAAAACTGATGCACTAAAAAACCAATGCCAAATTAATGGAAGTGATAATAGATAACAATAATGATAAGTACAGGCCTGCCAACTTCAAAACAAAATAATTTGACGCCCTTTATGGGACTCTTTACATGAGCAAACTGTTTAAATAATAAATACATTTGTTGAGTATCATTTTATTACAGATTTTTTAGTTTTCTTTATAAATATAATTACTACAGGTAATTGAAATTAAGGCTTTTTTGCAATTTTAAATTTTAAACTTAGCTGTAAAAGTTATAGCTAGGCCTTGAAATATATACACGAAAAGATATATATATATATATATATAATATGTTTAATCGAGTTTATAAGATTTTTCAATAAATATGCATTTATAACCTTCTTGCATTCATGCATATTTATTGAGAAAAACAAGCCTAAAAATATTTTATAAACATGAAAACGTTTCTACACTAGAACTTTTAAATATTTTCTATATTGTCAATGGTTAAACATTGTCTTCGATCGCTTAACAAATGTTTGTAGTTTGAAAATGTGCATTCAACTTCGTAAGAAGTAACAGGTATGTACTTGAATACAGATATTGTAATTGAATACAATTCTAGATCATCTCTCTGTTTGTTTTAAATTTTCCACCACCTTTAGCAATTTTGCTTTTCAAGCTTCCAATAATTTCATGTGGTAAAAGTTCTCGCTTCTCTAATTTCTTAATGGCAGTTGCGATGCAAACAAAATTAAATTTAATGTAAATTAACTGGTGTTTAGCTGTTGGATTTCAGATGGATATCAGATTAAATAGTATTAAAGAAATATAATTCACGAAATATTTAGAGTCAAATGACATTGAACTATTATTTGGGCTGGTAAATATATTATAACAAACATAATAGGTATAAAAGCTGTTATATAGTTTTTTTAATTCTATGAGTTAAGAAGTTGAGTTTCCTAATTGTTTTAAATGCATGCAATGTGTAGTTGTCGAAAAGTAATCACTAATCCCTAGAGCGAAGTGCAAATAGATATCAAATGAACCTTCTCGGAAGTTGTTATACAGGTATTTTAATTCCGTAATATAAGTATTTATTGAAAATAAAACTGATTAACATATCCCAGGAACTTACAAATTTAGAACAAAGATTTATCATTTTTTGTAAATAAAATCAAACATGAGTGCTTTTAAATACGCAAAATAATAAATTCACAATTGATTATATCTAAAACAATGTTTTTGAGAACTTTTAATCAAACACTAATTTTTAACCACAAAGCTATAACTTTTTACTTAATAGTCATGTGATAAATCGTGTATGAATTATGTACATATAATGAGAGAACTGTTTTATTAATCTATTTAAATCGTGTGATAATTGAGGTTCTTTAAGACGTTTCGGACAATGACCTCCACAATTCGTCTCCAGACATTTCGCCCCAAACATTTTGCTCCCGGACATTTTGCACCTGGACAATTCGCCCTGGGAAATTTGCCCCATGAACAATTCGCCCCGGACATTTCGCCCCGTGTCTTAATTATTTACTGAGCACTAGAAAAGCAGGTATTTATTTAAAAAGCCCTTAATAGAACACAATAAAAGTATTACTGATCATTCTCATCTAAATGTTGATAACGCCAGTTAGAAGTATTTAGACATTCCAAACACTTTTATTTACAATAAGAGATTAGCAGGTTTTAATTGCCGCACTGTTTTCGTGGTTTCCTATGCCATTATTATTAGTGTTAAGTGGAATTCACTTCTCTTGCAGTATAAAACAGATAATTATAAGGGTTAACTGCTTACTATATTCTCAGTTTTTGGTGGTAAATGCTTCTAAATAATTTTGAACAATGAGATTTGTAAATTTGGAAAGGACGTCACAAAAAATTGGTGTGTGAAGATATTTTTGTGTATGTATTTTCTAAAAAGACTGCGAATGGTGAACATTGTATTTGGGTTTGTGAAAGAAGAGGAAATGCAAAAGTCGTGTGTGACAACAGGTGAGTAATAACGATAAGATGATCGTTGGTTCTTAGACTACTTTAAGTATTTGTGTAAATTTAAATTTTTTAGAAGATTCCGCGAATGTTAGTCGCACTGTCGTTACACACAATCATGCTACCGATGCCACAAGACCGGGTACTTTAGAAATCCTCCGTACTTTAAAAGAAAGAGCAACTAATACCGAAGCAACACCACAACAAATTATGGCCACCTGCTTAGAAAATGTTTATAACAATATTATATGCCAGCTACCCAGGAAAGACACTATAAAACTAATAGTTCGTCGCGCTCGGAATGAAGCCGCATTCCTGCAATTCCAGTGGTTGCTGAGCACTTGCTAATTCCACAAGAATATCGCACAATTACCATTAATGGTAAAAAACATATGACTCGAAAGAAACCATGTTACCTGGTAGGATGCTTATTTTTTCGACATCGGCAAATTTAAATATTTTAGCACATAGTGATAAGTGGTATGCAGATGGTACGTTTTCTGTTGCTCCAAATTTATTTTACCAGTTGTATACGCTACATGTGCAGTACGCCGGAACCATAATACCAATTGTTTACGCTTTACTGCCAAACAAAACAAAAGCCACCTACATAAAGTTCTTAGAAGAATTACGAAATATTTATTCAGGTATGTGCCCAGCTCAATTATTTTTCGACTTTGAAATGGCTGCAATGAAAGCTTTTAAAACAGTTTTTCCGGAAATCCAAACACCTGGATGTTTTTTTTATTTGGCACAAAACGTATGGACCAAAATTTAGTCTGAAGGACTACAAGTAAATCATCAAAGAAATCATGAGTTTGCCTTATATATACTACTGAGGACTGCCCTTGCGTTCGTACCACCGGCAAATGTGGCAGAGGTTTTTGATGTTTTAGTTAAAGAAAAAAATTTTCCTCCAGAATCCCAGGCAGTTGTTGACTACTTTGAAAACAACTACATTGGTCGCCGTGGGCGTAGACAAAGACGTCCGGCCCAAATTTCTACTGATCTTTGGAATATGCACAATCAAACTTTTGAAAATACGTTTCGCACCAACAATCATGTAGAAGGCTGGCATCGACACTTTCAAGAAGTTTGTGATGCTTCCACAAATATATTTAAATTTATAAACGCCTTAAAAAAGGAGCAAGTCCTGAATAACTTCCAAATAAACCAATTTATAGCAGGCGGATCGGCTACCGCACAAAATAAAAAATATGCCGCTCTATCGCAACATTTGCGAAATATAGCGATACCTGAGATTTTTTTATGAGGAATTACGCATATTACAATGTAATTTATTTAGTAGATGCACTTGTTTCTGTAAGTATATTGCATTGTGTTAATCTTTTATCGTACAATAAAAATTTGTTTTTCTGAATTATTTAAATTTTAAACAAGAACTGTTGTAGTATAGGGACCGATATACATGATAATTAAGACACGGGAACGAAATGTCCGGGGATAAATTGTTCACGAGGGCGAATTGTCCAGGGGCGAATTGTCCAGGGGCGAATTGTCCAGGGGCAAAATGTCCGGGAGCGAAATGTCCGGGGGCGAAATATCCGGGGGCTTATTGTGGGGGGCTAATTGTCCTAAAAGCATTTTAAGAAAGTTGGCTACTGTTTCGTATTTCTGAAACGTATACGAAATCAGTGATAATAACTCCTTTGGTCATCCGCGTATTCAGGTAAATTTTAAGCTATTTGTCTTAAAAGTTCTGCTGCTAAAAATATAAAGCCCGCTATAGCACTATCACTTAATTCCTAATTGTCTGTCATCAGTTTTTACCGGGCTCATATAACCTCCTACATACATTTTTACGAGCTACTGAAATAAACACAAACTGGTTATAAATGAAGAATATTTTATTCTAGGAGCAACCCTACGTTTTGATAAATAGGTGACTCAATAACAAGTATTATCGAATCTAAGAGGGCTTATCATTTTAGTTGTGCTATTAATTTTATTAAACTATTAAATTTATTATTAATTCATAAGAGCGAAATAACGCTTTTATCATTTTTAACGACAATAATCAATATATATATATTAAAAACATGTTCTATAATAGGCTGTTAAAATGAAAATAAACAGAATGTTGTGGTAATAAATTTGTTGAAAATTATAAGAAAGCAAAACAAAACAAAACTTTATTATATAGTAATAGATACAAGTATAGATATCATATTGAAAAATAAAGTATCCAAAGTATAGAAAATACAAGGTTTACCAAAAGTTATTAAGTAATTTCAAATAATTTTAATTGCACATAATGTTTACAAAAAATATAGGTTTTTCTCATCAAATATTAAAAAATAATGTCACATAAATGTTTTGTTTTCGAACTTCACATAACAAATAACAACTCGGTTTGTAAAGCAACTTTTAGAGGATCAAAATTGATATTTACGCCTTTTCAAAATATCCTAGTAATAAGAAGTCAATATTATTATGTCAAATAACACTGGTCTACAATTTTTTTTTCTTTTACAGAAACAAAAATATGTGGATTGCAATTTATTTGTTGTGCTGATTTTAGATATATTGTCAGATTTTTTCCATAAAACAGGGTTTTTTGTGACCGGCATTTAAACGTTAATGGAAATAATAATATTAACAAATACACCTACTCAATCAAGATTATTTAAAACACAGTTTACCTAGACTTTTTAATGATTTACGAGAATATTTTACTTCCGGGATGTCTCTTTTTATAGTCCTACAATAGTCAGCCAGCATGGTGGTGCTCCACGTGCCTTGGTACCTTCATTATAAAAATCTGCTAATGAAAACGCTCTCCATGCTGGTCACTGACAGCACCAAGACTTCTTGGAAAAAATCTAGGTGGAAGTCCAAGAAATAAAGTTTCAAGGACATGTTGGATCCCATTTATTAGGACGATTTCACAAGATCACTCACTATATCACTGTAGCTTTATGCTTTATGATTTCCAAAAAAAGAAGAGGAGACATTTTCGAAGGACGGCCAGGCTGCTTTTTGCAATGAATTTAACAGTTCCTAAAATTGTTTGTCGTCCATGGCCGATCTATTTATGGCCCTATAAAAATGCCTTCTCTCAGTTTCGCATCACTAGCTTTTGGAAATTTTGATTTCAAATGCATAAATGCAGCAGAATTATTATCAATTGCCTTGACGAATTGCTTCGTCAGTCCGAGCTTACTATGCAGTAGAGATAGATATACTTTTGTAGGATTCACTAAAGGTACATTTGACACATTTTTTTGTCTAGGAACAAGATATTTACATTTAAGCCATTTCTTCCTAACATAATGAGATTTCCTAGCCCTGGAGTCCCATTCACATAAGAAACAGCATAATTTAGTATAGCCAAGTTGCAATCCAAGCAATATAGCAATGACTTTCAAATCTCCATAGATATTTTAGTTTTATTTTTCATTCCATAACGACGGGAGCTTTCTGCCACAAATTCGCTTGCTTACCAAACGCGGGAAGCCGGACAGCTTGGGCCAAACGTATAATACAAAAGGTGATATCTACGCATGTATGAACATATCCGAACATGAATGAACCTGCGTATTCTTGCTATTATATGTTGTAATCTCATTCCTCTCATCACATAGTTGGTAGAACTAAATAATTTTGTTGAATCACGTATTGACAAATCATACACAACTATAAGAACCAGTAAAATTGGGAAATAAAAAAATGCCTGTCAAAAAACTCTGCCTTATGAAAAAATTCTGACAACATATTCGAATTCAGGATGTGAAATACTACTAGAATTGCTATTTAACGTTTTTGTGAAAAAAATCATGTTGACCAGTGTAATTTTAGTTTTTACTCACTTTGTAAGTGATAATCGCTCTATAAAACTTTGTCTTGAAAAAACTAAATAGTTCTAACATCAAAGTTTCTTATAGTTGTTTTTCTATTTAGGTTTTTTTTTATAATTCCAATATTTATTGTCAACTTTATTTTAGTTTAATAACTAATACAGAGTATCCACGTCTTTTAATATAACAAATATATATATATATATATATATATATATATAACAAATTAAGTAATTATTAACTTAGATACCGTTTTGTTATTGATATCTAGGAAGATGCAGAAAGAAGATAAGAAAAATAAAGAAAAGCAAAGTGTCGAATGCGATTCGAAAATCCACCTCTCCGTTCGTAGCATTGGTCCTGCTTTAACTAAGTTACCGGGGCCCATCGGCCAACGTCTTACTGTAGTAGTATTAATATGGCGTCTATAACTTTAACTAGCGATTTATCGAAAATGCTTGAGAGAAGCATCGTTTCCGAATAGCATTTGGTACTATTATACCAATACCTTGTTCCTGCAAAATTTTAGCAAAATCGGTGACCAGAAAGGTCCATGCTTCCCTTGTCAGATGTATATTACTAAGATCTACTCTAAAAGTGAGCACTTATTTCTTACCCAAGTTTTAGTGACTACAAAAAAACCTAGTTTCACGATTTATGCATTTCAACAAATTAAGCTCAAAATCTATAATTAACAAAAATCAATCACAACAATTCGATTTAAATAATATTAAGTAATCAAATTCACACTAACAATCAGTAATACTAAAAAACTCTCCTCCTTCTCAAAGCAACTATCGTTTTTTTTGTAATTGCTATATGCTAGGTGGCGCAAAAGTCATCACCCTATCGGAAGATGCTATAATTTTTGCAAATAGCGGCAAATGTCAGTTCTGTTTTGACATTTGTGAAGCAAAAAGGTACAAAATACATATCAACAAGACATGAATCGCTATACTCCTCAAGAACGCAGAATAATTCTTTCGATTTTTGCGGAATAATTCGTATGTGGTGTTAGCGCAGCGTGAATTTAGGAGCAGATTTCCCGGTCGTCCGACACCAACTGCGCAAACACTACGACGTTTAGTCACTCACCTAGAAGAGTATCGAACAACACAAAATTTTGCCAGGTCTGGCCGGCCCCGGAGCAGCCGTTTTGCTGAGAATATTGCGGCTGTGGCTGAAGATGTCGTAGAGGACTCCCGAAGTATCGACCAGACGACTTGTCATGCAATTGGGCATCAATCGGCTGTCTTTGTAGAGAATTTTGGTGAATGACTTGAAGAGGTTCCCTTACAAAGTGCAGAGAGTGCATCAGCTGTCAGCCGTTTACCACCAAGCACGTGTAACCTACGCTCAAGTCATCATGAATCTCGACCACGAGGAAGACAACTTTTCATTGAAAATCATCATAAGCGATGAGGCCCATTTCCATCTCTGCGGATATGTGAATAAACAGAATTATTGCTTCTGGGACACCGAAAATTAGCGTATAACCCACGAAGAGCCATTACCCCAGCTTAAAGTTACTGCATGGTGTACTGTTTACGCCGGAGGCGTCATCGGACCTTATTTTTTCAAAAACGCCGCGTGCCAAACGACTACGTGGACGGCGAGCGCTACAGAGCCATGCTCAACGACTTTCTCCTTCCTCAATTGGATGAATTGGGACTGGAGAACATATGGTTCCAGTAGGATGTAGCAACGGCGCATACTGCAAGAGCCACACCTGAAATTCTGAGGGCTGCATTTTCGGGTCGCCTAGTCTTTCGTTTTGGTGATTTGCACTGGCCGACAAGATCGCCCGATTTAACCGTTCCAGACTTCTTTTTGTGGGGGTTTTTTGAAGTCACGAGTCTATGTCAACAAGCCTCAGACTTTTGAAGCCCTCAGAGAGAATATCCGTCAAGAATGAGAGAACCTATCGCCGGAAATTCTGGCAAGAGTGATGGAAATAGCCATAAATCGGACCCATATGGTCACCAATTCTCATAGCGGCTACTTGGCCGATATCATTTTTTCAACTTAAAGGAAAAAAATAAACACAATCTAAAAGCAGAACCAAAGTTTTACATTAATAAAAAAAAATTACAGTGAAAGAACATCGGGTTACAACTTTTGCGCCATCTTGTATGATTCAATATGATTTTCGTTAACTTTTTCAATTCTGGTTTTTTGAAACTGAGTTAAGGTTTGCATGTTTATTATTGGTTATTTGATACCTGTACATGGCACAATCTCAATAATTATTCCCCAATAAATATGTTAAAAATCCTTATTTTATAATATTCGTTTCGTGGCGATAGACTAATTCAAAAATAATTTTAAATGCAATGACGTGCAGAATTAGGATACTTTTATGATATGTTTCAAATTTTAGAAGTCGATAATCATCTTATCTTCGAACTTTGGCATCTTAGATGAAAAACATTAAGTGACCCTTATTAAGTTTTCGCTCATTTAACACAGGTCTAATCAGTTGAAAAGCCCTATACAGTACTTTTCTCACTATGTACCATATGGGTTTTTAGCAACATTAAGCATTTTCCTATATTAACTAAAGATATGTAAAACAATAAGAGTAACAAGTGGTCGTCAAAATATAGTTTATGTAATGCAAAAGGTTTCTCAAGATGTAAGATGCCATGTCTAGTTTTAATATTGTATTCTTGTGTAATATCCGTTTTGATTAATACGATTTGATATATGTTGTTTAAATTTATACTGTTGATATCTCAGTCTCACATAAACTATTAATTATACAGTTTTTATTTTGTCCACTTTATTTCTCACTCATTACTTATTTAACCTGTACTGTGTAGTTTGTTTCCCACTGTATAAAATATTTTAAAAGTTACTCAATTAAAAAGTATCATCTACTATGTAAGTGTCTTTGGCGCTAATCAATTAGGGGAAAAACAATTTATTTAAAACTACAACAGTTAAATTGAATAATCACTATTTTTTATAAAAGGCAGCTTTTCTATTAATAGTAATGGTAAGGCACAGGCACCCGCGTGGGAGCATGGTTTGCAAACTGAGAGGTTGAAGTTCTCATATGTCCGCTTTCACTACCCAATCGTCACGCACCATTTCTAATCCGGGGCGATATGGCATGCATCGCGCTTTTAGACGACCGCATTATTACACCTTGTTCGAGCAGGTACTCAATTATTCTTAGCGACGGAGATCCTCCAGGCATCTGGGCTCCAGCAACGAACCCGGGTCCGTCCGTACTGTATCCGCGTGTCTCAATCGTGCGATTATACTGACGTTAGTTCAGCTTTTTATTAGCAAGCAAAAGTACATTAACTGTAACCCTTATTTATTTTTTTCTGTCATATCCTATTTTTTTGTAGAGCGTGTAAAATCGGTTACTGGCTTAGAATTTGCTGGTTAAGGCTTTTTACTACATTCTGATAATCCAGTTAGGTTCAAAACTGTATTCTAATATGTTAATAATATTGAGGTAATTCTTCTCCTAGATTTGTTCTTATTAAATTTATAAATATTGACTGTTATGTCCCTTGTTTGACTGTTGTTATTTTTGTACTTCAATTTTTATGAACAGAACTGTAAGAAAACATATATTTTGAGATGAATATTTATTACAGCGTTGCACATGCAAAATTAAATTTTTTTGACAAGTAATAAATAATGAAGAATAAGTCCACAAATAAAAAGATTTTCACGGACATCATTGCTTTAATAAATCATCGTAAAAAACTTAAAATGGAAGTAACAGATGATAGTAATGAAGAAGGAAATAAATTAAAAAATTAATAATAAACTGTTTTGTCAGACAAATTCAAGGTACCAAACAAAATGATAGTTTTAAAGTTTTGGATTCATATATATTATAAGGATTTGAGCCAGTGCCTTCAAGCCGAGCAGACGTGCGTGCCGAGCTATATCTGTGTTATCGCAGCAGCGAAGTCGCAGTCTTGCTTAAGGTCAGGCAAATTTATTCATTTAATAATTTAATTCATACGATAGTGATAAATTCGCCTATTTAAGCTTTACTAAACAGTGTAAGTTTATTTAAATATTTAAATTTTAAATTTAAATAACTTAAGCTAAATCAACAAATGGAACATTATGTTTCCTTTCCCAAATGTAAGTTGGGAAGTAATTTGAATACCAATTATGGATGTCACTAACACACCTGCAAATCAGTCACCAAATCAATATCAAATTTATCAATTACCTCAAGGTAGTCAGCAATCCTTTCCACCTAACTTTACATGCCACACCTCCTCACCTAATCTAGCCATGAACACTCCTTATACCGATTATGACCCAAAAGTAACAAGCCAATATTGGCTACTCATGAGCATGCAACCCAGGAAACAACAGATAGTAGTCATCCATGTCAGGTGGTCAAAAAAGGCGAAGAGTCAACAAATCTACTGAAAGTATCGTGGTAGACCAATTCTATCCCAGTACCAATAACAGATACGAACCTATTGCGCAATCCTAAAACGAGGACCCGACAAATCCAATGCAAATAGATAGCAATGACAACACTACAAAAATTCCTAAGCCACCACCAATTTACATATACGGTGTTACTAACGTCAATCAAATGCTACACCATATTTCTGCAGTTGCCAAAATTGAACAATTCTACACAAAAAACCTAGGAAATAATACGGTTAGAATTAACGCACATACATCAGACACGTACCAACGACTAATCAGATACTTAAAAGATGAAAAAGTAATCCACTATACGTACCAACCTAAAGATGAACGCGCATATAGAGTAGTTCTTAGATATCTACATCATTTAATACCCACTAAGGACATTAAAGCTGAACTTCAACAAGCAGGACATAAAGTATGGAACATAATGAACATTTTACACAGGACAACTAAATATCCACTTCCACTTTTCTATGTAGATCTTGAACCTAGTGAAACCAATAAAAAAAATCGTCGACGTTGAATTTCTTTGTTATAGCAAAATCAAAGTAGAACCACCAAACAAAAAAAACTGGTTTTATCCAGTGTACAAGATGCCAAAATTATAGCCATTCTAAAACCTACTGTACCAGACAGTGTTGGTGTGTTAAATGCGAGAAACAGCATGATTCAAAAACTTGTGTAAAACCAAAAACTACGCCACCTAAGTGTGCATTATGCGAAGGAAATCATCCAGCAAATTACAGGGGCTGTTCTGTTTATCAAGATATAATAAAAGCAAGAAACAAAACCATATTAGTATTAACCAACCACCAAACACACTCCAGATGCCATCAACACAACCACATAACGTGATCCCCCAAAACTACATCCCTATCTATGTTATAGCTGTACAATCTCGTAATACCATTAATAACAACAACAATCATCAAACTGACACCGGAAGAGAACTAACAGTTTTCCTGGACGAGTTCAAGAATATGTTCGCGCAGCTTATGAATCAAAATAACATCATGCTTAATCTCCTGTCAACCTTAGTTACTAAATTAACCAATGGCTAATATAATACGCATAGCCAATTGGAACGCAAACGGTCTTCTCAACCATAAACAAGAAATTGTTACCTTCTTAGACATTAATAAAATTGATGTGTTACTCATTTTCGAAACACATTTCACTGATAGAACTGTGATGCGTATTCCGTTATTCCATTTATAACACAAATCACCCAAACGGTACTGCACATGCAGGGGCAGCAGTAACAGTCAAAAACTCCATATCACATCATCAACTCGACTCTCGTCAAACCGCAAAACTCTAAGCCGCTAACGTCGAAATCAATGCATACCAGTGGTCATTTACTGTATCTACAATTTATTCCCCTCCCAGACATACTCTTTCTACAGAGGAGTACACTCAATTTTTTCATACTCTGGGAAACAGATTTATTTTTGGAGGCGACTGGAACTCCAAACACACTCACTGGGGTTCCAGACTCATAACAACAAAAGGTCGTAACCTCTTCAGGTTAATCCTGGTAGACAACTATAACTGTCACAGCACTGAAGAATTGACACATTGGCTCGCAGACTTAAACAAACTCCCCGATGTGTTAGATTTTTACATTTCACATGGTATATCTACAAACTCTGTGCTGTCTGAACCAAGTAACGATCTTTCTGGAGAATATGTGCTAGTAATCTTAAACATAAGTACCAAGCCTATTAATATTAAACGAAATCCCAGATTAATATCTACACAAACTGATTGGTTTATGTTCAAAACAAAATTGATCTTAAAGTGCGTATAAAACAACCTGAAGACATAGATCAAGTAGTACAGAACTTTATTACTCACATTCAAGAAGCCACCTGGGAAACTACGCCTATTGAATACGAGAAAGTACATCATAAAAATAACATACCACTCTATATATAAGAACTAATTGCCGAAAAAAGACGAGCTCGAACTAAATGGCAAAAAACTCGTAACGCCCCCGACAAGCTAAACTACAACAGATTATCTCGACGCCTTCGGGCGGTCCTTCTGGATGCCTAAAATAAGTCCTTTACTCACTATCTTATGCATCTTAACCCCGAAAATCACAGCATTTGGAGAGCAACGAAAAAATTTAAAAGACCTCAAGCCAATATACCGCCTATAAGAAAACCTGAGTGTAGTTGGGCTAGATCTCACAAAGAAAAATCTGATATCTTTGCTGAACACTTATCTACTGTATTTCAACCACATCACTCCGACATCGATGGTGAGGATATAAAAGAATATCTAGACGTTCCATGTCAGATGACGCTACCTATCAGACCTTTTCACCTGCAGAGATTCAATTCGAGATAAATAAAACAAGCAATCATAAAGCACCAGGTCCCAACCTTATTACTGGCCAAGTTCTAAAGATGCTCCCAAAAAGGCGATAGTATTATTGACAACTATTTATAATCGAATGCTAAGCCTTTCGTACTACCCCCTACTATGGGAACACACGCAAATAATAATGGTCCCTAAACCTGGTAAACGACCCGAAGATGTTACTTCATATAGGCCAATTAGTCTTTTGCCCATCTTAGGAAAAATCTTTGAGAAACTATTCCTTAAACGCCTGCTGAACGACACAGGTATCTTGTCACATATACCTTACCATCAATTCGGATTCCGTGAAGGGCATTCTCCGATTCAGCAAGTGCACAGAATAATAAATCAAATTTCACTGAGTCTTGAAGTAAAAGTACTGTAGAGTTGTATTTTTAGATGTTGAACAGGCGTTCGACAAAGTTTGGCATACCGGATTACTTCATAAACTGAAAAGGCTTCTCCTAGCTATTTCATCTTCTACTTAAGTCCTATCTTACAGATATTTCACAGTTAAATACAATAATGAATTGTCCAACTATTTCCCTGTCAAATCTGGCATCTCACAAGGCCATCCTGATCCCACCTATGACCAGAGACCCTACCTACAAGAACACACAATATCGCACTGCAGAAAATCTCAACTAGCGACTACAAACCCAACCAACAGCAAATACATTTACACTGACCATAAACAAATGGCTTACTAAATGGCGTATTAAAATCAACCCAACTAAATCAGTGCAAATAACATTTACCACTCGATTCAACTTATGTTCGCCAGTCACGTTGGATAATGTAGAAATTCCAACAAAAACAGAAACTAAGTACCTAGGATTACACCTTGATCAGCGTCTTACATGGAAAAAACATCTCCAAACCAAACGCCAGTAATTAAACCTGAAGTTTCGCCAGATGTACTGGTTATTAGGAAGAAAGTCAAAATTGTCAATATCAAATAAGCTGCTGCTTTATAAAACTATCCTGAAGCCCGTTTGGGCGTACGGGATTCAGCTATGAGGATGTGCCAAACCTACTCGTATTAAAACGATTCAACAATTTCAATCAAAAACCCTTCGTGCCATAGTGAATGCACCATGGTATGTAACAAATCAGACACTGCATGAAGATCTCAGCATTCCCTTTATAACTAAAGAAATTCACAGATTTACTCAGAATTATCAAGAAAAAATTAGTAATCATCCTAGTGAACTAGTTCACCAACTGTCTACCAACGTCCTCCCAGTCAGACGACTAAACAGAACCTGGTCTTGTGACCTGATAACCCCTTAAAGCAATAGGATTACTGCAAGAGTGCCACTGCTAAGTGGTTTCTCTTAACACTGCTTATTTATTGTCATCACATTTATTTAATACTCCAAGTAGAGTAGATTGTAAATTTACAATTGTTAATAATAAAAAAAATATATATTATAAATTGTATATATTTAGTCATAAAATTGTTAAAAGAAAAACGTTAACACTAAGATGTACGAGAAGTGGAATATTGCAATGCGTTGGAAACAACAACGCAAAACGAACTGAAGAGATGAAACGTAAGTGTAGTTACTATAAAACTATGTGAAGAGTGAAAAAAAATTTAACGCAGTAACAATAGCTAACCTAAAAAATTATTATTACATTCTAATGAGTATATTTGTGTTATACACAAAACAAGTTTTTGTAAAATAATTTTGTAAAAAAACATGAACAAATTATGAAGAAATAGTATTTTTTTATGCCACAAGACAAAATAATTGGAATTTTTAACAAAAAAAAAATACAAACAGACAGAAAAATGAAAGAAGATTTCAGGATTATATACATTATAAGACACAAATGATAACTAACTAGACATGAAGTGTTATTACACTCTAAAACGTCAACAGCTTACAACTGCATGGGACTACCATATTCAAACTCTTAGAAAACTTGTACTTATTTATTTCTAACAGTGTACAAACAAACAACTTAACAACTATACTCGACAAGTTGGAAAGCTGAAATGTGAATGGAATGAACGAATACATTTTAAAAGTAAAGACTATTCGGTAATGGAGGGATTAATACCTGTGCTATAGGTCAAGATTATTTAGAGTGCATCGAAAAAAACTCTAATTGCACCGTTAAATATTTTTACAATAGAAAAATATTCAAAGTTGATAAAGTGTTACTTAAGGAGATTACGAATGAATTAATTACTACGGTAATTTATATACATTGACTCCAACATAATGTCGCCTTCGTTTCCAGTGATCAGTGGGATTAAATTGTTCCGTTAATTGGATTTTATACGCGTTTATATGGTGATCTTTATACAAAATTCTATCTAACGAAGTTGTCAAAATGTGCAAACTGCTGAGAACGTCAACGAATCGATGTTCCAAGGCTCCAAGTGACACTGCCTTAGGCAACAGCAATTTGTCCCTCGATTTCACTGTTCTCGCCGAACCAGTCGTCTCGAACTTTCTCATTAGTCTTTGAATTATATATTCGTTGAGTGCTTAATTTATTCTGAGAATTACACAAAGTTTTCGTACTGCCTGCGTGGCACTTTCACCGCTTTGGTAAAATATTTAAAAATAAGAACACCTTGCTCTTTTGTAAACTCTTCCATAACAAAAACTGATGCACTAAAAAACCAATGCCAAATTAATGGAAGTGATAATAGATAACAATAATGATAAGTACAGGCCTGCCAACTTCAAAACAAAATAATTTGACGCCCTTTATGGGACTCTTTACATGAGCAAATTGTTTAAATAATAAATACATTTGTTGACTATCATTTCATTACAGATTTTTTAGTTTTCTTTATAAATATAATTACTACAGGTAATTGAAATTAAGGCTTTTTTGCAATTTTAAATTTTAAACTTAGCTGTAAAAGTTATAGCTAGGCCTTGAAATATATACACGAAAAAGATATAAAATATGCATGAATGCAAGAAGGTTATAAATGCATATTTATTGAGAAAAAAAACAAGCCTAAAAATATTTTATAAACATGAAAACGTTTCTACACTAGAACTTTTTAAATATTTTTCTATATTGTCAATGGTTAAACATTGTCTTCGATCGCTTAACAAATGTTTGTAGTTTGAAAATGTGCATTCAACTTCGTAAGAAGTAACAGGTATGTACTTGAATACAGATATTGTAATTGAATACAATTCTAGATCATCTCTCTGTTTGTTTTAAATTTTCCACCACCTTTAGCAATTTTGCTTTTCAAGCTTCCAATAATTTCATGTGGTAAAAGTTCTCGCTTCTCTAATTTCTTAATGGCAGTTGCGATGCAAACAAAATTAAATTTAATGTAAATTAACTGGTGTTTAGCTGTTGGATTTCAGATGGATATCAGATTAAATAGTATTAAAGAAATATAATTCACGAAATATTTAGAGTCAAATGACATTGAACTATTATTTGGGCTGGTAAATATATTATAACAAACATAATAGGTATAAAAGCTGTTATATAGTTTTTTTAATTCTATGAGTTAAGAAGTTGAGTTTCCTAATTGTTTTAAATGCATGCAATGTGTAGTTGTCGAAAAGTAATCACTAATCCCTAGAGCGAAGTGCAAATAGATATCAAATGAACCTTCTCGGAAGTTGTTATACAGGTATTTTAATTCCGTAATATAAGTATTTATTGAAAATAAAACTGATTAACATATCCCAGGAACTTACAAATTTAGAACAAAGATTTATCATTTTTTTGTAAATAAAATCAAACATGAGTGCTTTTAAATACGCAAAATAATAAATTCACAATTGATTATATCTAAAAACAATGTTTTTGAGAACTTTTAATCAAACACTAATTTTTTAACCACAAAGCTATAACTTTTTTACTTAATAGTCATGTGATAAATCGTGTATGAATTATGTACATATAATGAGAGAACTGTTTTTATTAATCTATTTAAATCGTGTGATAATTGAGGTTCTTTAAGACGTTTCGGACAATGACCCTCCACAATTCGTCTCCAGACATTTCGCCCCAAACATTTTGCTCCCGGACATTTTGCACCTGGACAATTCGCCCCTGGGAAATTTGCCCCCATGAACAATTCGCCCCGGACATTTCGCCCCCGTGTCTTAATTATTTACTGAGCACTAGAAAAAGCAGGTATTTATTTAAAAAGCCCTTAATAGAACACAATAAAAAGTATTACTGATCATTCTCATCTAAATGTTGATAACGCCAGTTAGAAGTATTTAGACATTCCAAACACTTTTATTTACAATAAGAGATTAGCAGGTTTTAATTGCCGCACTGTTTTCGTGGTTTCCTATGCCATTATTATTAGTGTTAAGTGGAATTCACTTCTCTTGCAGTATAAAACAGATAATTATAAGGGTTAACTGCTTACTATATTCTCAGTTTTTGGTGGTAAATGCTTCTAAATAATTTTGAACAATGAGATTTGTAAATTTGGAAAGGACGTCACAAAAAATTGGTGTGTGAAGATATTTTTGTGTATGTATTTTCTAAAAAGACTGCGAATGGTGAACATTGTATTTGGGTTTGTGAAAGAAGAGGGAAATGCAAAAGTCGTGTGTGGACAACAGGTGAGTAATAACGATAAGATGATCGTTGGTTCTTAGACTACTTTAAGTATTTGTGTAAATTTAAATTTTTTTTAGAAGATTCCGCGAATGTTAGTCGCACTGTCGTTACACACAATCATGCTACCGATGCCACAAGACCGGGTACTTTAGAAATCCTCCGTACTTTAAAAGAAAGAGCAACTAATACCGAAGCAACACCACAACAAATTATGGCCACCTGCTTAGAAAATGTTTATAACAATATTATATGCCAGCTACCCAGGAAAGACACTATAAAACTAATAGTTCGTCGCGCTCGGAATGAAGCCCGCATTCCTGCAATTCCAGTGGTTGCTGAGCACTTGCTAATTCCACAAGAATATCGCACAATTACCATTAATGGTAAAAAACATATGACTCGAAAGAAACCATGTTACCTGGTAGGATGCTTATTTTTTCGACATCGGCAAATTTAAATATTTTAGCACATAGTGATAAGTGGTATGCAGATGGTACGTTTTCTGTTGCTCCAAATTTATTTTACCAGTTGTATACGCTACATGTGCAGTACGCCGGAACCATAACACCAATTGTTTACGCTTTACTGCCAAACAAAACAAAAGCCACCTACATAAAGTTCTTAGAAGAATTACGAAATATTTATTCAGGTATGTGCCCAGCTCAATTATTTTTCGACTTTGAAATGGCTGCAATGAAAGCTTTTAAAACAGTTTTTCCGGAAATCCAAACACCTGGATGTTTTTTTTATTTGGCACAAAACGTATGGACCAAAATTTAGTCTGAAGGATTACAAGTAAATCATCAAAGAAATCATGAGTTTGCCTTATATATACTACTGAGGACTGCCCTTGCGTTCGTACCACCGGCAAATGTGGCAGAGGTTTTTGATGTTTTAGTCAAGGAAAAAAATTTTCCTCCAGAATCCCAGGCAGTTGTTGATTACTTTGAAAACAACTACATTGGTCGCCGTGGGCGTAGACAAAGACGTCCGGCCCAAATTTCTACTGATCTTTGGAATATGCACAATCAAACTTTTGAAAATACGTTTCGCACCAACAATCATGTAGAAGGCTGGCATGGACACTTTCAAGAAGTTTGTGATGCTTCCACAAACATATTTAAATTTATAAACGTCTTAAAAAAGGAGCAAGTCCTGAATAACTTCCAAATAAACCAATTTATAGCAGGCGGATCGGCTACCGCATAAAATAAAAAATATGCCGCTCTATCGCAACATTTGCGAAATATAGCGATACCTGAGATTTTTTTATGAGGAATTACGCATATTACAATGTAATTTATTTAGTAGATGCACTTGTTTCTGTAAGTATATTGCATTGTGTTAATCTTTTATCGTACAATAAAAATTTGTTTTTCTGAATTATTTAAATTTTAAACAAGAACTGTTGTAGTATAGGGACCGATATACATGATAATTAAGACACGGGAACGAAATGTCCGGGGATAAATTGTTCACGAGGGCGAATTGTCCAGGGGCGAATTGTCCAGGGGCGAATTGTCCAGGGGCGAATTGTCCAGGGGCAAAATGTCCGGGAGCGAAATGTCCGGGGGCGAAATATCCGGGGGCTTATTGTGGGGGGCTAATTGTCCTAAAAGCATTTTAAGAAAGTTGGCTACTGTTTCGTATTTCTGAAACGCATACGAAATCAGTGATAATAACTCCTTTGGTCATCCGCGTGTTCAGGTAAATTTTAAGCTATTTGTCTTAAAAGTTCTGCTGCTAAAAATATAAAGCCCGCTATAGCACTATCACTTAATTCCTAATTGTCTGTCATCAGTTTTTACCGGGCTCATATAACCTCCTACATACATTTTTACGAGCTACTGAAATAAACACAAACTGGTTATAAATCCGTTTTAAGCGAAAGGGTTCGAGTGAAAACTGTAACGCTAAATGCATGCAATTAAAACCCATGCTACATGTGCGCATTGCATTAATAGTCGGAATTACATCTGTTACCTGGCATGGTAATCATATTCCGGCACAACGTTACACATTCGAGATCGGTCGGTCAATTAATGTGTTTAGGGTGATTACTAATTTTTCTAAAATAATGAGGATTGGTTATTAACAGTACGTAGCGTCTGAGAGACCATAAAATATGTAAATTACTGAATACTCCTCTAGAATTATAATATAAATTTATCCCCAGATAGTTGCTCTTAGTATAACACAAAAAGGTAATAATAATGGAAGTAACGTTGTTCGTTTGTCAAGGAATGAACGCAATGAATTTCTTCGACTGGTAGGATTTTGAGTGTTCTTGAAATAAATGTATTATTAAATACCAAAGAATTAATATAAAAAAAACGTAATAAATTTTGAGATCCATCAAATATTTCTAACAAAACTTCCAAACATAATACATAAGTAATTATGTGCCACATTTAATTCCTATTTAACTTTTTTAATGCCCAACATTTTTAGGTACATTATTCGATGTATAGCTATTTTATTTTAATTTTTTGTATAATTTGGCATTAGACAGAATTCCTTGTTTCTTATAGTAATGCCGAAATAAATAACCTCGAGTTCATAAAAAGTTAATGTAACTTGTTTCAGATAAATTTTTACACAAGAGCAGTAAATTTCCGTTTTTATAATACCGTTATAAATATTTCTATTTAATTTTTGTAGCCATATCGTATTTCTAAAATTATGGCGTAATTGGCCCTGAAAATTATATAGCATGTCATAACTCTTTATTAGTTTGCGATATGCTGAATAATGGGCAATTAGTTTTAAATTTTGCGAAACTGTTGCATATTAGCAGCTCGTAATAAAAGCAGGCACGACTAAGCCAATTATATTACAATGAAATGCACTTTTTTTCAAAATTATGTTTCACAAGGTCTTGTGTAACTGGAATAATATCGGCTAGGCAAAGGATATGTAGAATAAGTTAAAATAAGAAAATTTTTGTTACAAATTAGTAATTTAAGTAATCCTGAAAAATTTACAAGAACATATATTTTCCTTTTTTCCAGTTACCAAATAACTACGCATTTCTCCGTTACTTGGTAGGTAACATTTTTAGCATTACAAATAGATTACAATAGAATACTCCATTAATTGGTCTGTTAGCCGTTTACTAACCGTTATAGCGCATATGCATTGAGCATGCTTCGCTTAGCTGGCCCAAATAAACAGGGTATATAAATGCTACTATCAGAGGATTCGTGAGGCTGAGTCTCCTGTTCAGAGAGTACTTCTTAGTGTTCGTTAATGAGTTGGTAAGTTTCGAGCTTTTTATAATTAGGAGTATATGATGACATTTTGTATCTTTTAGGTAAAATATATGTTTTAATTCTAATAATTACTTATTTCTTAATAATTGAAAATGTTAGTGCAAATAAGTATTTTACCTTTTTGTATAGCTACGAACTTAATTCTATTTTATTACCTTTTAGTGGACACAACTATTGTTAGTGGCAACGTATGGTTGGAACGCTCGGATCAGACTGAATGTCAAAATAACGTTGCTGGGCGTTGCGATATATTTCATTTAAGTGATTTTTGTTTGTTTTGTATAAGTTTTTACATTTTGCACATTGCGTTAAACGCCAATATAATGAAATGCTATGTTGGGCGTACCCCGGGCAAGTGGCTAGCCTAATCCGTTAATGTAGAAGAAGAAAATTTATTTCACGACCGCTAAAGGTGTTTGTATGACGGCTGGAGAGAATTTGATGTTTGTCATTGTTATTAACCCGGGAGTCGAACCGAGGAAAGCCGCACGACAGTGTAGCAGACCGAAACCTTCTACATCGCAGCTATCGCACTCTCGTTGTTTTCACAGGTTTTTCCAAAAAAAGTCGAATGGAAGATAAGGTAAGTAGGATAACATATCAACGACAAGGAATCAAGATAGATAAAACTGTTAAAATTTAAGTACTCGATTTCTTTTGGCTGTACCTTTACTATTGGCAAATGCATAATTTGAGTGCACTATAAACCAAAAAACACTAGCAATAAAGGAATTAAGCAGAAATTAACAAAAAAATTAACAGCGATTTAAAAATAACACAAGAATAAACACAAAACTTAACACAGCTCAAATTTAGAACGTAAATGACTTTAACAGAATTTGTTTTAAATGCTAGTTTTGGCAATTTTTTTCTGACAGATGTGATCGTTATTATCATAAACTACGCCTGCTAGTAAAATAGATACCATTTTTAATAGTGTACCTAATGATAGTAGTCAATAACTAGATATTATTGGGAAAAACCGAGGAGGGCGGCTTTTTATGCCGGAGAGTGTATATATATGTATATATATATATATATATATATATATATATATATATAAAGCCATTATGTTCTCGTGGTCGAGGGGGGGTTGCGATGTTGATGGAAACGAGTTCATTTCCGATGCTATCAGATATCCGCGAGGTTGTAACTTGAACGCGATGCGGAAGTAGCAGTTCCGTGAGGCTCCAATAGTATCCTCTCGGGAGACGCACATATTACCGGCTCGCCTGGAAAGCGCCCAGGACGCGCCCATTCCAATGCATCATCTTCAACCCCATCGATGGTTTGAACGGTCTGCGCATGTCGAACTCTATAAAAACAGCTATCCTTGCCCAGGAACAGCAATAATAGACGGTACCCACTTTGGGTCTGACTGGTAGCTTTTCGTCACGGAAACACTGGCCAAGGAGGCCTAATTTTGAAATATGGTTGGACCTGCTCCTACTGAATTGTCCTTACTTATAAGAGAAATAGAGGTACCAGTACTGGGAGTACTGAAACAGAGCTCTCTCTGTGGCTAACAGCGTTTTTCTTTTGCTGAGGCACCGGTCACCACTACATCTCGACACACGGTAAGAGCTGTTCTTGCGTGGCAATCTTATCCGGAATTTTTGATACTTTTTCAAGTATTTATAGTGTATTGTATATCTCCTAGTAATTTACTTTTAGGCTGTCAGCAACTGTGTTAATATTATATTGCACCATCGGCCCTACCGAAAGACAATAAATGGCGCTTTCGAACTTTTATTGTTAACGAAGGACTCGCTAAAGTGAAAAGTATATTGTTGCTTTTACCCTTCGTCTCTCCTCCGCCCGGAAAACCACGACCCCTATACCTTTACAAGGTATTATAAATTAAAATTGTAATAAACTTTTTCATTAACAAAAGTGCTTAAAAATTAAATTCTTATAAATTAGGCATAGTTATAAACAACATGCAGAAAAGATTGTAATAAATAAGTTAGTAAAAATAGCCTTAATTACTCCTAAAAGTTTTTTTTAATTACATTGATGTTTATATGTATACCAATTATTGTATGCTTTAAAATAAATGCTAATTTAAATATTTTCTTGTGATTTATTACATTTTGGTAACATTTTGAAAGCAATTCAAGAAACAGCCCAATTAAATTTATAAATTCCACAAAATTTTATTTTAATTGCAACTTGTCATTTACACGCGGAACGCAGTAAATAGGCCACTGTTGATAATCCAAAAGATATTTTTTTAAAAGGGCGGCAAATGTTCTAAATGTATCAGTAAACTGTATTCATATATTTTTTAATGTAAATGCAAGAAGAAAGAATATGTAAAACTGTCCGCTGAAGGTATAATACTAACAACCTATTTTAGTTAAAACATGGCATAATAAAAGAAAATATTGCATCTAGTAATAAAACATTACAATAAAATTTTTTTTAAACCTCAACACTAAATTTAAAGACAAATAAAGAGCACGCCAAATTAAGCTGCTGAATTATTTAACATCAGTCCAAAGTTTTTAAAAATGTTTGAATATAGAAGTTAGGTAAGATTAAAAGTTTTCGTATTACGCAGATAAACAGGTAATAATAATAAAATCTAGTTGAAAGTTGAATAGTTAAATAAAAAAAAATTTCAGGTGATGGGAATTATTTGCTTTTAAGCAAATCAAATGTAATGTGTATCTTATAGAAATAATTTATCTATTATATTTTCAAACATAAATTATAAAATGAAAAAAAACAAAAATAATGCTCCACATATGACCGTGTCCTGTGTAAGCGTTTTTCAATGGTATTAACAACGAATTAGTGGTGCACCAAAATAGTATATGTTTGATTAAATTCTAATTCCTGTTATCTAAAAGTTTTGTAATAAAAAAGTGGTTTTGTGTTTTGAGTAAATAAAACGTTTTTGCATTATGCGAACAGGTATAAAGTTTTTCAATAAACAAAACATTCAATTTAAGCCAAAACTCATAAGCTAACAAACTTCAATATTTATTTATATTTAACTACACTGGTATATGCATTACAGAAATGGAATGCAGCATTATGAAAAGTGACGAGTACGGTCCTTACGTAACTATCAATTAAGTCTAATATATGAAGAGGGAGAAAGTCTAAAAAGAATCCAAGAGCTTGGATCAATAAACTGAGTAAAATAATAAAGGACGGAATAACGGCAACAAAAATAAGCGCGAAAAAGAATGCGAGATTAGAAAAAACAAAGACTATACAAAAAAGAAGCAGAAAGAAAATAACATAGTAATAGGAACCTGGAACGTGAGCAGAGTTAACGGCGAGTGAGCCTTAAAACAGTTAATAAGGGAGATAGAGAAATACTACATAGATATAATAGGGATACCGGAAACAAATATAAAAGGAATCAAATAATGGAAATATGAGATTATATTTACCTAAATTTCAGAAGAAAAAAACTAGGACTAGAAACTGGATTTATAATAAGAAACGCGTTAAAGAAATCACTGATGCAAATAAAAAGAATAACCAATAGGCTAAGTTATATAAGAATAAGAGGAGAATACAGAAAAATAAGTATAGTAAATTGCCATGCACCAACAGACGAAGCCGAAGAGAAAATAAATCAAAACTATTATGAGGAGTTAAAATTGTTATACGATACCATCCCAAATTTCGATGTAACAATAGTATTCGGGGACTTTAATGCCAATATCGGGAAGGAACTGGAATACAAAAAAGTTATAGGTATAAATAGCAAGCATGATGCAAGCAATAACAATGGAAAAAACTATTTGATTTTGTAATATTCAAGAAATTAGTAGTAAAATCAACTTTTAAAATGCGCAAGGATATTTATAAAAGAACATGGAATAGTCCAAATGGGAAAATAACCAACCAAATATATCGGTTGAGAAAAAACACATATCGCTAATGAACAAAGCAAGGTCATACCGAGGAGCAGATGCTGATAGTGACCATTATATGGTACGAGCAGTATTAAATCAACAAATACGAAGAATACAAGAAAAATACAAACGACAAGCACAGTAACTAAAAGTAGAGAAAGTAGCAAAAGAAAAAATAAGGACAATATATATAACAGGAATAAAAAAAGACTCAATAGAAGAAGAAGAAACAATAAACAGAAAAGGAATGGAACACAATAGAAAGAATTGTAAAGTAAAATGCAAATAAGTACCTGAAAAAATGCAAAGATAAAAATAACAAGGAGTAGTTCGACAATGAGTGTATAAGAGTAGTTGAAGAAAGGCGAGAAGCAAAACCAAAATGTTTAAACGCAAATTCGGAGCAAACAACACAGCCTACGAAGAAGCAAGAAGAAAAATTAAAAGTGTTATTCGGAAATAGAAGAGAGAATACTTAGCAGGAGTAATAGACAAAATAAAATAAAGCTATAAAAATCAAAACATACGAACGTTCTATAAAAAAACTGCTCAAATGGGGAAAAGCTATCAGCCAAAAACACTATTTGTAGAAAATAAAAAAAAAGTTGCTAGGAGCAGAAACAGACATACTAAAAAGATGGGCTGAACACTATAACAAACTATTGATACAGGAAGATGAACCTATCATGGACTTTTGAATGAGAACTAAAAAGAACTTGAGCTCCTACAGCTAGAAGAGGTAAAAAAAATTATAAAAAATCTAAGGAATGGCAAGATCCTTGGAAATTGATGAAATCCCTGGAGAGCTACTAAAATATGAAGAAAAAGAACTAACAAAAAGGGTGCATAAACTACTAACGAAAACGTTATGTCTCTATCTATCACTGATCAAAAATTATAAGGCTTGACAGATGTCAGAAATGACAGAAATATAAACTTGTCTCTAGCTTGGAAGCTGCTTTGATCAAAACTGAACTGGTGGAAAGAGATTTAGAAATTTTGTAAATAAGTTTTTATTGCAGCTGCGATTTAATAAATTTTAATTGATGCACTTAAAAATAAAATTAAAAAATTAAAGATAGGCTCAGTACTCTAATCAAGATTACTTCTATTGGCGTGCTTGGCAAGTCTAATGAGAGCAGTCAAGAAAGCTGGCAAGTGTAAGAGCTATTGTTAAGTGCCTATATGATAAAGACTAAAGTCCAACATTCAATGACTAATAGAAAGATTTCTTAAACAACTGATAAAAAACTGGTTTATGTGGTTGCTAGAGTGAATGGATAGTCAGAAAGGGTTTATGGAAAGATAGAAGCCCAAATAACCATCGAAAACGCTACTTTTAAACATTGTTTACTGATAGCGGACTTTGAAAACGATACAATTCTCTGAATGGACATTTTGGAACCTTATGGATTGAAATTTAACTTGGAACATAGAATACTAAAGATAAAGGGAGACGAAAGTATTGTTCATGACGGAGACGGAGTCGTTACGCTAGTAAGAGTAGCTTATGACACCATCTTCTAAAAACACAGTAAACTAACGACAGACGCATTTTTTATTGCAATCTTTCAGTAAAAAGAACCATTTTTATAGAGCCAAATAAATATGAAAAGAAGACCGGAAAGGGGGTTACTGGTTGAAAAGAGACTGATCCAAAGTGGGAGCGTTGTGCTAGTCCGCATGGTAAATGTTAATGGTATCCTTGGATGCTAAAAGAAGGCAGAATTCTCGATAATTGTACTTTGGTCCCTTTAGTGGTTTGTTAAGTCGACAGCATCCAAACAAGTTCAAGCAAGTTATCTGATGGATTAAGATCAGTGATCACAATATCTTGGAGTGTTTTGAGTCCTGGCCAACAAACAAAAGTTAAAGAATTGGAATAGAGACGTATTCTAATACAAGGGTTCAAAAGACAGGGCAAATATTATGCGTCACAAAATAGATACTAACGATTCCACTTCGATACTATGGAATGCCGGGCCTTCGCCTCTAGCCAAACTAGAAAAAGTTGAAAAGATAATTTCGGATATGGAATAGGATGACCTGATTGAACTTTCAACAAATTCACGGTCTTTACTAGTGGTACTAATTAAAAAAAGGACGGCTCGATTAGATTCTGTGTTGAGTACCGTCAGCTCGGTATTACAAAAAGAGAGTTATCCATTACCGCGCACTAATGACACGTTGGTCAACCTAACCGGATTCAAATTGTTCTTAACCTTAGATTAAAAGAGAGAAGAATGACAAGTCAAAATGGATCCTAAAAGAAAGAAAGTAAATTTTTCTATTGTTTTGGTTATGACAATTTATGGTGATGCTCTTTAAACTTTGCAATATTTCTTTGATCTTCGAAGGAGTAATGGAGACAGTGTTTAATGGACTACCCTAAAAAACATGTTTGGTGTATTTGAATTTAGTCCGAAAATGTGCTTTCTTTTGGACATGTAGTCAGCGATGCGGTTATAAAAGTTGATCCATAAAAAGTCAGAGGCTTAAAAGAGTGGCCAGTACCAAATATGTGTTTAGCTTTTTCAACATTGATATAACTAACGGAAGGTAACCGAAGTTTTGAGTGGAGTGAAGTGTGTTCGGGAACCTGGAACATGCCTTAGTAAATGGACCAATAGCAAGCTATCCACAATCAGAAGGAGTAGAAATTAGAAGCGTATTGTCACGATTACAAAATGGCCAATAAAAAGTCGTGGGCTATTTAGGTAAAGCTTGAACCCAAGTATTGCATAAAAAATTAAATATGGAACACTTTTTAAAATATTTGTATAGCAAAAAGATTCTTTTGAGCAGTGATCGTGCTGCATTAAAGTTGCTCTTAAATTTTAAAAAGCCAGAAAGTCAAGTAGCAAGATTGTTCGGAAGGTTTCAGAAATACAATTTTGAGACGGAGCATAGACCTGAAAAAATCTGAATAAAAAACTGACTGGGCAAAAGTAAGCTCATGTTCACCAGCAGTAAAATCATTTTGTTTGCAATGGGATTCCATCACAGTAGAATATAATGTCTTACAGCGCGCATTTAAGAACGAAGACCGATCTCAAAGCAAAATTTATTTGTTCCAAAGAAGAGAGTCCTAAAAGTGTTGCAACAACTCCATGATCGTGTATCTAGTAGCCATATGAAATTTACAAAGACTGGAAAATGTTGGTGAGAGATCTTACTGGCCCAATTGAAAAAGAAAATATTAAAGATTGGTACCGAAAATATATGGTTTGTGTGATGGCCCGCGAAAGAAACTGAACGCATCAATGAGACAGTATTAGAATTGAAGTCTTTTCGAGAGAATTTTCATTAACATAATTGGTCCTTTTCGTACAAGTGACAGTAGAAATAAATTTATTCTAGCAGAAAATATGTGGAAGCCTATGCATTACCAAATCAAGAAGCCACAACCATCGTGGAGGTGTTTGTGAAAAAATTGATCAGCAAATTTTGAACGTCACTATATTCAGATCAAGGTCTAAATTTCGAATCGACAATGTTCACAAAAGTGAGTTAATTACTAGGCATTAGAAAATTAAAACAATTCAGTTACTTCCACATTCAGATGGAAATGTTAAGCGCATTAATAGGACAATGCAAAAGTATCTGTCAAAATTCGTTTCTGACCATCAATGAGACTGTGACCAATATCTCTATTTGTTCATATTGGTGTACCGTTTGTCTACTGGTCTAACAGCGGTCAATGTCCTCTTTGCTGGTGAACTACAGCTGCCATGTGATCTACTTTTTGGAAATAAACCTAAGAAAACATGGCTAGCAAAGAAAGATTACATCAGTAACCCTAGAAGAAGAATTATAGCGGTCCACAATAATGTGCGAAACAACTATAAAAAAGAAAACTGGGTATGGTTATATAACCCAAAACGTAAATTATCTCTAAAAATACAATGCCCTTACAAAAATTCATACAAAGTGCTGAAGAAAATAAACTGTGTCGTGTACCCAATTCGGGAATTACCAAGTGGAAAATCTAGGATTGTTTATTACAGTCGAGTGTGTCTTGTTGTCGGAGATGGAACTTCGCGGTCAGGGAATCTAGTGTCTTAGAGTAGGAGCTAGGATTCAAAGATTTCATGGGTTCAGTGAGTGGAACCCGGTAAGTGCATTGTGATCTCGCCTGAAAAAGTACAAGATTTATTTAATATACCGGCGAAATATACACTGGCGCATTGTATTGGGCGTAATTTGAAGATGTACATAGAAATTGCCAGTTTATTTTGAGCGAAATTTAGTTCGGTGGAAGAATTAAGGAAACAGTGCTCAGAAGTTGGAAAGACGCTACGCATGTTTTAAGGTGGCAGAAGTTTCTACTATTTTTGTGCCCACAGAATTCCGTAGGACAAATCGACATATTGCGCATTATGGAAAACACTAATGAAGTTATGCAATCATCTGTTGAATGAAAATATTTGGTATCTGACTGGTGTGGCGGCCTTTTCGCCCTTGAACCGCTTTATATCGCGGCGGCATGCGGGCCTTTGATATCTGCACGTTTTGCCATCGCACACAGAAGGGCATGGGCTTTTGCTCAGCCGAAACATACACAATTTGGTCGTGCTTTAACACCCCGCAAATTCACGCCCCGCAGCGCGGCCAGTTCGGTCGTGTCTTAACCCGCATAAATTCACGCATCGCAGCTCGGCCAATTTGGTCGTGTCTCAACATCCCGCAGATACCAGATCCGCAACGCAGAGGTGGCCACCTTGGAATCGCCGACGAAGCCGAAGCCGAAGCCGATTCAGGTGAGCGATTTGGCAATTCATTGGTTGATATCGGTAGCCGCCCCCATCCGCTTACGCGACGGCCGTTATAAGAATATGAACGCAGTGCTGCTATACTGAAATTACTTTGCACCTGAAAGTAGACGATAGGAATTATTGCGTGCTTGGGTACAAAAACTCCACAAATTTATGATATAGCCGAGAGATACTGGGAAACTGACCAAATCTGATAAAATTATAACAGAAAATAGGGTATATTATAATGCTTTGACGCATATCATATATGCACTCATATCCCACAGGCACTATAATAAACACAAGCTAGCACATGATAAAGATTTCATTGTTTATTTAAAATGTTTTTTTCTTATTTAAGGCCCTGACTTTACACATACGTACGTATACATATATTTCTAGATCCAGACGCTATGTACATAAAAAAGACGTCCAACAACAATATGGTATTAAAAGGTACATAGGACATAATTGGACGCAAATACCTGCAAACATATGGGAATGGAAGCAACTTAGCGTATATCCGACATGAGTAAAATAGCTTAGATAATGATGATGATGATGAATTAGAAATCGTGTGTCTATTGAACTCATGTGCATAAAATCTTAGTGTTAAAAGTACGTATATATTTACAGAAGGCATTTTAGTAATATAAATAATCACGCAATTAACTAATATGCGTGTAATAACGAGCAAATTTAACCAGTTTACTCTTGGATGTTGCACTGAATTCATCTACAAAATGAAAGAAAATATTCATCTACGTAGAGAGTTCGACAGTTAGTTTAGCACTATACCAGCACCTGAACTACAAGCCTTTTGTCCTGAGAAACCGGAAACTGTTGGCGAAAAAATTTAAAATAGACAGGACGTCAAAGACTTAAGAAATGTTGAACTACATTAGGCGTTAGGCTAATATACTAAGATTCTTTTCGGACGAAAAAAACTTTATCCAAGAAAGGAAGGTGAATTTCCAAAATGACCGTTGGGTCCGCCAAGATGCTTCTAAAATTCCTACCGTTATTTATACAAAGTTTTACGCCACTAAGATGGTACTAGGGTTTGTGAGTAGCAAAGAGTATGTTATGGTGTCTCACTGCCGCTAGCGGGATTACGTGTTCCAGCAAGACTCCGTTCTAGCCTACAAAGTAAGGGAGAATCAGACATGGCTATACAACATATTATATTATTAGTGGTCCTTCCACCACAATCTCCTTAACTACTACGTTTGGAGCGCGGTCGAGTCGAAAGTCAATGAAAGGCACTGTAACACTATGGCTAGCTTAAGGGTGTCCATAATAGAAGTAAGATCATATATGGACACGGAGAAAGTTGTGTTGGTCTGCAGCAAGTTTAGGTTCCCGGTTCGAGGAGCTCGTGGTCGCTGATGGGGGCTATATTGAATAATATGATTCTTAGTACTATTTCCTTTAATTGTGTTAAATTCCATGTTTTAATGTTATTTTTATTGTTTATTTATTTTTAGGATTTACTTCGGTGACACTATATATTTAAAGGCAGAATTCTAATAGATTACTCTTTTGTCTATATATTCTCTATGTATCTTATTTTAATTAAAAAGGCTAGTTCTACCATACGCTATCGTATAGTTATAAAGCAGAACAAACTTGGGTTTTATTAGCTTCGTTCTTTCCCACATATCTCTTTTTTATGATTTAAAATTACTCTACAATTTATGCATATTTATATAAGGGCAATACATACATCGACAATGTTTTAAATGTTTTTTCAAATTTGATTTAGATTGTAACAGCAAAGTTATACCCAACTTTCGTAATTTTGTTGACAATTCCCAGGTAACGGAAAGTCTGTACCGTTTTTTTTTTGGAAAAAATGCATAATTTTCGATATAATGGAAAAAATTATTTACTCAAAATAATGACCATTTAATTCTGCAAATCTTGCTCATCATTCAGGAAATTTATGAATCCCATTCCAAAAAATTGTTTTTCCTTTGAGTGAAACCATTCATCGATCCATTTTTTAACTTCTTCCTAATTGGCGAAGTGCTGCTCCGCTAATGCAGAGCCCATTGATATGAAAAGATGATAGTCGGACGGGGCAAGGTCTGGAGAGTACGGCGGGTGCAATAATATTTCCCACCCAAGCGCTTTCAATGCTTCCTTGACCGATTTTGCTGTATGAGGCGGCGCGTTATCGTGCTGTAAAATCACTTTACCATTTCTTAGGGCCCATTCTGAACGTTTTTCGATCAATGCATGGTTCAAGTTGATCATTTGTTGTCGGTAGCGATCACTATTAACTGTTTCATCAGGTTTCAACAGTTCATAATACACCACGCCACTCTGGTCCCACCAAACACAGAGCATCGTTTTCCTGCCAAAGAGATTCGGTCTCGTGGTTGATGGGCCAGCTTCTCCAGGTGATAATCATGACTGTTTGCGCTTAGAGTTTTCGAAATAAATCCACTTTTCATCACCCGTCACTATTCGATACAGAAATCTATCGAAATGACTTTCGATCAAACTTTTGAAGCAGCATTTCACAGACGATTTTTTGATTTTCCATTTGCCTGTCATTCAATTGATGTGGCACCCATCTTCCCATCTTTTGGATTTTTTCCATCGATCGTAATAGGTCGCTAATAGTTTCTTGAGCCACATTTAACGCTTCTGTAATTTGTTTTTGCGTTTGTGTTGGGTCTTCATCCAATAATTCCTGCAGTTTCGCATCTTCAAACTTTTTCGGTCTGCCAGAACGTTCTTTGTCTTGCACATCGAAAACACCACTTTTGAATAGTCAAAACCACGCCTCACATGTTTCTATGGTTGGAGCATGCCCGACGTATGTTTCAACTAGCAAACGATGACTTCAGCGGCTTTTTTCTTTTGATTAAGTAAGAAAAGTAATGCATGCCGCAAATGCACGTTTTTAGGCACATAACTTGACATTTTTGAAGAGTTATAAATATATGACGGTGATACTTTCACAAAATATAACCTACGACGTTGAAGCTTGATATCTGTAGAATAAAATGAACCCGTGTCAAATCATAATATTGTATATTAAGCCTAGCGACACCTATTGGAAAAAATCGGTAAAGACTTTCCGGTACACCTGGTAGTCTGCTATTTTTTATTTTTTCTTAATTTACTTATTTCTTGTTCGGGCTTTTCTGTTGTAACATTTACTTTTTATGTTGGGTTATAATCATACTTATTTATTTATATTCCAAAATTTTTACTAACTGTCGTCAATTATGTAATCAAGCTTTGTTTGTACCTTTGATTTTATTCTATTTATTCCAAGTAGCTCCTATTTAACCTAGTTTTATGTTTGTCATTTTGTACATTGAATCTACATTTGCATCTATTATTGTTGTGACTTTCGCTATATATTAGGTTAGGTGAAGTGTCTTTGTCAAACGCGAGGGCTACAGAAATATTTTGTTATGAGCAGTTTATTAGAATCAAATTGGAGGTGAAAAACGCGGTTATTTGATAGATTTTACTGAGCTTATTGTGACGATATCGGTTTCAACTTAAGAAAATAGTTGCTTTTCCTTAAATTGTGAGCTTAATATAACTTAACTCACAACATAACTTTATCAAAAATGTAACTAAATGTAACTCAAAATAACTTAATATAGTTATTTATTCAAAGGACCTTATGTACTTTGATGTTAAAGGTACTTAGAACTTTTTCGGTCGCACATGGCAAAAATATAAGTACTAGTGCTGGTATAAATGAACGCAAAGAATCTAATCCGGGAAGTCACAGGATTCCCAAATACCGTGGTTTAAAGAAATGTTATTTTTTGTTTTTATTATTCTTTTATTTTTAAATGCCATTCTCATAAATATTGTTCAAGTTTTTGAACAAGTTAGTAAATACTATTTTAATACACATCCTATGTTCTAAAAGTATGTATAACATTTTAGAATTTCATAAATGTTTCATAGTTAAAAAAATCAAAAATGTTAAAAATTCTCGTCTTTTGAAAATTTTGTTGTCATTTCCTTTATTCATTAAAACAAATAAAACACTAGCAATATTGCCGCATACTGCTAGCTATGTGTAACACACTTTAGAATAATGCACAATATCATAGATTTTCAGAAGAATTTTTATAACTAATATAAAAATAATACAATAAACAAGGCTTTATGCATTATATCTCTGATTTATTTAATAAATATATTAAATTAACTTTAGTTTGCAGTTTTATAAATGCATATACAGTAATGTGTATATGAAGTGTGTTAGTTTTCCAGGAACTTGTAGCCGAACTGCAACAATATAAACAAAAATAATCCCCATTTAAATATTTCACATTAAATCTATATAAGTTTTTCGAAATCATAATCTTTAGGTACTCGAGTGTGTACACTTTAATCTTTATCCGTATGAACTTTATATGCAGTTTCTTCAATACTACTATATTTTTGTGCTAGCGAAGGGTTTAAATATGAGTTAATAATTGTTTCGGCATTCATTATATAATCGAAAGCTTGTGATGATGGTCCAATAGATAAAATATTAATCAATTTTGCTGAAATACCAAATAACCGAAAATTTATGACTGCACATATCCACCTGTAAAAACAAAATGCATTAGCACATGAAAGATGACATTTTTATTTAAACCAAACTTTCTATGTTCTTTTACCAGATATACAACTACACCAACGACTTGTTATTTTATTAATGGTGTCTTTATTACGAAATCCAATATATAGGGTGTGAATACGATTATTCGCGAAAGGAGAAGGCACTTTAATTCGCAACAACTTGCGTTTCTCTGCATGGATATAAAATACTGAATTGTTTGATATATGCTTATATATACTAATAAATGCTGGATGTAATATGACGCACTGTGATAGTGATATATTCCATTGCCTAATCTTCTCATTTGATCAAGTGTCAAATTTGGAAATCTTACAGTTTTATTTTTTTAATTTTTTTTTTATGTATTTATTAGTTAATTACAATGTGTCAATTACATCTGACAATAAGTAATTATGTTGATCGTATTGAGCAGTGTTGGAGAAGTCGCCCAATGACGACCCTCCTGCACAGTTTTATTTGGTTGGATTTTCCTTCAAATTGTTCTTTTTCTAGCAAAACTTTCAACCATGTCAGATATCAGATTTGTAAGATCAGATATGTTAACATTTCTTTGCTATTTCTTCGTCAATCAGCTTTTTTGTGCAGTGGCTTAAAGTATCTATTCAATAAAGCACAACTAATATTTTAGTATGTTTGGAACATGATTTAAATTGTAAATGTCAATGCCATTAATAAAAAAAATGGAAAATATTTTTTAATCTTCCATTAAGTGATTCAATCGCTGATCTTACTTTGACTACATTGCGGAAATAATTTGCTTCTTTTGTTGCTTACGTTTTCCTAGAAAGCTAGAAATTTTTACAGCAAATCTATAAGCTTCTAATAATGCCACAGAATCTCAAAAACCTCTATCCATAATAACTATATCTTCTTTATGTAGAATACTTTGAAAGTCAGTATTATTATTGCATTTAATATATTAACATCAATCTTGTGACCATCTGGTAGAAACATTCCAGTACATTTACAATATACCAGTGTGTTGTTACAAATTTTAGTACTTCTGCGTACAGTAAATAGAGTGTTGAAAAGCAAAGTTAGAAGATTTTTGAATGTCTAGGAACGTAGCATCAGCGATTATTTGCGTCAGTCTTTGCGTTCACTTAAAGGAGTAAGTAGGCTAATAGTAAGGTCTTGTTCTGAATAATCTCTTCTCTTGTAATGTGACAAAAATCTCAGATATCTTGAAACAAAGAGTTTATTTAAAAGCATACGCACTGATCGAAGTACACTCAAGTACATTAGAAAAATTGTCAATTATGTTCTTCCTCGCCACTTGCGCGACTTTCTCACAATGCCATTTACATATGTATATAAATCTTAAAAATCCGATTTATTCAGCTCCGTTAAGTTTTTTGTAATTACTATTTCCTAATGATCCCTGGTTGTCAAACTCCACACAGTTTTTAATTGCTTTTCAGATTTTTTACGAGTATTAGTGTTTAGAAAAATAATTTTTAGAGCATTTTCAGCATTTGGTACTTTACAATACTTCTGGTCTAAATTGATCATTTTTAACCAAATGTCTAGCATTAACTTTTTTTTTGTGGCATTATTATATTCTTGTTAACTCATAATAAAAGGCACTTCTGTTTCAAATTTTGCTTTAATACACTTAAATGTTTGTGCTTCCTTCTACAAATACATCTTTAATTGTATTTATAGTTGAAAACGGTATATTTGCGTTTTGAATTTCGTTGTAATGATGAGTGATTTTCATTTGGAGGCATCGGAGCTGGATTTTCAGAAGCCACTGCTGCACTTGAGGATGTGGATGGATTATTTGCAACATCTTCTATTTTATTAATGCTTATTCAACAACATGATCTATATAGCACAGAATTACGTAAGATTAAAATATTAATTTCAAGCAGCCCTTCCAAGTGTGGTGCTAGTCTATTGGACATTCTTTCTCTTATTCTACTGTATACAATATTGCACCTAGTACACTTTGGGTTAAGCGATAATGGTGGCGTAGTTTCTAAATTTTTGTCTGTATCTAAAGTCAATGTATGATAAAAATTAAGCAAAATTTTGACATAAAGTATCATATAAGCAACATCAAACAGTAAAACAAAAAATATTTCATTTTGAAAATGATAATGCCTTAAGAAAGACGATGATATTTTTTTTTATTTTAATGTGTATTATAAGACGTTAAAAATAATCAAATAAAAAAATATTGTAATATAATTTACAAAAAAAAAATAGAATGTGTATTCTAAAAAGTTTAGAATAATAAGAAAACCTAATATTTTCAGTGCATGACGAAGACAGAGGACATAAATCAAAAAATGTAAATGCAATTGTTTAATGCAAACTTAACAAATGATAAATTTAATGTATTGTTTGTTATAATACGATATAGAATTTTTAAATAGCGAATTAATTTTTTACCTTAGTGTTTGAAACAGTATAGTGTTTGCTGCTACTATTGACAGAAGCCGGCAACCCTGCGAAAAAACGTGGACTGTTACTTCTACCTGAAGTCCCAATGTAACAAAGGTCAAGATTGCAAGTACCTTCATGATCCATCTAAACGCCGGGAAATAATGGTAAGGGACGAATCATCCTTAAGGGGCAGTGTAACAAATTTCCGAACACCTCTCGTAGCGCGGCTGATTGACCTCTACATTGCGTCATGCTCGGTCCCTCAGCTTTTCTAGGAATGCAACTGGCGCGCTTGAGTTCGCAAACCTACAATGTGTCTTGTTTCCCGAAAATTCGAGACTATTCGGGTATATCCGAATTTAGACGCCGATTCTTATTTTAAGTGAAACAAGTGGGCGAATCCAGGCGGAAGCCTTGTTTATATAAATAACGTGTAGTTAATTATATATATATATAGTGCGTGCTTACATAAATAGTGTTATAAATTTGTATAATTGTAATTATAACAGATAAGTAGTTTTAAGTAAATTAGTACGTTACATTTACCACCAAGAGTAGAAACGTTACAATAGCTAAAATCATAAATAAACCTCGTGAATGATGATTTTGGTAACAGAACAAAACTAATACGTTGAACTGTCAAATTAAATATTATCACCGAATGTAGTTCTAGGCATTTTACTAAAAATACAAGTTACTTTAGAATTGAACTTAAGGATAAAAATAAAATTAGTTTTTCGTTAAGATTGAAGTACATATTATCGCTTACCTGTTATTACACTCTATTATCAATAAGTTTTCTTACCTTGTTCTTGTAATGCACATCAAACCTTGATATTGTATGCGTTTTTTTAAACCTTAGAATGGTACTAAAACAGTATATATTAAAATTCCAATAATCTTTTGGTTGTGTGAGTGATAAGACGAATTATGTATTAAATAACAACAAAATGTAAAAACTAAAAATTTTTAATATTTTTAATTTTTCAACTATAAAATGCTTATGAAAAATTGGAATGTTATACATATTTTCAAAGCTTAGGATGTGTACTAAAATAGCGTGCACTAACATCTTCAAAAATTTAAACATTTCTTATGAAAATTGCATTTAAACACGATCAATAGCGTAAAACAACTTTTTTAAACCACGATATTTCAGAATCCTCCGATCCCCGAATTGGATGCTTTACGTACATTTTGCCAACTATTTGGAAACTGATACAAAAGGTAAAAATATATTTAATGAATTAAAAAGATTATTCGATGTAAAAGCTATACTCTTGAGTAATATCTTCTCCGTTGCTAGTGACGATGTTCCGACAATGGTAGGGCGACACTGAGTCTTTCTGGCCTAGCTAAAACATTTAGTCGCCAAAAATTTTAATGGAGGCTTGAATGTTTTACTAGATTATGTCATTATACCAATTAGTAAAATAAAAAAGGATGCCTTAAATGAAAGATTATTTGCTCAATTTTGTTTGGAAGATAAGAAAAATTGTAATCGCTTTAATTACTTAACACGGAAGTTCGTTGGTTATCTAAAAGTGCATCTTTGTATCGCTTCAGTATTGAAGTTACTGTAAAGTAAAGACTACTTTATGGCTTAATTTAACTAATTTAAAAAATGTGCATAGCTTATATGATTGACTTATATGCCAAATTAAACCAAACTAATTCAAAGCTACAAAGTGATCAATTAAATTTAATCAAAACCAAAGGTATAATATCTGTATTTGTTCCAAAACTTTTTTGTGCAAACAAAAAAATGCACTCAGTTTCCAAATCTTTCAAAATTGCGAAAACGAGATGAAGATTTGCTTGCTTATTGTTAACACTTAACGGCTCTTCACTCTGACCTTTGCCAAAGATTTGTCATTCTTCACTTGGTTGCTCCCGATTGGGTGTTAGGCCCTTTTGCAAGTAGACTCACAAACTCGGATGAATTTATAGTAATACAGAAACGAATTACTTAATAATTCAAAATTAAATAGCTAAAACCAATGTTTAAACAAGGATATCAGAAATTCTGGTTAGAAAAACAAATACCAATTTTATATCACGCATTATCGGTTACTGTACAGAAGTTATTGATTGCTTTCCCGTCTTCCTACTTAATAAAACGTGTATTTATTACAGTTTTAAGCCCCATCACGAAAAAAGAAACCAACTGGAAATTAGTGCTCTTAGAGATTTACGAATGTTACAAACATAAAGCCAAACATAAATAATGCCATATTATCCCATCAGGTTTACAAATCCCAATGAAAAAACAAATAACGTGTTTTTGTATTTTAAAACACAAGTTATAATTTCAATAAATACTGTTTTAAATATCAAAATGTTTTATTCATATTTTAGTTTTACATCACCATTCACCATTCAAGACATCAAAATAAAATTTGTAATTTTTCTATTACGCGATAATGTAGAGTTATTTTACTTAGGGGTTTATGGTCAAGTTTTTGCTATAAAAATGGGTCCATATGCATAGTAAGTTTTGGAACCACTGATATAGACTGTCGAGGGAATATAATGTAAAACGCTTTCGGGGCCACGCGAAAATACACGAATGATTGCTATATATTTTGTAATGTCAACATAATATTGCAACAATGAACCAGAGTGAGACGAAATTTATGACGGGCAAACAACATTTTCGCGGGCACGATTGAAAGTCGCCAGCTAACAGCTGATGTCCGAGCGGATTCCCGCCAGGGAGCACATTTCTAACTTTTAACTCGCGAAAATTAACTGAAGGAATAGTCGTATAACTATTTTTGAATGCGAGTGCTTTTGGACCTCCTTGTTATTATAGAGCAAATAAAATTATTTATCTCTTCCGATTTCGGAAATGTAGTTTTTCCGGCCAATTAGTATAAGATTTACGAAAAATTTATTTGCAAAAAAGTACCCCTTTTAGAAAATATAACTTAGTAAAGGATTTGTTTTCTCATCTCTTGCCGTTTCGAAAATGTAAGCGAAAAATTAAATTTTTTAAAATATGTGACCGTTGCTGGGCAGAAAATCTGGGAGTAAAGGCATTGGTTATTAAACGGGTTTTGAACTGATTTTATAGTTTACAGTTTGGTCTTTACTAGAAGTCGCTATATACCAAAATAAGTTTTGCCTTAGAACCCCGATTTAGACGTTTAATTAGACATCCGTTTTTAATTAAACGTCGCATGAAGAAACTATAAAATCAATTTGCAAGAAGTTACTGGCACATATTTGTAACTTTTCACGATGATGGACGGCAAATCTATTACATCGTTAGCTTACAACGGATAGGGAACTATTAATTAAGTTAGTAAATATGCATCTGTTTCTACACCATACAAGGGACATGTAGCGATCCGATAGCCGCGACCGCTCTGCCAGTCGGCAAGGAGCGAGAGCGACCTGACGGTGTACACGAACGCACGGACCTCCTCGTTTAAATAAACGCTAAATTTCTTGTCGGCCGTTTTGGTTTACTTTCCGTTAAAATGTATAGGCTGTTTTTGTTTACTACACACGAATCTCTTCGTGTAAATCAAGGGCGTAGGTCAACGCCACATTACGTTTGTTTACTTTCTGTTCAAATGTATAGATAGATTGTGTTTTCTATTTTTATTATATAGCGTATTCATTAGGTACCTGGACAAACTTCAGGATGATATACTTTACTAAATTTTAAGGAAAAAAGTTCATGTAAACATAGCTCCTACCAAATTTGTTTTCGAGTCACAGAATGTTGAAATATACAATCAAAAGTCATATTTTCTAAATAAGTAGAAAACTCAAAGTAGTGTAAAGTTTAAGCTTGTTGATCATTTTTGTAACGCATAAAAGGGTTTTTAAGCAAAAAAACTGCTTTTCTAAGTGAAAGCCATGAGTAATGTCCTGGTTTAACGCTACAAAAGTAATATAATTTTTTCACTTTTTATTCTGGGATTCATGTAATCAAATAAGAAATACGTCGGGAATATTTAAACGCGTTAGGGAATCGCTAATACAATAGGCTAATGCTTGCACTGAAGTATAAAGCAGGCACTTTCAGCAACTTATTGTGTTATTTGAATTTTGTGTTCATTTACTAGGAGTTTTAATTGCACCCCTGTGCACGCCACTGGTGTATATATATATATATATACCCTTCCACCGTAGAGTGTAGGGATTTATAACGTTTGACTAGTGTTTATCCAAATGAATGTTGCTTCTGTAGTTAAATAGTAACTTTAAATTTAAATAGAAGAGTTTTTAATACAACAATAAAAACAAAATAAATACTATATAATTTATCAACTTCCCAATATGTTAACACATTTGGTCTAGCTTAAAAAAGATCCACGCCACCAAATTTGAGAATAAGAAAATTCAACAACGAATGGGCACGTTCTAATATAGAAGAAGTCCACATCTTTGAAATTCACTTGTCCCATAGCTTTTTAGCAGCAAAGCCAACATCAGGAATTCTAAACGATGACATTGAAGACTTTCTTAATATACCCTGTCAGATATCGCTACCAACAAGATCCGTAAACTTGGCAGAAGTAAAAGTTAAAAAGCCAAGTTAAGCTAACACAAAGCCATGCGATAAGATCTAATAACTTGATAAATTATAAAAATGCTACCCCGTGAAGTTCTCACCTTTCTCAAAACAATTTTTAACTAAGTGATACATTCCTATTTTATGAAAATATGCAGAAATAATAATGATATACAAAAATGGCACATTTCCTCATAAAACAACATTATACAAACTTATAAGCCTACTTCTTATTTTTCAGAAACGTTTGAGAGACTTTTACTCAAAAGAACCCAAAAAGATGATCAGTTAACAAGATTTTTTGACAAAAATAACATTTTAGATTTTGTGGAAAGTCCATATATAATAATGAATTAAATATCTAAAAGCATCAGGTAAAGAAATATTGCAACGAAGTAATTTTAAATTTGTCTCAAGCGCTTGATAAAGTGTAACATACAGGTCTACTTTAAAAAGTTAAAAATACTACATGTTTCGGAAATCTTACCTCACCGATAAAAAATTTTCTGTAAAACACAATGACACTTTTTGTATACTGTCCTATACAATCTGGCGTCACTTCTCTGTTGTATATGTTGCTGACTTCCCAGAAACATAAAGCACTACGATCGCTGCTTTCGCGAATGACATTGCTATCCTATACTCAGATAATGATCTGCAATATTTTTTAAAAATGTGGAATCACAAATGGTACAACAGGTGGTGAATAGAAATAAACCAATTCAAATGTTCAAGTAACACTTACTACTAGTACCCAAAGCTGTGATGCTGTAACTTTCAAGAAAGTCCATGTGCCGTCAAAATCAAATGTTAAATACCTAAGATTACATCTAGATGTCAAAATAAAACACTACGTGTGATTGTTAATGCGTCATGGTACATCAACAATTTAATGTTCCATCGAGACTTGCACATCACATACACCACGGAAAAAGTAAATACCGCCTCCACTAACGTAACGTCTCATAGACCATCTATATAGGGTGGACTGCAGACCTATCTCAACAATATTAAGTAAAGGAGAAATGTCAGTAAGCGTTTTCTATTGAAGACTAAGACTTTCAACATATTTATTCAATACTCCTAGTAAAATAGATTTTAAATTTTCAATAAGTATAAAAAAAAACATTTAGTCGAACTTTATTTAACTTCTCGATTTCTTCCTCCTAATGCCTCTTTTCATTATTGTTCAAGTATTTATTCATACCTTTAATAACCTATTCATTTGAACAAAATCAATTTTTTTTTAATACAGATCTCATCCGTAGTTAAAAATAATTCTTTGAAATTTGTTGGACTTTTTTTAATAAATGCGGGTTCTATTCTGCAGAAAATATTTTAACTTCATTTATTATATAAAGTATGATATGTGTTTATGTGTATGTAGGTTTATCAAGAGATTGGAGTTAGTCCTTTACTCGGTTTCTCAATCTTCTTACTTTCCAAGGAAAGCTACGAACCTTGAATAAGACTTATTCAAAGACTCGTCGCTCTTTTTAGGGACTAGGCAGATTGAGATCCTCAAGTGAAGAGCTAATCTCTTGAAAATGGTATCAAATTTAACCCCAAAAAGTAAAGTTTTTCCTCAAATATAACACATCCAACCCGTGAACTAACACTAATATATCTGCCGACTCCCCCAAGGAGAACTATGAATCAAATACTAATATGGCTTCTTGTATGTTTTACTTAGCTATTTATTGTCTTGTCTAGGTATCCTGTCGATGAAGCCAAAGAAGCGAGAGCTTTTATTTAAAATTGGTAATAAAAAGGTTTGGTCTTTGCTTATATACCGGCATAATCGCATATTTATGAATATCTATAGTGCGGTTGCTTTAAAAAGAAAAAGAGGTGTATCTTACAGATGCGATGTCGAGACATATTCAGAGCAGTTTAAGCAAATTAACTAAAATTAAATTTTTATAGATACAACATTTATATGTATCAGTACAATAGGCTCTTAAGGCCCAGGGCTTTTTGAGAAATTTCTTTCTACATTTTTTCTGCCCCCAGCTTTGGTCTCCCAGCAATTCACCTTTAGCTCTTTCAGGTCTTCTTCTACGCACTTTAACAACTGCTTTTTAGGTTTTCGTCTTGTATCTATTCCTTCCGCCTCTTGGTAAAGCGGTTTTTTGCGGTATTCTTTTTTTCCATTCTTACTATGTATCCTAACCAATTCAAACAATTTTATTTTATTACATTTACGATGTCAGGTTTACGGTACTTTTCGTGTAGCACTGTATTAGTTTTCTTTTTTCAGAGTCCGTATTTTTTTATTTCTCCGCAGATACGTCTCAAATTTTTTTCTCCAATACGTATAATTTAGATTTGTCTTTTTGTCTCAGTGTCCAAGGTTTTACTCCCGAAGGTTACTGCAGGTCAAAAAATCGTTTTGTACACTTTCACTTTAATTGCGAAACAATTATTTTTTGATCTTAGCACTCACTGGTTATTCTTCTATTCATTTCATTTGTTATATCTCCGTCGCCTGTTATCTTTGTTCCCAGATACGTTACAGATTCTACTCGTTCGAAGGCACAACTTTTACTGTTGTAATCACTTTTAACTTTTAGTTACTGTATTTATTGACGGTTATGTATTCCACTTATTAATTATTTAGTTTTACTTTCATTAATTGCTAGCAGGTATTTCATATTTTTTAACTAAGGATTTTAGTTCTTCTTAGATCCAAGTCTTAATTGCTACATTGTCTGCATATGTTACTAACTGTTACTAACATTGCTACCGCTGCTGCTCTTGTTGGGCTTCAATATTTTTGTAACTTTGATTTTTTCTTTCGTTAATGATGAGCAAATTTTTTTATTTTGTGTAACGACTAACTATTGATCGTTCTTTGCTTGCTCCTGTTTTATGCTTGTAAGCAAGTGTTTATAATACTACCTTAGCTTCGTCTGTTATTTTCCTTCATGGTTTCGGTACATCGTTTTTTCTGGATGCTACCCCTTCTTCGTTAATCCAATGCTTTTATAGAAAATTCTTGTGTATTATCTGTTGTTAGCTTCTTCGATGTCCTGCTACCATTTTTATATCATATTTTGGTATCTTACCATACTCTTCACCTAGTGCTACATTGTATTTTCCTTTTTTCGCATCCTTTGTGTCCTCTGTTGGTGCATGCACATTAATTACGCGTATCTTTCTATATTTACCCTTTAATTTTCGATAACATATTCAGTTATTAATAGTTTTAAACTCCATTAAGTGCTTTCTTGGAGATTTTTTATTAGGAGACCATTCCCTAATCTGTTTTGTGCTCCGTCACTGTTTAGAAATGTATATTTTTCTACTTTTGCCGGGTCTGTCCTTTTTATATTTGTTTTTTGAACTTCTTAGATATATTATCATTTGTTTCAAGGCTCTTTTACTATTTAGGCTTCTTACATTCCAGCTAGTAAAAATTATTTTTTTTCTTTTTGCTTTTTTTCTATTATCTAGAATTAAAATCTGTTTTCGCGCTTGCTTTCGTCATACTAGATTCATTTATTCTTTTTAATTTTGGTTTTTTGGTATTTGCTTTAAGCTCCCTTTATTTTTATCCTACCATTCATACGTAACTCTATGTCCATTTTCTGGTAGCCTACTTTAGTATTCTTGCTATTACCCCTTTCCTCTCTTGCAACTTTTCTTATCCAGGCTTAGACATTTTACTCTTCTGTAGCTAGATCGTTATTAATGTATGTTTTAATGTTTTAAATATTACTACGGTAAATCTCGGTTGATAACTATGTTGTTCTTTTTACCGCCTCTTTTGCGGTTTTTCAGTTTAGTTTTAATTAGTTCAATTTATTTGCGTAGTTTATTTTTTCTTTTTTTCATTCCACTTCTTTCTTTATTAGTTGTTCCTTGAGTGATCTTATTTCCCTCCTTATTTGCTGATTGACACCGTACCTCTTTCTTTGTGCTGCCAGTGTCTTCCTTAATTTATTTTAACTGTGTAGCCATTTTCCTTATTATTTTTTAGGCTGTCTAAGTTTACTGGTAAATCTTTATTTTGTTGTTCGGTATTTGAAGTTATTGTTGGTGGAGTTCTTTATACCCGGGTTTTCTTTTTGAAAACTTTCTCTTGTTTTCTTGTTTTTTCTTCTTCCCGTCTTTTTATTTTGCTTATGTAGTCTGCTGGAGATTTTATATTGTTTGATCTGTTCTGCTCGTAAGGAAAATAAATTTACCGCCCGCGGTATTAATATGAGTTTATACGACTTTATTATCTGCTCATTTGTAGTACACAGTTTTAAATTAATACCTGTTATCAACTTAATCTATTTTAATTTTCTTTTGTTTACCCTAATTTAATTTGCTTCTGACGACCATCAAAGCTTTATTTTTTACACCCGCACTATTACTCGCACTCGTATTTTATGCCAAAAACTCGTTTTTTACAATAAGTAATCACTTTACTTAAAACCGTTATAAAATGAGACGCTATCGTGCGCGATATTGTCGTCGCCATCCAAAACTCACCGTCAGGTTATAGGTTCATATCTTTTATATAGTTTATTTTACTAATAACATTTATGTAAGAAAATAAAAAATATGGACAAATGTACTAAAATAATTACATACTGGAGAAAAATATTCTATTGAAAATTTTTCGAAATTCTGTCATGGGATAATAGTGAAAATATTTTTTAGAATTGGCACACAAAATTTTTTTCTGTCGTTAGTGTAATTTAACTTGAATTAAATAGACGTTTAGAGCAGCATACATGCATGCAAATAAACAAAAATATTCAATGGCAATTTTGTATACACTTCTACTGGAACTTTCTGAATTGATAAATAAACTATTTTAACTTATAAATAAATTATTTTACTAAATATTAAATTCCTCCAAAATATTTAACGTAATAACGACGTTAATATGAGTTGTGTGTTTTATAACCACATTTGTAATCAAATATGGACTAGATGGGTAATTTCTATTCTAATAAATATGACAGTACTACCAAATACCTTATAGTTAGATATACCAGTCTTTGAGTTTATCAATTATAACCATTAGAATCAAAAGTCATGAGAGATAAGAAGTTTAGTACAGTTATACTGATCCTTCCATTTTAGATCCTAAATATACAACTATATCATATCTTATTAGTTATCTATATCCTTTAACATATTTACCTCTGACGACTTTTGACTATTTGAAAGTACTGTTGGATATCTTAGGACATAAACTATGTACATATTTAGCTTTATCGAGTTTAATACTAAAAGTTTTGATAAATTATTTTGGTTTTTTGCAAACTGATCCGCTTTTTTTTTGTAATGCATAAATATTTCTAGCAATTAACAATCAGTTATTTACGGAAGGAATTAATATTTTTTTCTGAAATGCTTATACAAATGCATAGCAAACATATTATTCTCAAAAATACGTAGAGCACCAATATGTGTGAGAAGGAACTTATCAACCATTACTTTACGAAATGAGTTTATAGTACAGGTCCAATAATTCCATATTATATATTTACGTTTTGATTGAATTTTGTCAGTAGTTCGTACTTTTTTGTTTTTCGCTTGTTTCACAACAAACTGTGGTATTTGATGGACGAATTAAATTTATATTTATATTTTCTCTTGTGTTGTATTAATCCAAATTAAAAGTTAATACATTTTTCCTCAAGGGATGGAAAAGTTTATTTAATTTGGTTTGTAATCTTGGATATCTGTAAGTTTGTCTCCTTTTTAGCTTTTAAATTTCTTATGTTGAATTTCTTATTATGTAAATACTTAAGAGAACAACAATTTAATGATCGAATCCAATGATAGGTTTTATTATCCGGCTCCACTACCATTTAATTTTTGTTATTATATCGTCATCTAAGGCTCATCCATTTTTATTAGCTATCGATTAATATATATATATATATATATATATATATATATATATATATAATATATATATATATATATATATATATATATATACAGCTCAAATAATCTTTGGTGCTTTTATGATTGAAATTAATCTTTATTTCTTTGTGTTACAATTTAGAATTTTGAAGAAATTACGCAATGAAATAAATTAATTATTTTAAGGAGCTACGTGTGATAGTAGTGAAAACAAAAATGCTAACTGATGCTTAACTATATTCTTTTGGTCCAAATTATTTTTTCAGTTTAAGATTGCTTTGGTAATAATAATCGAATAAATGCAAAAATTTCTAGTTTATGACATTTTCAGAACTTTTTCTTTAATTTAATTAAAGTTTTTACAATCACTTCTGATGATCTAAATAATTTGGTCTATATGTATACATACACATTAGATTTCAAAAATTGTTTTTAGGTTATTTGAATGTGACGATCAGTCTGTGTTTAACCGAAACGATATATATACTTTTTTGCCTTCAGACCTCCAAGTATTTACCTTAAATAATTAGGCATTTAGTGAGAAGTATTTATATGAGAAGAAAACACAGAATTTCTTCGTTGTATTTATAAATATACACGCCAGTTTACAATGGTTGACGTGGTGTTTATATGTTAAATTGACGATAACTTTCGATAGTGGAAATTTGCCAACATCTCTCGTAATTTTTGTGTAAATGTATACATTATATGTAATCTTGTCAATATTTCAAGTCTTACTGCTACCTCTTTAAATTCTAAATTAAATTTTCATTCAATTTCACTAATGACGCACTGTCGGGGAATATAATGATGTGATCACCTATTTTTGTTTTTATAAGCTATACAATTACTATACGTGTTATGACAAACAACATTTTTTTCTTTTGCAATCAAAATACATGAAACAAATTTTAGTCCAGTGTATTCTAAACGAATTACGGTCTGACAAACAGGTATGATAAAAGTTCAATATTTAGAAAATTTCCACAAAAATATTTATTCGAAATCGTCGCTTCTACTGGTGAATTTGTTTCTTCGAGCAATATACCACAAATTTGAAATATTGGTGTTGGGTATAATAACGCATAAACTGATCGCGGCTGGTGAACATTACTTGGCATTTACCAACAGGTACTTAAAATAAAAATACATTTAGCCTCTTTCCCTCAAAAACAAAGTTCTCTTCTACAAAACCATCCTGAAGCCAATTTGGACCTACAGCATCCAACTATGAGTTTGCATCGAGCCGTCAAATACTAAATTCTTGCAGCGTTTCCAGTTCAAGACTCTCCCTCTGACGACAAATGCCCCTTGGCACGTTACCAACCAGACCCTCCACAAAGACCTAGGGATCGTATATGTTTCCAGCGAAATCTATAGAGTAGCAACTTCCTACCAACACACTCTCGTGGGACACGAAAATGAGCTCGTTCATCAGCTATCCCAAGAACCAGTCGTGACAAGAAGACTGCATCGTCAATGGCCCCATGAAATCACGCATCAGCCCAACCAGGCGTAAGCCTCCTATTTGGGAGTAACATCAATGGATGGACCTTCCTCAAGTCTTCTACTTTATCATACGATTTGCTTATTACTCACTTAGATTGTATAGAGTATAGAGCTAATCAAAATTAATCAAACAACTCTAATTTTTCAGCCACCCCCAAGACTTTTCTATTTGAAATGCTGCCGAACGCTAAGGGATGGGTTTAGCAAAACTGTTCGGTTAATTTTGGTCGGCGTTGGCCTTATTACGATTGTTGGAAAATGTAGTACATATGTACTACATATGTATTCCTTTTATTATTTTTACACTTATATCATATTAAATATTTACAATCGTTTTGCAGGGAGTGACAAAAAATATATTACTATTCATAAGGTGATACTGTTGGCAAGTAACATTTTGTACCTAAAAGCTAATAAAATGTGAGTACATTAGCTATTATGCACAGTTTTTAAAATGGTATATTTTGCTTCATAAATAAGAAGGTTCTGTTTTGAATGAGTTTTTGTCAATATTTATGAGTAAATGTAGCAATTTTATAACTACAGTTAAAACTACCGTTATGCTTTTAAAGGCACGTTATTTTTAATTTCAAATGTGGAGATATGTTAGCCGAAGAAAAACAACGATCTGAACGGTTTTCACAAAATTGAATATTGCTAAAGTTTGCTCAGTTAGCAAAAATATTTAATTTTATTGTTATTTAAAAGGTCAATTTAGCTAAATGTAAAAATAATGCTGCTTTGTTTTTTATGTAAAAGAGTTTGGACATCAAAATATCATTTCTCTTAGATTTACAGTAACTTAACATTCCTATCTTGACGCTTCAAAGGATTATAAGAAAATATGCGACTACCAGCCATAAATTCGGCTTTACATAGACTTGTCTTTGCTGGAGTAATTATCAAAAGATAACGTACTAGTTGTATCTAACCCAACTTACTCGCCTTGGGTGACTCTTTGTATTCTAATGAAAAAGAAATCAAAATTAAAAGAAAGTCTTGAAATGATCTGTACTACATATTATTCGAAAATTTTCAAAATAAACTAGTTTAGTTATTTATAATTGCAATAAAAATAATTTGAAAATAGGCTTCACCTAGTACTATTGGATAAATTTTTACTTTACTTAATTAATTAATGTTTTTTTTTGCGGTTTTATTCTTACTGCTAAGCTCAGAAGATTGTCTGCCAGAAATTGCGTGCATGCGTAAGCTGAAAATTCTGTAGCGCTCGCTTGCTCATACAATTTCTTATGCTATAGTTTGAATTGTAATAAATAAGTAAAATCTTAAAATGTATTATGATAAATATATTCTCATGTAAAATTGTAAATTAGTTTTTTTCAATTAAAACATTTTTAATTCAATACAACAGATTTAGTCACTTGTGCATTATTTATATTAAAATATTATTATTATTATTACAAGGTTTTACACCCGATTAGAGTTCTAACCACTCTTTATTTAGAGTTCTGTTGACCTTTTTTTGTGGGAGGTTAGTCCACTGTTTTTCTTCTTGTCTTGTGCTTTAGATTGGTGTGTTTTTGCTTTCTTAACAATGTCCCTCCATTTCTTCCTATCCTGTACCTTTTCTTCCCAATCTCATATTCCTAGCAGTTTTATATCCTCCATTACTTGATTTATCCATCGTGATCTCGGTCTACCTCCCTTTTTTTTTCTCGCGTGATTTCCATATTGTTATTCTTCTATGTATTGATCTTTCTTCTTTTCGGTATATATGTCCGAGCCATCCTATTCTTTGTGCTTTTCATTAATTTTCTATGTTCGATTTCTGATGTCTTTATTAGTCCATAAATTCTTCGTATAATTGTTTTTTCAAATATTTTTAATTTATCTTGGTCTCTTTTATATAGATACGTGGTTTCTGATGCATAAGTTACCACTGTTCGTATTGCTACTTTATAAATTTCCATTATTGTTTTTAATTATATTTTTATTTTGCATTAGCGTTTTGTATTTAAAGTATGCTCTATTGCCTGCATTAATTATTTGCGCTATTTCTAAACTTCGGTTGTTCCTGTTATTTATCGTTATACCTAAGTATCTGAAAATCTCAACTTCTTCGAATTTGACCTCACTGAAATCTCCAAAATAAAATAGTTAATTCTGGTTGGGTTAAAGGATGAGATTGTGTGGCTATCTGTGCCTTAATCTTCTTGATATGACTGATTTCGAGACTAGTTGACGTACAAGATCATTTTCGCGTTCTAAAATAACATAGTGATAGACAGATACTAGTCTTTTAATTTTGCAAAATATATATAGATATTTTTTGTGAAGTATGTTTGCTATCATACAAAGTTTTTGGACTGAAACCGCTTAAAAATTTGACAGTTCCGTACAATCTCATAATTAAGTAACGAATGTCCATATTGGCTTCAAAATGCAAGAGATTTTTAGCTTTTAAGAAGAGCTGGGTATGTCCTCCAAATAATAAACCCATGTACTTAATATACAAATAAAGATTTTTTTCTTTTAGTTCTTGTGTGCTTGTAACGTGTTGATGGTTGACCCGACTTGGAATTTTCCTTTGTTTTTGTGAAATATTAATAGAACATATAACTGGCTTACAAAAAATAATTTTATCTTAAATAACAACTCGTATGCTTAATTTCATCAAACTATTGTTTAATACGTAAAAAAGCTGATGTGCAATATATCTTGACTTTCAATGGTTTTATGTTTTTTTGTAAAAGTTCTACCAGTTTATTATCGTAGGATATTCACCAAAATTAAATTCATGGGTTAAAGTAATTTAGTGTTAGTCAACAATATTCTGTATTATTTTTAAAGATAATCTTTAAATATATTTGACGTTAACGAAGCACTGACGTTTTTTTAGATGAATTATGTAGAATGGATTTCGTTAAAATATCATAACAAGGAGGTTTACTAGCATTTGAGTTTATGATTTTATATTTTAGGCAGGCAGAAACAGCTCGATTGGTAAGAAGAGTTGACATGATTATTATTTGCATGTAAGTATGGTATTGAAAAGATAATATGCAAACACATTTGTTTGGTTAGTGTGACACCTTGCCCATATTTTTCGATTTTTCTAACTGACAGAACTGTAATTCTTGCCCTTGCAAATCATTTTGTAGCTTTCCCTATCGAATCATTGTTAGTTGACAAGTTAGTAATATGAAGTTGTCATTGCGCATTTTCTGCAATGCGGCTAGCAATTAACAAGTAAGTCTGTTGTATATTGTTTTTTCATAAACATTTTCATATTTCAACTTTATTCTTAGTTACGTGCGCTTAATACATTAAATTGTGTTTTTTTTTTGATGTTATGGCAGAATCCTAACCTGATGGGACAGATTCGGATTCAGCGACCCCAAAAACATATATTAAACATGGTCAGACTCCCAGATCAAAATAAAGTTTTTTTTGTGTGGCTGTGTAATCTTCAAGAAATGTATATACATGAAATTTGAACGTAAATTTTTATTTTATTGTTTCTTCTTCTTCTTCTTCTACTCTTATATAGGCTATTAGCCTGTTTCTAACTACACATTTCGTGTAGTACTATGAGCCATGTTGGGCGTACCCCGTGCAGGTGGCTAGTCTGACCCGTTAGAAGAAGGCGAATATACTTTACGACCGCCAAAGGTGTTTGTATGATGGTCGGAGAGCACTCGATTTTTGCCGTTATTTTGACCCGGGAGTCGAACCCAGGGCCCGCCGCGCGTTAGTCCCATAGCTAACTAATCTGTGTATGATAACAATTCATGATGTGAGCGTTTTAGCACAGTGCTATTTTCTTAAGCATTATTATTATCTTTTACTTAAAACAAAACATCGGTACTGTTACAGGCATTAATTAATAAAAATCTGGTGTGAACATCACACGACTTTCCTTACCCTATTATTATATATTATACCGGGTCCATCGTCTCTGCCCTGCGCTGCTCTCATCCCGGAACTTGTTATTTTAAAAAAGGCGCGAGTCCAACACTCGAAAGCTGATTAAAATAAACAGTACAAGACAATAATTGACTCGTACTTAAAATTTTGCTACGTCACTGAAGGTAACCGTGCGAGCTCGGCCACACGGCCTTCGCCATTATCGCCTGCGTGCTCCCTCCTAGCGGCCAAGCCCCCCCCGCCCTGTAGTCGGCCCGGAAGCTCTCCGAGCGCGCTGTGATTGGCCCGTTTAATTAATTTTTAATCGGCTATAACTTATTTATTTGACCTCGGATCAAAAAATTTCATGGTAATTTTTTGTTCCTCTCGGTCTGATCTATCCGGTAATATCAATTTCTCGAAACATTTTATGAACACCCGGTATTTTTTTCGAGTTACTAGTTTACCAACTTTTATTTTAAATTCATGCTTATCTCATGATAACAAATCATTTTTATTCTCATAAATTTTTTGTATCTACAACCGTTTAGATTCGCGACCGCTTTGCGGCCGATTTTGCGATTTTTACCAAAAGCTTCGCACTGCGTCTCCTACCTACAAATAACTTGCATACCAAATTTCAAGTCTCTAGCTCTTATGGTTCTCGAGAGTTCCTGTTTACTGACAGACCGACACACACACACACACACACACACACACACACACACACACACACACACGCACACGCGGACACACACACACACGCGCGCGCGCGCGCACACACACAAACACACACGAACCTATGTGAAAACTTTGGTAGGTCAAATTTCCACCGATTACATTACTTTCCTTTATCGTTTAATGCCGGTGTAAAGTTATTCCTTTCTTTTATAAACAATTTTATTTATTATAAATTGTTCTTGTTTATCGACTATTTCAAATTGTTTTTTTACATGACGTCTGTGGCAACATTTTCATACAATTTGTCGTTTGCATTGATTTAAAAAATAACGTTTCTTTATATGCTGTAGAAGTCTGATTTATTAAAATTCTAAATTTTTTTTGGTTAATTTTATTAATTTATTGAATTACTATAATATAGTAAAGTAAGGAATTTAAATAATTTAAAATTATTCTTATTGATTAAATTATTTAAAACTGATTATAGATGGATAAGGTAAAAATAACATATCGCAGCATTATATAATTAGAAAAGTTGGTTTTATAAATACTATCAATTTATCACATACCTGCTGGTTATATTATACATTTGTAAAAGCATTTTTAATTGCATTTTATTCGTAAAATAAATTTTATTAAAATACTTACAGATTTGATGGCTTTGAACACCCCTGACTTTGTGTCAACAACACAATACAGAAAAAAACGTGTTCAACAGGACGTACTGGAGCTCATCCAGAACGGGCATAAAGTCAGACAAGAATCGTCCAAAGTTATTTACGTCAAATTTAAGGGACCTGAAGATACATTCTATAAAAACGGCGAATGGAGAGTTCGGGTGGATTTGCCTTTGAGATACCCACAGGAACCCCCCATGCTCCGCTTCATAAATTCTAGTTTTCACCCAAATATTTGTGGAGTCAGGTTACGTTTGCTTAAACTTACTCTCATGTGAATGGAATCCATCATTTTCGTT
>JARFIY010000141.1:0-77027 GCA_036346155.1 Sinelater perroti
ATATGTTTTTCCAAGTTAATCGTCGATTAAGGTGCGTATCAAGGTATATGACGTCTTCTGCTTGCGGGAGTGGTATATTATTCAAAGTTACTGCTGGACATATTCCTCTTCGAAGTGTGAATGTCACATGAGTGGACTTGGTTTCATTCACTTTGATACACCAGTTGCTTGATGCAATTTCAGGGTTTTGTTAGACGCTAGTACTGCAGTATCATTTGCGAACTTGGCGATAGTTGTACGATTTATGATAGGAATATCCGCTGTAAACAACAGGTAGAGATAAGTTCCTACTAGGCTTACTTGCGGGACTCCGGACTTATCGGGTATAGGTCCGTGAGTGCATCTTGAAATTGTATCTAGAACTGTCTGTCACTTAGGTAGGACTCTGAGTTGTTAGTAGGTGTGGGGAATGTTTTTCTTTATTTTGAATAATATTTCTTCGCGCCAAACCTTGTCAAATGCCTGAGATATGTCCGATATTTCTTTGTTTCGAATGCCCAATTGGTGTCGCTTACTAGCCTACGAATTTGCTTGATGGTGCCGTGTTATTAGATTTTATTTGTTTATTAGATAAAATCTAGCAAGTCCGAATATTTTCTCCCATCTGTGGGCCAGTATGTAGGCTGTCTAGTGGTAAGATAGTTGAGGTTATTTGCGGTCAGTGACTTTAATAATTCCCGACCTTTAGTGGGCGTTACTCTAGCATCCCAATCTTGGTACTTGGCAATTTAGTCTCGGCCAGCGATAAATCGTGCTCCAAGCGTTCTAAAAACCGGGTATAGCGTTCTGCTTTAATATTATGCCTTTGTGGGCTATTGCTGTGATTTTAATTGGTCTTATAGCCTAGATGTGCTCTATTTCTAATTACTGCTGCTCCCCTGTGTATTGGTCTGTTAGAGTGTTGTGTATCGCACGTATTAAAATTTAGTATTTAAAACAATTTCTGTCCATGAAATGGATATTAGAACTGTGTCTAACTCATGATTGGTAATAAAGCTTAGTAGTTCTTGGATGTGGCTTGACAAGCCATTGGCGTTCCATTCTGCGATCTTGAGTATTTGTTCCATTATTTTAGTTTAGCGACGATAGCTGTAAAGAGGTATAACATTGTTTTGATATCTTCAATTACTTCTATCATCATTTTTTCTAACCTCTCGATGTTTGATGTTTGCAATATGTTTTCTTGAGAGAGAAATTGTTGTCCATTTGATACAATTTGTGCCAGTGTTCTTCCGTTGTTAATTGGTAGTTATCAAACTTGGTTATTGTGCGAGTACTTTCGGGCGTGTTAATGGAATTATTTTCCTCTTTAACTTCTGATATATTTGGTACCCTTTATAATTTGTGGAATGCAGGCCGTTACATAAAATGCATTTGGGTTCAGTTTCCTTTGTTTCAATGCACGGTTTTGTTGAGTGGTTTGTTATGTATTTCACACAGCTTGGCTTGATGCGTGCAAAACCTCTAGGTATGTCCACATCTTTGGCAAAGTTGCGCATTGTGGGATTTTCTTTTTTTGTGTGGTGGCTCTATTACAATTTTAATGTGTAGTAGGTGTAGGAAGCTAGATCCAGAAAAAATATATAAAGTGGTTCTTTCGTAACTCTATGCTTGGCATTGTATATGTTTGTAACTTTGTGCGTTTGACTTTCTACTTCGGACTTTTAATTTATTTACATCACTGGAATAGTAAAAGTTTTTGATTACTAGCTGCGGTCTTTCTTCATCTGATACGTATGAAACTGTACTTTCAGTTCTAGTAGTCTTATTATTAGGGCTCTATAAATACCTGAATTTTCCGCCATGATTTCTCCTTGGCTTCTGCCTATGATTTTTAAAGTATATTTTTTGTTAGCGCTGGTATTCAGTTCTGCTGCGAGAGGTTTAATGTTTAATACGTCCGTGATAAAAATTTGTTGGAGGTTTTATTATTCTCGTTTTTGTTGAATCGGAGTTATCTACTTCTACTGTTACGCCTGCTTCAGGAAGTGCTTGGAAACGATTTGTTAAATTGATTTTTGGAGGTTGTTCTATCGAGGTCATATCATACGATTGCCGTCTTTTTGGGAGTTACGGTTTTTCTTTTTTAAGGTAATCCATTCCATGGTTTCTTAGTTTATCGTTGGCGATTGATAATTAGATTGTTGCCATTGTGTAACACGCGGAGAGTACTGTACTCTTATATTTTGATCTACCAGTTAATTAAATATGGGGTGTGTATATTGTAGTTGTGGTAATTGGAGCTGGAACTGCGCAATGATACTCAAAAGTGGTGGGTTTTGCAATGGAGGTTGTGAGTAGGGCATTGAATATTGCTGATTAATGCTAACCATTTAGGTAGATACTACAAACAGTTAATTTATTACACGGAACAGGCACGACCGTAGACACGTCCTTGCTTCGCGTAATTCAAATGCGTACATTTTCTAGTACTTAACACAGGATAAAGCTACTATTCCAGTTCCGCCTTGACGACGAAAATCCCGCTGCCTAGCAAAGTAGACCATATCGGCGGGGTCCCACCAATACGCCGGCGGGTTGCAGGTCTCTACTTGCGGAAATTGTTTATAGTTTCACAACATGGGCAGCGTACATTGTTAGATTTCGTCACTCGTAGCACAGAACGCAAACTGATGATGGAACACGCAACACGTCCGTTCTGTTTGAAACACGACCCGAACTCCGTACACACAGATGTGTAGGTAAATATGCCTAGACAACGGGAAACCGATGTGCCAAGACTTAGTGCTTTTTAACTAGCCACCCGTTTTCCAGTCGCTTTTTTTATGTTCCCGGGGGAAGAGGGTCACATACGAAGTACTGGAGTACCTATTTCCCATGAGAAACTATGTAGGCCAGTGGGTACACATGAAAATCTAATTTAATTTAGTTACTACAAATTAATACTTATATTAGTTTAGGTAATCAGCAACTATTAAATATTTTATAATTTTGAAGTTGGTACCAAGTAAAACAATAACAAGTAATCCATTGTACAATAAAATTAGTACGTGGTTGCCGAATACCTAGATACTAATATTAAGTACAGTAGATTGATAATACATAGTTACATAAATTTATCAAAACAAATAAATTACAAAATAATACTGTTAGTAGGGGTAAGTCAAAGTTTATTCTTAATACCAGAATTAGAAATTTAATAGTGGCAACAAGACCAAATAATATCACATATATTACACGTGAATTATATATCTAAATTATTAGAGCTATTCTAAATTATTCAACAGGAAGTGCATGTGCAGTATTGGGAAGAGCAACGCCTCACATTGGCGGGGGTCTATTGCAGTATTATTACAATATTTCCAAAATAAAAACCAAAGAGTTGGATGGAGATTAAATGTACCAGAAAACGTGGATATTATGTTTACGTTATTGGAGATGAATAAATACCATATAATTTATGAATCAGCCGAAGAAATAAATTAGTGCTTCAGAAATTCTTCAAAAAATAAATTATGTCATTTAAAATATCAACATATTAGTTGATAAACATGTCCTACTACATACATATCACAAAAAAGTTGTACACACAATACTGGTAACTACATCAAAGAACAGTAAATTTATACCAATCATAAACAAATGCCCCTATTATAGTTCCAACCCTCATATTAAAGTTCAAAGGAAATTAATTGAATTCATTACAGCACGCAAGGACTCGATTGATATAAATTTGTTCACGCTTCAAGATCTAATTCTATGCTAGCTATTTTAGTTCCGAAGTTATAAATGACCAATAGTTTAAATCACTTTTAACATAGAACAATACAGTACGGACTAAATTTGTAAATTCAACTATGTGTATTTGTTTTAATAAAAGCACATCTGATAACATGTCACTATCATCTCAGGTAATCAACAATATACATTTTTACAGTTCAGTACGTAAATAAAAAAGTTACTACCTATGTGCAGTATATTAAGATTAAATTGTTTATTCTAATAACATGTTCTAAATATTCCTGGCTTATACTTGCACTTATGAGCGACTATTTCGTATATAATTCAATTTAAATCGATGCAAGGCCATTTTAAAATTGTTGGAGATGTACACACTTTTATTATACCACGAATTGCATACGCAACTATTATTGTTGTACTTTGAAAATGTGTTCTTTAAACGCTATTCACTAGAGGTACATTTAACTGCAACAAACCAGTTTTTCAATATGACTGTTAACAATAATAAAAAAATATTTTCTACTTTTAATCAACATCCAATCAGTACCATTGTCCAGGGACATTTTTGTATAAAATTTCAACTGCAGATTGTGTACACAAAAGCATATTGAAAGTGAAAATACACAACCTTATAAAATTAAGGAAGACATCTAGTGAATATTATGATCATATCTGTATAATTAAGTTTTACTTATAAGGAACGATCTTCATTTTTAATAATCCATACTCAAATGTACTATTACTCAAGTTATGAAAATAAATATGAAATATATAATTATAGCTCACGATATAAATGATACGAAATTGATTTCATGAAAACTTGGACACATCAGCATTTACTAAAGCTTTTCAAAATGGGATACATTATGTCAAACGCCTTCATAATGTCCTGCCGTGACTTTGCACCAGTGAAAACAATCTTGCCATTGATAAAAATGAGCATAACCAGCCGAGGACAAATCACGTGGTAAATCAAACCAGGAAAGATTTCCGGCTCATACCTACAAATCAAGTTGCGCTGTAATAATCAACTAACCACCAGAACCAGGCTACCCTACCTACTGAACTGTGCGTGCTTCTCGTACAGGTTGTCCAATTTTATCGTAAATTGCAAATCACAGGTTGCAACAAAGTTATAGATCTTGAAGTGAGCAAGCCGTATCTAAAACAAAAGATTTGAGCACACAAAATCTACACACACTTGGTAATATCTACATTAAAGCCAAGCTTCTGTATTAGCTTAGCAAACTTCTTTGTTGCCAGCAGTGCGTCGTGCTCATTACGTGTTCCGGCGCATACAATCTTGCCCGATTTGAAAATTAAAGCAGTGCTCTTGGGCTCTCTTATCTTCATAATGACGGCATTGAAGCGAGCTGGGTTGTACTCTGAGTTACGAGTCCGACAATAAATTTCGATCAAATTCAATTGGCACGCTAAATTGGCTACTGCCATGCAGTGGCTGCAATAAAATTAGATTTACTGCAAAAATATATTCGACACATCTTACACTTACTGCAATGTTATATTTATGTGCGAGCCTGCAGCTGTTTCAGGAATGGGTATGCACAGATTTGAAATTGTATTTGATAGTGTAGACTATAAAAAGTATCGTGTAACGAACAAGTGAGACACTAAAGATATATTATAACACATTTATACTCGCCACATTCGTGGGTACGACAGAACTAGTCGTTGGAGTTGACAAGTCGATGGCAGCAGGAACAGCTGGGGCGGCGAGTCGAGTGGAAGTGCGTAACACAGTAGGCAAACGTACATCGCTCGAGTTAGTTTCCATATTATCAAGTTTGTCTTCGATGCTTAAAAAACAGTAACTGATATACTGAATGTGCCGAAAAAAAAATTTTTAGCAATTGCTTTGAATGTAAATAGGTCATAGCGATTATAAAAACATAGATGAACGATGAAAATTAAGAAAAATATTTACCGGGTGGCAAATTGCTCTACAACCTATAGTGAACTGTGCCTTCCAAAATGCTACAGCATCCACGGAGAAGTGATCTGTTCGTAGGACACACAAAATATTACGGCCACAATAGCCACAAAGTACTTAAACAATGTGGGTAAAAGTAAGATTACAAAACACTCAATCCCACCGTTCGCCAACAGTAAGCCGTTCTACGGTCACTTTGCTGTCAGTCTAATATGACTGCGCACTATTCAAATTTAAGTCCCAAGCGCAGCATTCAAACTTCCCGCCGCTTAACCTTAACTTACGCTTGTGGCGGCATTGTTGTCAAATGCCTGGTGAACGATTTTTAAGATCTGATTCATTATTTATCATTACAATAACGCAATAATTTAGCGTTTGTAATTCATGATAAGTTAACAATGCAACAAAAACAATGGTACTGTACCAAAGCAATGATCACTGCCTATACGCGATAAACACTAACCGGTTGCACAAACGCATGTTAAGTCTAAACAGATGTTTAAATCACCGATGGGGATGTTGCAGAAAACATTTTCTAATAGACCGATGGTAATTAACAAAGAAATTGACAAGAGACTTAGCTGTGACCTATATAACGGGCCGTTAGCAGCTATTTCGGTTGCACAAGCATTTTTGGTTTGTAATAGTCCGTTTAATGCCACTTGATAGTTCATCAACTTAATCACTCAAAAAGCACTGACTAAAGCATTTTCGTACACACAAAATTGCGATAAAATTAAGAAAAATACAATAAACGTGGTTATAACACATTAAAGTTTTCTATATGTGCATGCAAAAAATAAGTTATATTTTGTAATATTTATTAAAAATACTATTATTAACTTCGCTTTATTAATTTATAGAAATGTGATCGTTATCAGATTGATTTACTTTTGAAGATGAATATGAATCTATAATGGTGCCCATAAATACTCTCATTAGAAAAAAAGTATTATAGACAAATTGAATGATTCTCAATTTAAAGAACGATTGCGATTTTCAAAGGAAGGAGTCATGGAATTGGTTAATATTTTAGGTCCCCACCTTGAATCATCTACTCATAGGAATAAGTCGATAAGTACATTGAATCAAATATTTATAACACTGCGATTTCTTGCTGCTGGCTCTTTTTTTTTAATAAATTGGGAACTACGTTGTGTTCATAAACCTACCGTCTGTAGAAAACTCAAAAGTCACCCATCATCTCTATGCGTACATTTTGAAAATTATGATTATAATAGCAAATAATGGATATCCGTATAGACGAAACTTACTAATGCTTTATTAAATCCACAGACTGCGAGCAAGCATGCTCATAGCACTCCCCCCATGTCCACAAGAAATGCGGTTGAAAAATGTTTTGAAGTACTCAAACTTTGATTTCCTTATTTACGGCAAGGATTACGAGTAAAATTAGATACTGTTTTAGTAACTATTCTTAATCCTTCACAATAAAGCCTAGATATGAAAGATAATATTGAACTAATACAGAAAAATTTGGAAGTTAATAATAATGTCGATAGTATTTATGTTCGTTGATTATAGATCATTATTTATCTAATATGTTCTGCTGAAACAAAAATTATTTATAAAATAGATAATTACAAATTTGTAGGTTATGTTAATAATAATATGAATATCTGAAAACTTTCTTATTATGATTCGTACAAAATTAGTTTAATATGATTAAAAAGAAATTATAAATACTTACTTTCAGGCAAAATTTGTTAAAACATTTATTTAAACCATATTTCTCATTCATTTATGTGAACAAATCCAGGGTTATGTTGAGTTGCCTAATGTACACTTTAAAATCTATTAATTTCTGATATTTTTTTTGCCAACTTTAAATAAATGTCAGTAAATATTTAGTTCCTATAGTTGAACAGGGATATAGCCAATCAGAGATTAATAGTCGTGGTAGGTGTTTTGTGCAAGGCGATAAATTTCTAAAGGGCCATAAAAATAAAGAAATTTAACTTATTTGTTACTCGTTGATTTAAAAAATTTTCTTTCATTATAAACACATAACAGAATAAAATACGTTAAAAATAATTTTTTTGCACTTTTTCAACTTTTATAAACTTAAAATTTAAAATGGCGAAAAAACAAAGAGGTAGCTGCCATTTAAGTTGTAACGTCAAATTTTTCGTATTTGGATTTATTCTCAGTCTCTAGTTCTAATACATCTATTTAATTTATTTTTTTTGTAAATGAGCATATGTTTGATTACGGGTTTTAAATATTTTAATTGAAATATATAAACCGGATTTTATCGCAGAACAACGGTTAACAGCTGCTGAAAGAGACAATTTTTACTTGATTATACAACACCAAAATAGCATAATTACACATTAGAAATTATGGACTACGCCACTGCAATTAAGTCATTTATTTCATCTTGACTGTACATTTATATATTGTACCTGTTGTGGAGAGGTATTATTTCCTTTTTTAAAGGCGGCAACGAGTGCCGCAAGTCTTGCAATAAAACAAGCCTTTTCACATCCATGCTGATTGCAGATGGTACCCTGAAATGCTCAGGTAGGTGAGAAATAACGTGGTGTTGGGATATATTCTGTTAGATCCTTTTTTATTAGAAGAACAGTTTCAGGTTGTTCAAGTACATTGAAAAAACTCATCATACATTTTTGTTACTTTAAAACCTGTTCATACCTTTTAATTTAATTCTTTTGAATTACTATCAGATTCATAATTGTGAACATGTTTTTTATTAATGTTAAATAAATTTTAATTTGAGCAATTAAATATTTGACGATAATAATTGATCGCAAACCTAGTAGTAGTAAAAGAAAAGAGAGTATTGAGTACAAGTGGTGCATTGTGCCGGTAGCTCCAAAAATGTGCCAGAAATAGCCGAAGGCTACCCGGAAACATAAATTTCAATCTAATAAAACCTAAGTTTATTGAAGTTTTGATCCATTCGATTTAAGAAAATAACATAATTATAATATGATCATTGCAAGATACGCTCAGAAAATAATAAGAGATTTTCTTGATTTAAACAACAGAATCGAAGGGGGAACCTTCTTGGCTTAGTTGGGGATGTTAGATAAACTGCCGGACCCAATTCATTTGCCTTTGAGCCTTTACATGGTGTTGATCTTTTTTGAAGTAGACAGGTGTTTGAACGTTTTGTCACGGGTTTCGATGTAGCATAGTATTGATTAGCGATATGAGATAAAATTTTGCAACAAACTAGAAAAATCTACAACTGAGATACTTGCTGTGAACAGACAGCCTACAAAAAAGATGCTTTCTCGAAAGCACAAGTATTTAGAGAGCACAGAGCGTAAAAATAAGAGGACGTACATGAATTCCGCACTTTCTTAATCCCTTAATCCAGAAACTTTATTTTACCTGCGATGGATAGATGAATGTGCGGCCGTGAATTCCCCACTTTTCATGAATTACGCACCGCACATCGGATTATAAAATTTTGTGGTTCATGAATTACGTACTTGCCACTTAATTAATAGGTTCAAAGAAATACTTCATCTCGTTTCTGATATACAAATTTTTTGTCACAAGAAATGAAAAATACAAGACAACAATAAAATTATTTTTGTTTATAAAAGTACTCCAAACATTTGACATATTGTAATCTTCCAATGTTTAGATATTGATGTATTTTTTGTTCAATAAATAATTGACGGCGTCGTGTTCTTTTCCTCAACACTTTGTAATTTTATATAAGTTTCAGTCTGAGTATTAGTTTATACATTTGTAGAAAAATACAGCCCAGGGCAAGTCTTGTAAAAATTACTGTTAAATTTCGCAGGAAACGACTCACAACAGTTTGTCGTCGTATCGTAGCTAGCCGTGAAACTTGCCCAAATCTTGGTAGAAATAGCGAATCATCGTCTATGTAGGTTTCTATTAAATAGTCAGAAAATCTTACCAGTCTATCATCCTCTGGTCTTATGCTCATGAGATCAAATACAAAGCAATCTGCAACTTCAATTTGGTCTAAAAATGGCAAGCCAAACACATAATTTCGCCATTTTCCTGCCTCATCGTTTTTATGTTTATATTTGGAGACCAAATCCAATTGTTGTATTTTTCGAAACCAACTTTGCGCTAAATGGAAACGACAACCAATGATTTCGGCATAATGTCAAACACCTTTTTCAAAGTCGACCACAAATAAATTTGGATTCAAATGTAAATTGTTATCTTGGCATTTTGTCTTCACTAAATTGAAAGCTATTTTATATGTTTCAGACTTCTTGTTCGGCAAAACGCAAAACACAAGCGGTATATAGTGACTATTCACAAATATATGAAAAGGAAATAGTTGCGTAAAATAATTCAAGCAATAATCAAATCTTCCGTCTAAATAGATTTTTTTGGAACTACACAAAGCCATTAAATTTGTGTCACACGATAACACAATAATGTTACTTTCTTCTTTAATAGACGAAACAAAATTTTCTCGTTTGATAGCTAGACAAGGAAAAGTTGTATATAGATTAACAGTCTTTTCTGCACTTTTTGGAAGCTTGGGTTGCAATTTTTTCTGTGCGGAATAAATATTATTTCGTACATAATGAATATCACGAATAGTTAAGGAGTCGATTTTTCAATGTTTTCTTTCAAAGTTGCATGGATAATTTTGGAAGGCTCTCCAGCTAGGTCTTCCGCAGCCTTTCTTTTCGCACAAGAGCCGACTATAAAAACGAACACAATTTCAAAATAGATAAAAAAAATTTAAAGTAAAATGTAATTGTAGTAGTTCAAAATTCTTACCTATTTAAAGGCTCTACATCTTAGGAATGATTATGTTCCAAAAAATTTCTGGCTATAATTTTTTCCGGACCCACTGTCCACACTTTAGTCCGACACGTGTTTTTAACGCAACCCCAAAACAATTCTTCACTTTTTAGTTTTTTTGCAAAAGCAAACTTAGCCTCGTCTAAAATCAAAACCTCTCTTCTTCCTTTTTCACTTATTTCAAAAGTAGGATTCATTTTGAGAATTATCTCAACCAATTTGCAAACTAACTGAGGAAAAGCCATAATTTAGACAATTTATAATGGTTGAAGTGAAATCTACACTTTTGCTTTCTAAAGTTTTCTGAGAAGTGAATTTACAAATTAGAATTGAATGTTATTATAGATGTAGATTGTAGATTACTACCAAGAATACATTAAATATTTGAGAGCTCATTATCTACCTGCAATGATACAGTGAGGAATTCATGTACCCGTCGCAGGTAAAATAAAGTTTCTGGATTAAGGCATATGAATTCGTCAATTATTTATTAAACAAAGATACATCAACATTCAGACATTGGAAGAAATTGGAAAAATATGTCAAATGTTTGGGGTACTTTTATAAACAAAAATAATTTTATTATTGTCTCGTATTTTTTATTTCTTGTAACAATAAATTTTTATATTAGAAATGAGATTAAGTATTTCTTTGAACCTGTTAAGTGGCAAGTGCGTAATTCATGAACGCCAAAATTATATAATCCGATGTGCAGTGCGTAATTCATGAAAAGTGATTAGGGACCAGATAAAGAATGTGAAATTCATGGCCGCCCAAATAAGAGACGACGTCAAGAATGAGCAACGCCTCATACTTCGGACAATGTGGCTACGAAATAAATGACAAAATTTTACTGACTGGTTATATTCCAGTAATACTAAGAACAAAATAGCGGTAGTTAATGCAGTTTTTAGTTGAACAGTCGTAAAAATTTTACCAACCGATTTGCCTCAGTCGTGTAGCAACAATCACTTGAATTGGTAGTGCTGTACCATTTTGATCAATATTGAAAGTCGAGTACAGAGCGGCGATTAAATTTTTCACTAAAACAAAGCTTAGACTCACTGGTATTAAACAACATTTGGATGGTGTGTACGGTGATATTTTGTTTAGCGTAAGAAAACATTGAAAACAAACCAAGTGTCGGTCGGCCAGTTGAAACGCATTTGAAAAAAACCGTCGCCCTCGGCGAGCGTAAAGCGCTGCAAGATAGATATTTAAAAGTAAGTACAATGCGTTCTCTACGAGCACTTTTATATAGTTAAGATTTGTGCTAGATGGGTACCTCGACTTTTGTCAGCGATTCAAAAACAGCAACAAATAACTTGTAAACAATTTTTTAGATTTTATCGCAACAACAAAAACAAATTCTTCGATTCACTTGTACGAAACATAAAAGCATGATTCTGTACTATGATATCCTAACAAAAAGAATGGCACAGACCGGGCGAAAACGGCCAAGGAAGAAAAAAATAATCCAATCGATGATGGCAACGATCTCTTGGGATTCAATGAAAATTGCACCAATTAATTTTAAGGAAAAGAACTCAGTGGTAAACGGAGAGCATTTGACAGCTTTCTGCATAAATTGCGCGACGTTATTAAGGAAAAAGTAGATTCGCCAAAAAAAAGGACACAACGGCATGCTTGATGCTCGACTATTTTTGGATTCTGAAAACCAACTCATTTATAAAACCTTTAGTGCTCTATTTAAGATACATAGCTGCTACGGTGCACTGCAACTACGCATTTAAAAAAAAACCCTGAAAATATTCAACAAAATTAATGATATACTTTGGTAAAGAATAGTTTGATAAAGAAAACGGCATTGACTCATACCATTGACAGTTATAAGACGTTTACGCGCTTAAAATTTCAGGAACCATTAAAACACGCGTCTTAAAAATTCTGCCAACTCATCTGAGTAATGAAGATGAACGAAACCCCAGAGCTGAAAGTTCTTTAAAAAAATATGTTGGAGCTTCATCATCTGTGGGTCTTCAAAGTTATTGATACATCAGTTTCGTCAACATTGAAGAGATTTATTAAACATGTAATTACATATCCTTAAAAATTGATCTTAAAAAATCAATTAAAACTTGTCTAATCTTTACAGTTCCTACTAAATTCTAGTAGCAAAAGCAATCCTGGAAAAGACTTTATTAAAAACAAAAATACTGATATATATTTCTTGACATCACCAAGACAATGTACTTTAATATTTATTTGTGTGATTATCGCGCTATCAGGTATTCTAAAGTAAATTTAGTAATATCATAAGATAAATTTAGTAATATCATAAGAGGAACGACTCTACACTACTACTAAGGTAGGGCAAAACTCCCTTCCTAGTTTTGAAAATGAATATAAAAAAAAGGTACTCGAGAATCAAGAAAATTATTTTTGCATCTGGAACATACAACATGAGTTTTATCTCGTGATTTTGAAAGTAATATTGGTCAAGTGGCGTTCTTCGTTGTCCAAACACTACTGCAAGCGATTTATGAATTTTAACATACTTTCGAGCATCTATTATTGGAACATATAGAGGATAGTCTTCTTTAAGGGGGACGTCTGGTTTTTTTGGGTAAAAATTGGTCAATTTTCATAATTTTTTTTATAGAAATCTATTTTATTTAGAGATATGAGATTTCGTGCATTTAAAAAGATATATTGAGAGGTATCAGAAACAATTTTTTTTTGAATTATATTATTTATTTCAACTTCACCAGAGGCCGCCGAAGTCGTCCCCTGAAAAACCGTGCGTTGTGCGGTGGACAAGATATCTTTGCATCAGTATTGCTGAAATAAAAAAATCAAACGGCATCTTAAAGTAGACATATATATCTTGTCTGTGTTCTACAACCAAGTTGTTAAGATCAGTAGAAAAAAAATACCAGCCTGCAAAAGAAAATTCTCAGAAGAACGTTCTTTTACCCTGTTCTAAAGTAAAATAAAATATTTTAGGTTCAATTTGAAGAATTGATTGTAAAATACAGACAAGCTATTGTTTAAATAAATACACAAAAAAAATTTAGGTCGATCGTATTAATGGTTTCCGAGAAATCGTGTCCACATGCGAGAAAACCCCTCATTTTGAGAAAAAACGGATTTAGAATTTTTTTCTATTTCGCATTCAATTATAATAGACAAAATGCTTACGAATCATCAGTTTGCGATTCCTGCGCCATAAAGTAATCCTTAGGCATCTTGAAACAGTTTCCTTACTAATCAAGCTCCTTTTTTCTCTTGACTCTCCCAACTTTGGAGGATTGCTGACAGTTTTTATCAGCACATGTAACTTTCATTTCTTATTCCTACCACACTTTGTTTTATTTAGATCTTTACAAGATCCTTTGTTTTGCAAACGTTTAGACATAATGATATCAAATTCAACGTTTGTTCAAAAGGCACGACGTAACTGGCGAGAAAACTCGTTGAAACTTGCACCGCGGAAAAACTTGTGCGGCGAGCATGCATGTATAGGTATAAAGATACGAATAAATTAATAAAAACCTGAAATTAATTTTTTGATCCAAAAAACACGACGTTTCTTCCGAAGAAACAAGTCACAACTTGCAGGGCGGAAAAAATGGCTTGGCGAGCGTGGAAATATATAGGTACATATACATGTGTATCTTTGCGGTAAATTGATATATAGAAAAATTTAAAAAAACCTTATAATACTAAGGTTTTCAGCTTTCTAAAAAAATAAAAATCTCAATATCGATTTTTGGGCCAAAAAAAAAACCAGACGTCCCCCTTAAGATTTACACGTCTCTTGGACGCCGTTTATAAAGCTTGAGTTTGAGGTAATTCCATGAAAAAAGTCATACGAAGTCAAATCTGGCGGTGCGCGAACCACAGAATATCGCTTCTCAGGGAGATTTGGAGTCAGGGAAACATTTATCTCGAAAATTTGCATGATTTCTCGCGCTGTGTAGGCCGTAGTCCTAACCTGCTAATCCTACACGTTTTCCAGAACAAGTTCTTCAAGAGCTGATGCAACAAAAATCTGGAGCAAACTTACATGTGCAAATCGCTCAGAAATGACGACAATCGTTCGATCTCCCTCTTCAAAAAAGTAAAGCCCAATGACCTCATTCGTGACTCTGCGCAACTAGCTCTAACACGATCACTATAGAGAGACTTTTAGTAGATCACTCTTGGGTTTATTTTCATTCTATTATTGAACGTTATACTTATTTACATAGCCAGATAGATGGAAATGTGTCTCGTCACTGAACAAAACAACCGTGTCATGCGATAAAATTTCGATCATTTTTTCGCAGGCCAGAATTCAACTATGCCAATTACTTTCTCACAACTCTTGAACAACACCGTCTTGTGCGGATGAAGATAAAAGTCTTGATGAAGAATTCTCCGTACAGCGCTATCAGAGAGCCTAAATGCGGTTGCACGTAACTTTTTGTCGGGCACTCGCAGGCCTGTCAAAATCTAACGCTGGGCTCGAGAAAAAGATTTTTACCGCGCCTCTAAAGTTTATATGATATCTTTGCACGTTACTATTATTAAAACAAAGGATTTTACAGCTTATATAATAAATCTTAAATAATCTTGCATAAAATGCGCAGGGGATGAACATACCAAATTTATCCCAAACATAACGAGATAATGTTAACAAAACCGTTTGTGAAACCACGAATGTAACCTAACAACAGAATGAGTGAATAGGGGCAAATTGGATCAGTAATCTGCATCATATTTTTTATGAAGTTCGAACGTTCCGTTTGCAGAACGATGCAATATGTGCGATACCAATAAAGGCATAGTACAAACGACTTGTAAATGGACGAAAATCTATTATAAATGATCGAAGTTTTGAAAGACCAGTAATAAACAAATCACCAGAAAATGTTGAACTTGTATGAGCTGCAATCGGTAAGAATCAACAACTAATATGTTGATATGAAACGTGTTGTGACAACATTTGTTCCGCGCTTACTGTTACCAAAGTAGAAGAAAGATCGTGCTGCAATTGCTAATGACCAAATTTCTTTAAAAAGGTCATAACTGGAGATGAAAACAATAGTTAAGTCGCCTAACAAAAGTTTTTTGGTTTGCCACGCTTGCAAAAGTGTGTGGAATTCTAAGGTCTTTACTTTAAAGATTACCGGGGCTACGTACAATGTAAACATATAGATATGTTGTTATTGTAATTGTATTTTTTTTTATATTATATGCCTCAACGCTTTCGTAGCATACTATGTATTTCCCCTCGAATGTCATTTAAAAGTTTTGTCTTCTGTGTAAATAGAAGAAAAATGATATAGTTGTGTATCAAAACTAACCAGTTCTAAATTTAAATATAATAGAATTGCACGTTCATGGAGCATTTTTTAAAAAAGTAATAATCTTGTTGATATAAAAAACAACATACTGGACGTTTTTTTGGTCTTTAGAAATAACGGGCCCAGGCAATTCTACTTCGCTACTTTCCTGACAATAGATCCCATTTCCTTACATTTTTCTTTACCCTCAACGTAATCGGTATTCAATTTGGGATTGCTTGGTAATAAGAAATTTAAAACCAAGCATGGACCCGTTTCGGCGAATGTAGGCTTCCACAGCAAAAACGCATTGCTCGTTTGTCCACATTATGTTTATGACTGAAATGGTAGAGGGCAACCATCTACCGCCATAGACGGAATTCCTACACTTTTATAACCTTTAGTTCGTTTTACAATGCCCCATCCTATATTACCAGTATTATTCAACTCTTGGGCCCAGAAAATATCTGTGCAAACTGAGTATCACTAATAAAGAATAAAAATAATTCCAAAGAAGCTTTGAAGGAAAGTATCCCGAAATGAAAAGAAAGAATACTATAAAACAATTCACATAGTAGTGTATCCCACCGTGCCCTGTATAGGCTAACAGCGGAAAAATCTATGTAATGTGATCCAAATCTAAAAATCATCATTGTGTATATGTATATTCAAAAAAACGCGCCCAAAACCCTAATTTGAAAATTTTCTATTACGGTAAATTTCAACGAACGGAACGTTTTCTCCAACGAGGAATTTGATCACAATGCCTTGTTCCACGTTCCGCGATACGTTCTGTTCTCACTCTAGCAACTGCAAAACTGGACTGAACAGGTTCTAATACGAGCAGGAGAGAACGTGGAGATTTCGGTTTTATTTTTTAGGATCGCAAAGCTGCTGTACAGTTGTATATAAATCAGTCCCGATTATAATTGAATCACCTTGTAGCGAATATTATCAACTCTAGATTAATGGAACAAATAGAGACTAAAATTTGTCCAAAACAAACTGGATATGTCCTGCATGACTAAATAAACTCCTTGAGAATAACAATTATACAAAACAATGAGTAGCGTAGCCCGTTATATATTGTATTCGTCGACTTTAAATAGACATTCGACCGACTTAATCACGAAGTAATCTGGAAGAACCAAAACCTAATAAAAATTTCGTTAAAAATTACAAACCTAATAAAAGCTCCATATAAAGAGACATGCTGTAAGGTGGAACACAAGGGAAAACCACAAACTAAATTAAAATTACCAGTGGAGCTAAACAAGACCGTCCGTTAACCCCGCTTCTCTTTAACCTGGTAGTAGATTGGATAATGAAAAATGTTAAACGAAAAACTAGAGGAATAACATGAGAATTTTAAAACCAACTTTACGATTTAGACTATGCAGTTGACATTTGTTATCTAACACGTACTTTCACCGATATGCAGAATAAAATAAGCCTTCTAAAATGTTACACCAAATTAGCATCACTGAAAATAAATGCAGCAAAATAAAATTTATGAGAGCGGGCACAAATAACTAACGTAACTTTCTCATAAATAACCAGCCCATCAAAAATGTGGAGAAGTTGTGCTATCTGGGGAGCATAGTATCAACAAACGGAAGGAGTGAAACAGGCATACAGGAAAGGGCAACAAAAACTCAGATTGCATTTAGAACATTCAGAGAATTCTAGCGCAGCTCACACCTCACACAGCGACACAAATTAAGAATCTTCAACACTTGGAAATCCATAGCCGCTACGAATCTCAGAACCCAATTTTTCCTCAACAGATGCCCGAGAAGACTTCTCAAAATACATTGGACAAATTATGTACCAAATACGGAACTATGGGGAAGAACGAAACAGACAGATGTACTATATTAGTGAAAATTAGGAAGAGGAAGTGAAATTGGAAAATGGCGCTTGCCCAGTGTGCGCGAGATTTTTCTTCCAAGAAAAAACTGGCAAATTCATAACACTTGTATATTCAATAACAAGTTAAACAAAGATGGACTGATTACAAATTAGCGTTACACTAACTGGCTTGAAGCAGACGCAAGCCAAATTGTTGAAGCAGAACGGCAGAACGACAAAGAGTTCGGACTGATTTTGATTTTTATAACCTCCTGACCTATGTCAAGAAGTTCGTTACAAATCTGCTCTTTCGGGAAGGTGAAAGTTGGGTACCGACTGTTACTGACCGTTGGAATTTCCGATTTCAGCGTATTCCGAAAGCCAGCGTTTCGAGTTATTAGAGTATTAATTCCGTTTTATGGACTAACGGATACAAAATAATAACGGGCTTTTAACCGAACCAACTGTCTTACATTTTCCTTTTTAAAAATGCCTAAACTACTCAGGGGCTTCTACACCCAGAACCCACAAGGATCCAGAGCAAAAGAGATGCTCAAGCAAACTGAGAGACAAACTATTCAAAATGAAATAGAATATATATAAATAATATAATATATACATAATAAAATTAGCAGGGTAATAACAGTAGGCAGGAAACTGATTTACAATATATCCATTTGACAGACAGGCCTAGGACTTGTATAATAGTCAGAAGAACTGTTAAAATAGTACCACCAACAGACTTTATTTTGCAGGATTTGCTGACAGCCAAACTCGTATTAGCTTACCCCACATATAATGATTCACAACCACCACCACTACCAAAGGTTATAAAACAAATTATGTAAAATTATAGACACAATTGATCACAATTAATGATCGGCTGTGATCTTAATACGCATCGCGTAGTCTGGAAGAGCACGAATGCCTATTTTAGAAGCGAATCATTATTGCAATTTGTTATGGCAAACTATTAAGACATATTTAATAGAAATAATACACTTACCTTCGTAACAGATCAAATACAAAAAGTAATTGATTTAGCAATCGGGGCTTCGTACGTAAGTAATTTTGTTAAAAATTGGTATGTATCTGATGAGGTGAGTTATTAGTAGGCACAATAGGCTCTCGAGACCGCAGGCAAAAAACATATTTGAGGTCAATCCGATTAACTTAAAATACTGAATTGATTCATGACACAAGACAAGCTGCATAATGATTTGCAACTCGATAACTATAGCTGGTGTCTCGTAGGGGGCAATTACGTCCTAGGGGTACCAATACTACCATTTGTTCTATTTTTTTTGCTACCGATTATTACATTTGATCTTTTGACTGACTTACAATACCAAGTCTTTTAAGTATGGTGTCTTTTTTCAAAAAAATACTTTTTTTAAAATTTTCTTTATCAAATTAGTTTGAAGAACAAAACAATATGACAATGTAATTTAACCCATATGTGACGTCGTAGTATTAAGCTAGTTAATTGCATGTTAGTGGGCACAATAAGTCCTTGAGTTTGCAATCTGGCTAAATACGCCCCTACGGAAAAAAAATTTTAATATTTTTTTTGGGCGGACACAATTTTTAAATTTCGCATTGCTTAACACAAATCAACTCTGTTTTCCGTATACAAATGCATGTTGATGCAATGTTGTCTTTTTTACCAATTTTATAAGACTTTTTACGACATATTGTTTCGTCGTCTTTTACAATGCTTTTCTTTAAAAAAAAAACCAAGAAATATTTTATGGTTCAAATGTCTTTCAGCGGTTTTTTTTCTATATAAAATATTTAAGATACTAAGAAATGTTCATGCCTAAAATTGCACCTGGGCTTCGTTAAGATAAGATTCATGTTTTACACTTTTCATTATAATTGTGTGGGCTACATGATATCTATTGCAAAAAACTAACAAAAACAGATGTTTAATGTTGAAAAATTTTTATTGTTTTTCAAAATATTTTTCCTAACGGTCAATACATTGTTGCATGCGCCTCTTCTGGTGTCGAAAATCGTTGTCCGTGCAGTTTGTTCTTTACGCGTGGAAACAAAAAGAAATCATTAGGGGCCAAATCAAGATAAAATTTTGAGTGCCCAAAAAGCCTGATGTTTGCGTCGATGTGTGTGAGCTCGCAGTGTCACGGTGGAGAATTATCCGGCGTCTCGCGTTGGTTTTGCTTATTTTTTTGAAGATTTCTGGCAAACAAATAATTGTGTATCATTCAGAATTGACCGTTTTACGATCCTCTAAAATCACGGTTGCGGCATGTTCAGTTGTTCAAAAAAAAAACAGACGACCATTTGCTTCAAAGCTTCGAGCACGAACGACTTTCGTTAGACTTGGCTCATTTTGGACGGCCCATACAGTCGACTGCTGTTTTCTTTCGGGTTTATGCACTTAACTCCATGGTTCGTCACCTGTGCCGATGTTGTTGAAGCACCGCGATCATATTTCTTAAACATTTCTTTCGACCAATCAACAGGACACTTTTTTTGAGCGATCGTTAACTTATGCGGGATCCAACGCACACATAGCTTTTTCACGGTTAAATGTTTTTTTAGCTTCTGGTACTTGACTCCCATGACCACTTCGCTGTATGCTGTTTATATCTCTAGCACTTGTTTTATATTTTTCTAGTAGCACTAGAACCATCTGGTATAAATTGTATATTTTCCGCATTATTCTAGTCTCTGCGTGTGTACAATCATCACAAGAGTTGCGGCAGTTGTTCACATTGAAGGGATTATGTTCCCTGCTCGATCGTGACAATTCCGCAGTAACCTCAGTATTAGCCATGAACGTTGTAAAGTCACGGTGCCTCTACAGTGCTGTTCAGAAATTTGTTGCATCGCCCCATTTTTAAGAATAATTCATCCCAAGTTGAGTTATGGAGGTATTTGTAATATTGACGTTTCTTGCACTAAGACATCAGATAATAGTAATAGTCCACAGTTTGCTGAGAGATTACCAGCTTCTGCGGATCACTGCAAACTAGGATATTAATACCAGAACCTCGGAACAGCTCCTCTATCATGTTCCTAAATATTCTCCAGTCAAATCCGCTCATACCATCCGCAAGTTTCAGTAGTGTCAGGTTCCAAATATTTTTATTTAACAAATGACCGCACAGCCTCTTCAGTGTTTCACACAATGCACTGTAAGTCGGTTTCTCGTGCAAACATTTTTTGGTTACAAGGTCACAGTTTCATTCAGTGAACTATTTGGACCCTAGATCATTAGATTTTCTGACCATGGTGTTCTATTATCGACAATAGTACACAGTCGATTGTAATAAACAATTCTACACTTGCCAATTAGTTTCCGGATGCAGCACACGTTATAGTTTATTTTTTTAACACCTCATATGGATCTTCGTAAGAGCTTAGGATATTTGGTTGCCTTTTTTGAAACTCACTCTCGATACATCTATGTCATAACGATTTTTTATCTAGTCGTTCTCGATGTTGAAGGTGTATCGCACGTTATTGTGGATTTTCATCATTTTTCTCCTTAGATCGCTGGCATAGTCTTCTACGACGATTTTATTTAGGTTTCTTTTTGAAGAGTAAGCCACATGACAGCTTCAGATCACAACCGAAAAGAACATTGCTTATAGTTTCACCGGTAGACTCATAGACAGACAGACGGTACGTCACCAAGAACAAATGGAGATATTGGTGTCAGTCTCGTTGATAGTTAGAGACAACTTTGTGTGTGTGTAGGCGTATACGTGCGTGCGTGATTTACAAAGGCCCAAAAGTACTTTTCTATTTTTCTACTTTTTATAGTACTTTTGAATATCTTAGAGCAAATAATTTCTTATTTGTGGATTATTTAGTTAGTATTATATTATGATATTTTTATTATTGTTATTTAGTTAAGTTAATAAAAGTATTTAGTAAAATATGAAGTTCTATATAGTTCTCTTGTGTCACATAATTTTAGGTAGTACGTTGTTTGAAATATAAAAATTGTGTTTAGCTATTGTTTTAATATTGATTGTATATCAACCGTTTTTCGTTATTTTATTTTTAATTGATTTTGATTTTACTTAAAAAAAGTAAAGATAAAAACGTCTAACATTTATTATTAAACAGCTACTTGAGAAAATATAGTGATGTCATTTATTCTCTAATACAAAAAAGACGACTGCTACTGCAAATTACATTGATTTTTTAAGCAAAACCTTTAAGCACAAGGTTTTGGTGTAAAAGTATTGAATTTGCGGATGTGTGAAATAATGGATTTATTACTTTTAAAGACTGAACTTGGAAAGCCTTAATAACGTATTTAAGCATCATTATGTATCAATGCAATTAACGAAATAAAAGAGCATTGGTTTTTTGGTCAGAATTAATAAAACGACGGTATCATTACATATAGTGAAAGAGGACTTAAGTTATATCTGTACTTGTCTCACGACATGGTTGTTGAAAGAAAACATTCTATCCCTATTGTTTAGTAAATACTATGAGTTTAGTAGAGATTCAGAAAATCTTAAGCGCATTAAAATCGACTGTGACTTTAATAATTTTGTATTAAAGTCAAAATGGAATTACGATTTGAGAGAGCAGCCAGAATAAATAAAAAATTGGAAAAAAGAAAATTAGCAGATTATAAATGTTTTTTTTTTGTAAATATATTATTGTTTTTGAAAGTCTGTTGCCAGCCATAATTAACTATGGTAGATCAGTAAAGCTTTAACTTAAGAAGAAAACCTCAGAATTCCACTAAAAGTAAGAATACCTGTCAATTATTGATATTTATCTCAAAATAGCCGTCTTCTACATAGCTATTACCTACATACAACCAAACAAATTTTTTATTCGCTCCCGAAACCCTTTTTCTCATAGAAGATCTTAATTATAAAAACACACACTGGGGTTGTTGTGCAACCATTGCAAATTGTATCACATTCAATAATTTTGTATCAAAATATCAAATCGTGCTCTTAATTATTACACAGCCCACTTGTTCAACAGATAGTTACGTCGGACCATCTCCCAGTAATAATATTATTTACTACTACACCAACTTATAAACCACCTGCTCCAAGAATAATAAATGGTTACATGAACTGGGAGAGATTCCAGGAAAACCTACATTGTAAACTAACAACTCCCAAATACCTATAGAAATCTACAGAAAATAGAATCCATAAACTTAATATATTAACAGCAATAACAACACTTTATAATACACATTGTTTTAACATAGAAAAGTGCAATTTATTCGTCATTTAGAAAATGTCTATAGACAAACCATTCTAAAAGATAATAGGCTTAAATGGTTAAGACATCATTAATTATAAATAACCTTACTAACCACCTACACTAATTGTAAGAGAAATAAACACGCGTACAAATTGACTTAATAACGCATTTAACCCAAACTCTTATAGAACCATCAGCTTACTTTTCGATCTATCTAAATTAACTGAGTGAGTAACTAGTAAATGCATTCTGTAGTTCAACAATTACAGGGAACATATAAATAATTATAAGTATCTTTAAAAGTAAACAATTTACTATTTCTGTTTTTTAGATATCATCCAGGCCTTTAACAAACCATGGATCAAATAACTAAAATACAAATTACCCTACTTGCCACTACCGGACTTTGCAATAACTACTGTCTTTTCTCGGTTCGCATTAATAGCGTCATCTCAGACAAGCAAGAATGTATTCTTGTAGGAGTAGCCCAAGTTAGTATTCTCGGATATATCATTAAATTATTTAACATATGTTATACAAAGTCTGTCCGGAAAGTAATGTGCCCTATTTTTTCTGCCGCGACTATCCGTCGCACAGCGTTACCGCTTGCACGGAAGGGAAGAGGGGAGTCTTGGGAACACAGCGCGACCCGCGGCAGTCAGCTCCGAACTCCTAGAGCGTCACAGTGTCTGTTTCAGTGCACCCATGTGTGAGTGCTCTGTCGAAATTTGTTCCACCTGGTCAAACAGTCAACGCCAAATTCTACGTCGAAGTACTGAAAAGGCTAAAACAACGGGTCAACCGCGTTAGGAGCGAGATCAAGAATTCCTGGAAGCTGTATCATGACAATGCACTCAGCCACACCGCCTTTGTGACGACCGACTACCTGACCAAGGCCGGCATCTCAACGCTCCCCCAGCCGCCCTACAGTGGCCCTACATGTGGCCCTGCCCGACTTTTTTTTGTTCCCGAAGATTAAAAAATCCCTCAAAGGACAGCATTTGGGGACCCTGGAGAACATTAAGGCGGCTACGACGAGGTTACTAAAGAACATCCCAGTAAAGGACTTCTAGGACGCATATAAAGCATGGAAATCTCGTTGAAATAAGTGTGATGAAGCAGGAGGGATGTATTTCGAAGAATATTAGGTAATTGTACGAATCGGTTCAATAAATTTCTTAAAACAAAAATGGACGCATTACTTTCCGGGCAGATCTTGTACGGACATGTTTGACATGCTTAATCTTCCGCTAAGTAAAATACATTATTCGCGAAAGACACGGCTATTTCCACCCAACACGAAGTTCTTAAATAAGCAACTAACCACCGTAAAACATTGCTAGATACCCCAAACAAATCGTTTAGCAAATGGTGCATTACACTTACTCTAGTCAAGTGTTTAGCAACAATTTTTTCTTTTATGTCATTTACGTACTCTTGAATATTTGTAGCTCTTTCACTTAAGTCAACTGTGTTCTTTACTTTAGATGTAATAAAAAGAACTGTAAAACAGTATTTACTATCAAAAGGTTCAAATAGACCATCTTATTTGCCCACTATTAAGTAGTGTAACTCGTCACAGCATGCATGTCCACAACTGACTGAGACTATACACTATCAAAACACTACACTTTTATTTATATTTTAATTTTAGTTTTGCAACACAAGTATAATTAAATCTTTATGATACCATTATGGACACTGGTGAAGATGAACCATTAAAACAAACTCTTTAATGTTTCCATTGCTACAACAAAACTATTATTTCTCTGTTTCATTAATTACACTTTACAAAAAAAATAACGAATTTTGAAAAATTTATAACTATTCATATTGTACTCAAAGACAGCTACGAGGTGTGGCAGAAAAGTGATGAGACTGATTTTTTATTTACCAAAGTTTTTATTTTTTTCAAACATCAATGTTATCTCCTTCAAAGTAGTTCCCTTGGGCAGCTACACACCGATCGAGATGTTGTTCCCACTGTTGGTAGCAGCGCTGGAAGTCTTCAACCGGTATGGTCTTCAGCACGTCCGTTACACTCTTTTGGATGTTTTCTAAAGTCCCAAAATGACAAAAAGAAATCTTGCTCATTAACGATTCTGTCAAGAAGGTCAAGACACTTGTTTTTTCGAATGTCCACCATTTTGGCACAGATCTTTCGCATGCGCAAATTTGATGGAAGGGTAAATCTGTTCAAATTTAATTGTTCACTCAACATTCTTAATGTTAAACGACGATCTGATCTCAGAAGTGTTCACACGTTCGATGTTTTCGTCGGTTTTCGAAGTTGAAGGCCTCCCTGAACGGTGTTCATCTTCAACATGTTCTCTGCCTTCCATGATTTGTGCCAGCGAAAAACTTGAGCTCGGGATAAAGAATATTCCCCACAGACCTGTTTTAACTTTTTAAACGTCACACTTGCCGATTCTCCAAGCTTAACACAAAATTTAATGGCACAACGTTGCTCCAAATTCCGCTGTTCCATTTTATGTGACGCACAACCAAAATACAACTTCACTAATAGCAGTCACAAAAATCACGTAGTTAACGGAACGAGTTGAAACTCGCACTGAGCTATGAAAGGGTATTTATACACGTACTCTATCAAGGACAACAGCGTAGCGTTGCCAGATCGCTTGCACTGTTGCCAGTCTTATTACTTTTCTGCCACACCTCGTGGTTTTGGTCAATTTTTACTTATGAAAGTAATTTTTAACACTAAATAACGTTACAAATATTTTAGTTTGTAAAATATGAAACGCAAAGTATTGTTTCTTTAAGTACATATTTCTTTATCTGGTATTCCACCGCTACTTCCTGTTCATGGTTGCTCTGCTTGCACAAAAAAAAATAATTTTGGCATTAGTTTATTCGTTTATATATAACTTTGAGGAATTTGAATTGCTCTCTTTTTTATCTTTGGTAAAATAGGAGAAGAAATATTATGTGGCAAAACTTAGCTTTGGTTTTCACTTGCTTATCTACAACACATTTATAAATTTCTACAAATAAAATTAAAAATTTTAAATTGCCCACTTTAGTAGAACATGGCTGTAACTTCCATATATGTGATGGGCAACATACAATTATTCATCTTCTACTGTTTTCAGTGGTCTAAAAAACATTATATGAACTGAAACAAGAATTTATCCATCAATTAATTTGAATATAACACAAAATATCAGTCGTACACTTAAAAATCAAATACACACAAATATTACAAAATATTCAAATACAAAGCAATTTACCTTTGCCAGGAGCGCAGAATTTTCCCTAAAAAATAGTTTGGAAAATTATTGACTTGCTTCTATCACAAAGGTGTTCTAACAATAGTAAATTCAAAAGCCTCGATACATGAATAAAATTTGCTATAAAAAAGTTACCGTTGTTGTATGAATATACTATGATTGATTGACCGTATCGATCCGTTGTGGTTTGTATTTCTACTTCACTCACCTAGGGCGTGAGCACGGATACTTTGTTAAGGAAGGTACCAGAGGTCCGATTTACAAGGCTTCCAAGGTATTCTTCGTTTACTCTCTAAAAGTGTTAAATCAACATGTTTGTAAAATTAGAGAAAACTTTAGATAACATAATATATACTAGATAATAAAGGACTTGGCTGTGAATCGCTCGAAAGTAACCTTCGTCTTTAAAAATGAAGTATGCTATCGCCCCGTAAAAAGATATCGACGACGGAACGGAAGGATTACAATTTTAAAGGTTACTCAACGTCTCAGCTCCCTGCAGAAGTTTATATCTTCTTAAAATAAATATGAGAAACTATTTATATAAATCAGAAGTTTTGTAACATTTACCTCAACTAAATCAATATAGGCAAGACCAACGTTAAGACTGTCGCTTGCAATTTCTTGACTATATTAGATGAATCAGATTCAGCTTTACTATTTTCCACATTGTAGCCGGGAGGCTAAAAGCAATTAAATTAGAGTTGTGACAAAAGCCTTAGTTTATTCATGCGAAAATGTTAATGCAAATATTGAATGATCACCATATAAACAATTACTTACAACGGAAGACTTGCATTTGCTGCACCAACTCTCCATGTTCATAAAAGAATCAAGATATTTATAGTACCCCCAAATAACAAAGTCAAAGTAAAACAAGCTAAAGAAAGGGTCTGTTTGACTTCCAAACGAGTAATGATCTGTCCATAAAAATAAATTTTCAGCGAAAATGCCCTAACGCGGCAATGTTGGACATTTTCTTCAGATCAACAATAGGGAAGTCATATTAGATAAAATAAGGCTTAAACTTCGGAATAATTCCGCCATCCATATTTTTTGATAAAACCTTTTCCATTTGCTTCAAAATAGTATCAATAAAAAATGTCTGGTCTTGAAAAGAATGCTAATTGTTCATTTGTTTGCTAACAACAAATAAGGGCCAAATTAGTTGCAAAATTGAATATCTCGAATACAAATCGATGAAAAATTACGAAAATGGCTTCCTAGGAGTTTTAGAAATTCAAAATGGCCAATGAAAATGTGTAATATTGCAAAGTTAACCAAAAAATAGATGTTTTGGTATTTTTTAGCTATGTACACATAAAATTTATTTAAAAAATTTAAAATTTTAAATCTAAAAAATAACTTTTCTACGGTTTCCAAGCACGGTAGTTACAAATTTCACGTTAGATTTAAAAAATTTATTTGAAAAGTATAAACTTTGTTTTTATAAAATAATTTTTATGAAATTTACGGAACGTTCTCTGCTTCTGACACATATGCTGAGTTTTTTTAATCTCTGCGATTTCAGATACATTTTCCTAAATTTCAGATGTATATTTAGCCAAGGCATCTAGTTGAGAACTGTTCGAGCAGTCTGTTCCGTTGCAATTTAAGCAGGCAGTGCTGCAGTATAGGCCAGTTTTCCTGCAACCGCAATTATTTTCAGTCACTTTTGCAGCTGCAAAATAAACTTTGTAAGCTGGAGGCACAGTCATATATACAGGGTAAAATACATCTATTTCATCCATCTCCATCCATGCGGTAATAATTTTTCGTTTAACCATTGCTAAACTTGTAAGTAGACTTTTTTAAAATGCTGCACTTCTGCATTGTTTGTTGGAGGTAAGAATGCAAGAGTCATTTTTCTTCGTTTAGAAACGCCTCTAACAAAACACTTGTACCGAAATTCATTTAAATCTTTTTTCCGTTTTAGAAGCACCGTACAAAGCAAATGTACACCCGACACCAGCTTCAAAAAGTTCTTTTATGGAGGTATTATTATTATAAAAAAATGTGCCTTTACTTGTAATTCAACGCTATTTTCAAATTTTTTTACAAATGTATTTTTTCCATGATTGAAGAAAGCTAACGTTGTATCACATCCACTAAATGCGTGTAGAAAAAATAATTGTTTAACCAACTATTGCTCAAAAAAACTGTAAGTGCAAAACGGAACGTGATATTACGCAGCCACGTATCAAAAGACTAACGTAACTTTTGAAGCTGAAACATAAGGTTTTCTCATCATAGACCAAAGTGACTGAATAGACGACTTTCTCCCTTCTCAGAATATACATCCTACATTCACGTAGATTGGATATCAGCTACCACCTTCATATGATCAAGGTGTTTAAAACCTTATTTTTTTTAGTTAAAGCAATTTATTGATACTGCTATTTTCAGATCTTTTAAGTGAAAAATATTTTTTTTCTGTTAAAAAAAAAGTAAAAAACATTGTAACTATCATTAAAAAAAAGTTTCTCTTAAAGTACACATCATAAGATTTAAAATGACCACCTACAAAATGCCGATATTATTTTCCACGACTTTATTATTTATCATCAAAGTTAGAAACTCAAAGTGGAAAAATGTATTTTTTGTAAATTGGCCGACTTTGAAGGCTTGATTTTCGTAAAATAAATTTTTCTAAATTTTTTGACGAAAGACGTATTTTAGGTAATCCCTTTAAATTTAACGTCACACTGTTCGTTTATTTTATTTGCTCATTTTATTGGAGAGTCGTTAAATTTCATGAAATAATCGAAAATTCGTGGAACACTTGACTTCGAGCTGATGTAAGAAATATTTAAAATACGTAAAAAAATATTTGTGTAATATCTTTAAAAAATAACCCTTTTTAATATCCAGTTGGTTTCATGTCGTTTGCTTTTGTCAATTACCAGTTACAGCTACTTTTGTGCGGCACGCTTGCTCGCGCCGGCTCACTTCCAGCGTAGCAGGAGACTGATGCAACACGAAATGGAACGTTAGTTAACAGATTCTCCGTCGCTCAATTTCTATTGAAAAAACAAATATTATACGTTACTTTTGTAAAATTTTCTGTTCTTTTCAATGGCACTATTAATTTTTTGATAAAAACTAAAGTTAAAAAGTTATTTTCAAAAAACTGCATTTTTGCATGTAAATTGTTAAATAAAAAATTTAGCACCCACTTTTTCGCGGAGACATTTTTTCGAACACGTTCCAAAAGGAATCATCGATCGGAGAATTTTTCCGAAGTGAAAATTTAATATGACTCCCCTACAAGTAAAATACGTTGCTACACAAGACAGCGCTGCACAGTGTTTGAAATATTTTAGTACACCCTGTATTATAAATACCCATGTAACCAAACTAATGCGAGTAATACACTGACTGTTGGTCAGGTATCTAATTTCTATTATTATAATTATTATAAAATTTATTTTTGTAAATTATTTAATATCCAATGTGTTGTCATTTTTCGTGGGATTTTTTGTTACAAAATTATTATTTTTTCTTTTTCTCGATTCTTGTTATAATTTTAAAATAATAATTATTTTTTTGTAAAATTGAAAATTTGCTAAATTTTCATAAATTGTTAGATTGTTATGGTCAATTTTCGGTACATTGATCTGATGTGATTGAATGATGACAGGTTGTATAACCTAGAAATTTTAAGTTGTTGATATGCAACGGGTTCCGTTGTATTAAATAGTTATAACACGAAATGACTCGAAATATGATTTGGAATAGCTCTACCATGTTTTCAAAAGGTTTGATTTTCTTATTTTTGTCTGTGTGTGTGGTTTTATTTTTGAATTTCAGATGACAATTGACAATATTGAATTTCTAGTTTTGGTTCGCTATTACTATAAACGGGAACTGTCAACAAGACATGCTGCAAAGGAGATGGATTTTTATTATATATGCAGGATCATTTTGGCAAGACAGTTATGATCGGAGTTTCTTGGAACATTGATGGTATCGTGCACTTTGAAATGGTTCCAAATGTAAAAGCCTTAAATAAGCTGCACAACAGGCAACTGGGAAGCATTTATGACGCCTTAAAGAAAAACCGTCATTGATTTGCACATAAAAGCCAACTATTGGAAGTGTTAAGGAACTTTTCACAACCTAGAAGTAACGTAATAATAAAGGTAATGTTATGTCCAATGTTAAATCAAGTTTGTTTTGCAAATATATTAAACTACTTTGTAATGCTGCTTATGAGAAGATATGAAAAACTTCATTTCCCAAGGTCATTACTTTTTCAGTTGGAAATTCTTAATGATCTCGTTGATAACTTTCTAATATTATTGTTAAATGCATGTCGGTTAGTAAAAAATTGCATGCACATGTTTTGCATACTCTCTACTTTACTCTCATTAAATTCGTAACGGTAATTCTATTAAATATTTATGTTTTCATTATAATTTGGATAATTGGTTTATTTGCTGGTGCACATCTTTTTTGGGTGTGATTTCAGAAGACGTAATTACTCCTTTGTTTGTTTTTAAAATTTGTTTTACGAGTTTCTATTTGTTGTCAGTTGTATTAAGCAAATGCCAATTATATTAGATGAATTTATATAACATGTTAGTGGATGATTTTTTTAAAAATTATTTATGTAATTATAGATTATCTTATAGAATCAGTGTGGTGCATGAAAAATCATGATATGTGTAAAGTGATGGCCAATTTAATGTAACTTGTATGTTTAGTTTTTTCTACATAAATTATAGTAGTTATAGAAAAAACGAGTCAAGCAAATATGCACGCATTAGTATAGGGTTCGTCAGAATAATTTTTCCTCTTTGAAACACCAATAAAAAGAAAACAGATTTTTTCTATTTATTGTACCATCACACAGAATAATGCTAGCCGTTAAATCGTCAATCCAAATGTTTGCCCGCATAAGCACTACACTATTGCAGCCTCACCTTAAAGTTCCGCATGGCTTGCCGAGTTATTTTTGTTTGTACTGCTGATATCATTGTGAATAGCATTCTTTAATTCTTCAATAGTTGATAGCCTGTGTTGAAAGACTTCAGTTTTCAAGTGTCCCTACAGAAAGGAATTGTAAAGGGACAGCTCTGATAACCTAGCCGCCTATGCGATGTCATCATGTAATGAAATGAGGCAGCCTGGGAACATTTGTTCCAGAACTTTTTAAAAAATTCTTGGCATAACGGCATCTTGTTGGAACCACAATATTGCATTTCCATGTTGTTTGCTCAGGGGCTTCAGAAAATTGCATAACATTATAACATATTGGGTAGATGTGACAGTCACTGCATATCTTGCTTCCTCAAAAATAGGGCCCTATGATGATGCTAAATTGGGTAATAGCATATCAAAAAGTTAGATGCTGATTGTGAAGAGGCTGTTTATTGAGTTGTTGAGGATTTTATGGGACCAAACATTCTGTTTATTCACACAACTTGATAAATGAAAATAAGCTTCTTCACTTTTGAGCACAACAGCATTCTGATGGACCCTGTATAATCATTGAAGCTCTATTTAAGATGGGCAGGACTTCATGATAGGGTTATAGCGGACAGTGCTGCTAAAAATGAAAAAAATGCATAAGCACTATGTCCATGAATTAAGGATCGAAATAAATTTGGGGGAATTTTTCCGTTCAGTCATGTGTTTAATCTGAAAGTAATTTTAAATATAATCTTTACATGCTATGCTTAATTCCTTTGGAATTACGTGATAGTGCTATTGATGTAATGAAAATCTATTATTAGTTAGTTAGCTCTCTGGGATGCCGAACAACATGTGTGTTGTATATGTTGTTGCTATGTATGCTGTTGTAAAATATGGAATATAGTTTCTCTCTGATCCTTATAGATGTTTTATGAAGTCACATTATTGGTCAATTTGAATTTAGTGATACTCAACCGATAGTAACTCAGAAGCTTCAAGTTCTACAAAGTATTCTACAAGGCTGTGCCAGAGGTCTTGAGACATTAGGAATACGAAACTGGACAAAGATAAGGAAGAATATAAAGAAAATAAACATAGGAAAGAAAACAGTAAAATTAGCAAAACAAAAAAGTGTGAAGGAGTTTCGAAGAGAATTAAATGAAACCAGAATGGAAAAGATGGCTTCTAAAGATGTAAGCACAAGTAAGCTTAGAGAATAAACCAAATACCTACAGACTGGGAAAACAATATAATTTTGTCAATTGATTTAAAGGGAGACGTGCCAGAATGTAATAATTACAGAGCCCTATATCTGATACCAGTGGCGATCATATACACGAATAATAGAGGAACTTATAAGGCAACAGATAGAGAATAAATTGAAAGAAAAACAATTTAGATTTAGAAAACATAGACAAAAGAGAGACAATATATCTATTATAATAAATCTAATAAACAAATGGAAGAGTAACTAATTTTAGCATTTATAGATGTCAAATCAGTTTTCACCACATTTCAAAAAGAAATAATATGCAGGGCAATGGAAATGTTAGAAATACATCAAAACATGATAACAAATGTAGCATCTATGAGAATGTTAAAACACATATACAGATAAGTGAGAAAAGTCGAAGAAATTTTGTTTAAAGAAAAGCATTAAACAAAGAGACAGTCTCAGTCCATTGCTATTTACAATAATAACAGTCAAATTAGTAAAAAATGTAAGAGAAAGAGCATCAGAACTACGAATTCTGGTGGAACAAAATGAATAAATTCCCCATAAAAGTAGGCTGTAATATATGCGAATGGCAGATAGTTGCATAAATGCCTAGTCATTGGCATGGTGTTTGTCATACAGAAGGTGTGCAACACTTGGACAGCTTCATAATACCTCAATAATACTTTCTGGTATGAGGATTGCCTGCATTAGATTAACATCAATAGTACTTTAAAATGCAATAGTCTTTATTTAAGTATGGTTTGTGAAACGTTACTGTAGGAAGTGAAAATAGCTCTTTGGTATCTTATATCTAAGTGACCTTCAAATGTCCCTACAAAAATCCATAACGATTTGAAATTTGTGAGTTAATTAGTGCAAACCTTTAATGTATTTGTTTAAATCAATTCTACAATGCTTTGTTGATAAAATAATGGGGAAAAAATTCTATTTTATTATTTAAAGAATCTTAAACAATATTTTAAGTCAAGTAACACTATTGAAAAAGTATATATATATATATATACAGGCCTTGTAGGCCTTTGGCTTGGTGTATGATTTTTTGCCATTTCTTTTTCTGTCTTGCTTTTTCTTTCCATCTTGGGACTTTCAGTTGTCTTAGGTTCCTTTCAACTTCATTCATCCATGTTGACCTTGGTCTTTCTCTTCTTCTGGATCCACTTAATTTGCTTTCAAGAACTTTTTTTGGAAGGCGTTCTTCAGACATCCTCGTCACATGTCCTATCCATCTCAGTTTCTTGGCTTTTATTTCTCCTATTAGGTCCAGTTCGGCATACAATTCTCCTATTTCTCGATTTGTTCTTCTTTCCCATGTGTCTTTTACTTTCTTTCCTCCATAGATTTTTCTTAATACTTTCCTTTTTCCACACTCCTAGCTTCTGTTGATTTGCTTTTGACTGAAATTTGATTGAAAAAGTACATAATTCAATAAGTAAACTCATATTTTTTTCTTCAACTTAAAATGCTATTAATTTGTTCAGTTTTAAAAGTTACAGTTAAAAATTCAGTTTCAGTAGAGTATTCTCAGTCTAATCTTTAGTTTCTTTTCAATAGACAATTCATTTGAAATTGTTGTTAGCAGAGAGAGTATTGCTTGTCGTTATTAATGGAGATTTATTATTTGTACTGCATTCAAATTGAGTCAAACAATTTCTTTAGTTTTCTGTGTTAAAGGAGTATTTTACTTGCTATTTCACATTTTATGATGTTACCTTCAGCTGATAAAAAACAAATTTTTTTTAAGTAACCATATTCAAATTAGTAAATTATGTGAAATTGTTAAGAAAAATGCAAACTCGATTTGCCAGTGGCAATTTATTTTGTATTTTATAACAAATTTATGTTTTTTGTTTGTAGACCATGATCGGGTTTAGCAAGAAACAAGTTAGCTTGTTACAAGTCATGCCATAGGACTATGCCCACTCTGAGAAAAAGAAAATGCCATATGATTTACTTTCTCTATACCTGTGCGTTTCAAAAATGCAACAGATTATCAATGTAAAATTGCTTGCAATGAGTGTTAGTAACTTCAATAATTCCGTGTTATTATTTCACTTTTATGAATTTCTTTTAGATTGGCTCATTTTGCTGTATGCAGTTATTATCTTATAAAGGGGATTCAATATTTTTTTATAGTTCATTAGCGTACTTGCTTCAGTACATGGTAATAATTTTGTAAATAACGACTAACTTCAGTTTGTTAAATTGGTTTTACTGGCATTTTTAGAAAACTAGCCAGACTTACTTTACTAGGTATGCAACTGAAAGCATTAAAAACTTCTTTAAGTCAGTAAGGATGCTTAATACTCAAGTGATCCAAGTAAAAATCCAGGCCACAGCTGATTGTTTTATTATCTTAAGTAATATCTATGTTTGTGCATGTTTGATGCATATATTAAGAATGTTTTACTTGTAGAAAACATTTTTGACTTGGCTCAGCCAGTAGTGTTCCATAGTACAACCGAAGAATACTCTAATGCCTTTGGTGGAAGTAAGTTACTCCACATTTTTATTTAGTACAGTATGATAAATTTTTTTTTTATTATAATACAATCGAGCAGCTTATTATGTAATTAATTATTTCATTTCTTCTTTTTCCATTTAAGCTGTAACAGTTTGTGTAGTTCTAAGAATTACAATTAAAAATTGTATGAACTATATCAAAACTTTATTATTCATTGTAACTTTAATTAATATGCAATTAGAGTGTTATTTTTATATTGTTTTATTATAAAAATAATATCTGCAGGTTAAACAAATAAAAGTGGCAAAAAATAATAGCTAAGTAGAAGGTTGGTACGAGAAAAAGAAAATTATAAAGAAGAAATCTAACTTAAGGGGATGAAATATATTTATAGAGGATGACTTAACACTAGATGAGGAAACTCGCAGAAATTATTAGAAGGTGGTGCAACAGGACAGACAACAAGGAGTGCAAGTCAAAATAGGGTATCAAAAGCTAATCAGAAATTGCAAAGTATGGAACTGGGATTCTGTAAATGATGAAATTTTAACAAAACTTAAGGTCCCAAAAAACAAATTAAACCAAGGGCTAAATATATTAGAACTTTAGCAATTACACCGCAAACCCAAATAGATTTTTTGAACTTGAGAGCTAGGCACAATAATGAAGAAATTTTAACACTATCGACTGAAGATAAACGAATAAAAAACAATTATAAAAGTAGGACAGTGGAATGTCTATACATTATACCAAGAAGGAAAAATGGTGCAGGTGATTAAAGAAATGGAGAATTATAAAAATGAAATCTTAGGTTTAAGCAACTACAGGTAGATAGGATTCGGTAAAGTTATTTTTGGAACAGCATATGTTTATACAATATTTTGTATTAAAAGAAGACAAAATACATTAATTTGGTGTTGGCATAATCTTTGATAACAGGAGCATAACATTTTTAATAGAACAGAAACCAGTCAATGAAAGAATCGTACTAGCTAGATTGGATTTTAACATCCTTATATTGCATCACTGTGCCAGTGCCAGTACTAAAATATCAGATAGTGTTTTAGTAGCTGTTAAGAAGAAATCGGTGAAGTGTTGGCGTTGCATTAAAAAAAATCTGAAATTGATCTTATAAGGGTTGATCCTTGTAACCCTTTCCTGTTAGAAATTAAATTTGCTACTTAACCTTATTCTTTCCACTTCTTATACAACTACATATGATTCCTCAAATAGTGATTACAAATTTTTAATAGCTTACTAGTTGATAAAGGTTGATCAGATTTGAATATGCCCGTTTTCTTAGCTGCTGCCTCCTTGTATGACTTTTTGCAGTAATGCATGGGTTTTTATTAAAAAAAACATTTCTTCCAATAATTTTCCTAAATGGTTTGACAAACAGTTAATTACCATAGTTATTGGAAAAAGTGACACATTTAAAATATAAGAGAAGCAGTTTGCTCGGAGATAACTCAAAATCAGGGAGTGTATTCAAAATGCCAACAATTTTTAGAGTTACATTATGAAAGGACACTGTCTTTTGTAATGAAATGTTTTTAAGAGGTGAAACTGCTTCTGGTTATGAAGTAATTGCCAAACTATTTTTGCTATAAACTTCAATAGTGTCTTTTATGCTCCTTTAAATACCTTTAAATCTTTATCACATATTTAGTATGTTGTTACACATTAAATTTCTCTGAAATGGGATTACAGAAATTTTAATCCTATACCCTTGCTCTTATCTATGCTTAAACTTATCTAGTCTATTGTCTCCAACAGATTTACTATTGTTTTTAAACTTTTAATTAATCCTTAGCAGAGCCTGGCTTTTAAATCGACGTTATACTCTATCTAATTTGCTAACCTTTGAAAGTTGTGTACTAGATAAGTTTGCTGTTGGTCTCCAGATAGCCTCAGTTTACTCCGATCTATCAAAAGACTTTGATAAAGTGGTTTTGGCAATAATCTTCTTTCATGGTTCAGAGATTATTTTCTTAATCGCAAACAGATTTTTGACTCCCTGTCAGGTGTTCCCGAAGAGTATCACTTTTGATCTCCGCTTTTTGTGTTGATAATGTAGGTGCTACAATTTATTTTTTTTTCTTGACAATGACGCTAATATTTTTAAATCTATTTCATGCATCAATGATTTCTATACTTTACAAAATGCTGTACGTTTTTTGCCAAATGGTGTAATGAGATTTACCATCTATAAATCTTTTAAAATGCTATATAATGACCTTGTATGTTTTTGAATGCTCATATGATTTATATCTAATTTTTTTCCAAAGCTCATAGACTGTAGTAAAAGGACCGTTGGTTTCTAAAATTCGCTCATTGTTTTTCATACTATAGTTGTTAATTCATCTCAAACTATTTCTGACATATTCTTTTACTTAAAATATCACTTTTGTATGCACTTTGAATATTCTTAACAGTTTCAGTCGTGTTATTTCCTTTTTGTATTCGTGATGGGTAAGTGTGAAATATATTCTTATACTTTAGTCACATTCATTTTAGATGCAATAATACGAATTGTATTGCACAAACTCGCTATTTGAAAGTTCCAAATCGACTGATCTATTAATTGACCATATGCAATTACACAACGGCGCAGTGAAAAGTGTTCATGCTTTTAGCGAGTACTATACAGCAGAGTGTGCATAATTTTGTTTTTCTGCCATCCCAATACACATTTAATATATGCACGATCAAAAATGTACACTTTTATTCATTACATTAGTTTCATATGTTGATTCTATTTTTACATTACAAGTCTAATAAAAGTCTTATGATAATATTAATTATATAAAGACACTGTGAACAAAATAAACAAATATTTTACTGTTTCCACTACTATAATTAAATTATTATCTGTTTGTGTTACTAAGTAAAGTTAAATATTTAAATTTTAATTTTGAAAGTAATTCTTTAGACCGAACAACGCTATCAAAGTTTAATATCTTAAAGTATATGGACGAGAAGAACTGTTTCTTTTAGTACGTACTCCTCCATATGTCATCCCTTCTTTGTTTCTCTGTTCCTCATGGCTGTTCTGCCTACACAAAACGAATAGATATTAAGTGGAAAAATTTAATTTGGGCATTCATTTACTTATCTCCATATTTTAATAATTTGAATTTGGCCTTTAGCAGAATAGGGTTGTAGCATCCATCTACATGACGGGCAATATGAAACTGCACATGTTTTATTATTCTTTGTGGTCCAAAAACCATAGTATGAACTGAAACAAGAATTTATCAATCAATTCATTTAAAATTAACGCGTAATTTTTGACATCACTAAAAAATTAAAAAGACACCATTGTATAAATATTAAAAAACATTGAAATACAGCGCAACTTACCTCTGCCAGGAGCGCAGGATTTTTCCCGAAAGATATTCTGTAGAATTATTGGCTCGTTTTTATGACAAAGATGTTCTAAAAATGGTGAATACAAAACTCATTAATGAATGAAAAGAATCGTGTACAAAAAAATTACCATAGTTGTATGAATAAATTATAATGGATTGACCATAAAAATCAGCTGCGGCCTGAATTTCCATTTGATTCATGTGAGGAATAATCACACACATTTTATCGGGGAAAATATGTAAGTATTTATTTGCAGAGTCTTCAAAATGTTCTCTGTTTGCTGTCTAAAAATATCAATACAATAGACTTGTAAAAATAGAGAACACCTTCTATAATATAATACATACCAAATAATTAAGAACTTGATTACGAACCAGTCCAAAGAAACTCTCATCGTTGTAGATAAGGTATGCCATAGCCCTATAAAAAGATATGGACTGTTTCGTAAGAGTTACTATTTTACAAGGTAATTGATCTTGCAACTCTTTACAGAAATTTATATCTTCCTAAAAGAAATTTGGGAAATTATGCAGGTAATTCAGAAGTTTTGTAATACTTACCTTGACCAAATCTACGAAGATAGGCCGATCAACGAGATTGGCACTTGCAGGCTCTTGGCTCCGTAAACCAATTGAAGCAGATTTTGTTCTTTTGCGATTCTGACGTGTTCTCAACTTGTTGGTGACCTACAATTAATAAAAACAATATTTTTAACAAAATCTTTATTTTAATAGGACTAATTAATTTTAATTAATACATAAGTATTGACCAATGTACATATAAAATGAAATATTAAGCTATCAAAATATGAACAACTACTTATGCCAATCATATCTACAAAGATAGGACCAACCTCGAGACTGCCACTTGCAGTTTCTAGATTCTCTAAATTGGAGAGAGCAGAATGGTAAGATTCAGTCTCGCTATCTTCCACATTGCAGCCGGAAGTCTAAAATCAATGAAAGTAGAGTTGTGGCAAAACCCTCGACTTATTAATAAGTACAATAAATATCTGTTAACACAAATATTCAAATACTCAGGTTATCGCCGTATAAACAATTACTTACCACGGATGACATGCACTTGCTGCAGCACCTCCCCATGTTAAAAAAAATCAAGATACTTGGAGTGTTTTTAAAGAACAAGCTGGAGGAAGAGTCACTTTGACTTCCAAACGAAAGGCAATGCTCTTTAGAAAAGTAAATTAGAGCGGAAATGCACTAATACGGCAATATCGCGTATTTTTCGCCGACCGACAGCTACAATTGACAAGTAAAATAGGTTGCTACGCAACAGACTGTTACAGACATGCGCAGTTGTTTGAAATATTTTAGTACACCTTGTATTACAATTAACTATGCAGTCGAAATAATGCAAGTAGTGCACTGATTGTTTGTTATGTATCTCATTTTATTATTATAATGATTATAAAATTATTACAAATTTTTGGACCAATTTATTATTGTAAATTGTTATTTTAGTACCCGTTGCGTCGACATCTTTTATCGCATTTTTATTCTATGTTAACTTTTGCAAAATATTTTTTATTGTAAAACAATTTTTTTGTTTTTAATCTATTCTCTTGACAATTTAAAAATAATAATTACATTTTTGCAAAATTAAAAACTGACAATGTTCGTGAGTTGGTAGATATTATTATGTGTGTCTAATCTGAAAGTGTTCTTAGATAATGTCGTAATGTGTTAAGCTTAACATTTTTTTGAAATACTTGGCGGTGCTAGTGGTGCTATAAAAGTCTCTAGCTTGATAGCAAAATATCTTGTCTGCGATTCCAAAGAACGAGTGTATTGTATATGTTGTGAATGGTGGTTCAAGAAATGGAATGTAGTTTTTTTGTCTCATATGCATGTTTTATGGTAGTGGTCTAAAAGCCTCATGTTTCACAAAATATTATTATAAGGCTGCGGCAGAAGTTTGAAGATATTTCAAATGTTGTCCGATCATACAATGGAAGATATCTATGGAATATAACTGTATAAGGCCATTATTTAAAATTATGTTTTAAAAAACTGTACAGCAAGGAAGTTCCCAAGCTAGCAATATTCAGACAAATCAGCACTCCATCACTAAGGGAATATTATGTTGGTTTGTAAGAAAACGTTGTTTAGACCCATAATGTATTTTATCAGTAAGTGAGGGAACGAGTGTATGCATGTGTATGTGTGTACACATAGAAGTTGATATAACTGAGACAACATCTGCAAACAAAATTATCGAGAATGTGGTGGTATCCTGTTGTGGGTTAGCTTTATATTAATTTCTCTTAAGTCTCTATGATATTAAATGTGTTTTTTTCCATGCCTATACTTTCAGCCACTGGGAAATCAACGTTTTTATTGAATTTAAAGTAAAGAGAAGTATAATTGATAATATAATAATGGTAAGGCTCTCAAATGTTCGCTACTGTGCCCTGATGCGGGGTGATGTGACAAGCACTGCGCTTTAGATGACTGCCATTATTACAACTTATTCGAAGGGAATGCAGGTACTCAATTATTTTTGGTGACTGAGTAGGGCACCCGCCAGGCACCAGAGGCTCCGGAAATCAACTTGGGTTCTTCCGCACTGCAGCCGGCCTCTCAACCGTGGAACCACGTTGGTGATAATTGATAGTACAGATATGAATAATAATATGGCTTCAAGATTATATTACACTCAAACATAATCTGTCCAGATAAACTACTAGAAGTTAAGGACTGTTCATTTTCACCAGAGGTCTTCCAGTTGATTTATCTGCCTATACAACACCACCATCTAGGGGCTGATATTTCAGAAAGATCAAAGATATAAAGTGAACTAACCAGCCATTTGATCTTTTGAGAAGTGGAGGAAAGGAAAAGTACAGGAAAAATTGACAACTGACAACTTAACAAATTGACCTATTTAAGTAAAAAACCTAATGAGTAAATTAGCAGAACAAAATAAAATGTGATAGCACTAAGACAAAGAAAATACTGAAAAAGTATATTGGTCATCGAAGGAAACCCTTCAACAGAAGAAATATTGTTTATATGATGTGCATTATAACTTTAGTAACAACTGGTGCATGGAGAACTATTTGTTAAAAATAAACTAAATCATATGAAACAAGGAAAATGAGAACAAAATTAATCAATTAACATTTTTGTTATCAAGAGAATTTGCATTTGCTATTACACTAACTTACAGGCCACTTATTCCAAGAATGATAAATGGCTACATCAAGTAGAAATGGTTACAGAAAAACCTAACTAACAATCTAATACTTCCAATCCCAATAATCAATACACAAGAAATCGACTCACATAAGTGAAAGAAAGAACAAGGTTTACAACAGTCATTGAATTTAATGGATTAAAAAATGCAATATGACCATAATCTTCCTTAAAACAAAAACAATGATGCGAGGAGTTATGAGACATGGGAACGTATAAGCTACAGTGAATGAAATAATAATAGAGGAGGTTAAAGATTTTGTTATCTAGAGAGTATTGTAACTAAAGGAAATCCAGGCCTGAAACCTGGACAATTGCAAAGAGGAAACAGAGAATACATGCATTCCAATTATGATGATACAGGATAATGTTAAACCCAAGAAAGGTCGACAGAATATCAAATAACGACATATTAGAAAGAATAGGAGAATAAAGAGGGTTAATGAGAGAAATAATGAAAAGAAAAGAAATATGGGTAGGACATATATTATGGCATTTGGGTTTACTACAAATAATTACTCCAGTTATGGAGAAATAAGAAGACTGACCGAAAACAAATCAATGGAGAGAAGTATTGCTAAAACAAACCAATCTACAAGACTGACTATCTAGAAAGAAAAAAACTATCAAAATGGTACATTTTTATGCATTACAAAACCTCCATATTTTAATATTTGGCATATAAGTGTAATCAATGTTGTATGATATTATAGACATTCGTGAAGATAAACGAACCAAACAAACACTTTTAATGTTTCCTCCACTGCAATTAAATCATTTCTTTGTTTAATTAACTGCAATTAACTATGAAACACAAGTAACTGATAAATTTATTGGCGCCGTACATAGATAAACAGTGACTTTTGATTTTCTGCTCCTACTTTACTGAAACACTTAGTGAGTCGTAGTTATATTTTATTTTTGAAAGTTTTTTTAACACTAAACAATGGCAATTTTAATTTGTTAAAGAATATTAACGCAAAGTATTGTTTCTTTAAGTACTTATTTCATCATCTGACGTTCTTCCTCTGTCTTCTCATTTTTCCTGGTTGTTCTGCCTAAACAAAAAGAAATATGAAGGGAAAAAATTTAATTTTGGCATTAATTAATTCATTTATGTACAATTTTTAGAAATTCGAATTACTCTTTTTTTTACCTTTGGTAGAATAGGATTGTAGCGTCCATCTAGGCGACGGACAATAAGAAATTTCTTATCCTTCATTCTTTTCGTTGATATAAAATCCATAGCATTAACTGAAATAAGATTATAAATCTATATATATATATATATATAATAATAATAATAATAATAATAATAAATAATAGTTCTCCGTAACAGGCCTTGAAGGCCCTTTTGGGATCGTAACAGGATAGGTCTGCTACAATCTAGAGCCTACAGTACACAACGGTGGTAACGTGGCTATCACTACATACCGACCGCCTATTATTACTCTAGAGTTTGACCTCCAGGTCCTCATTTATTGCTAAGTCGAGCTGGGCCGTAAAAATGCCAGCGATTAAATTGGCGAGAGCGGGATTTGAACCCACAACTCTTGGTTTCGTAGTCTAGCGACCTATCCACTAAACCACCATGGCTCATATATATATATATATATATATATATATATATATATATATATATATATATATATATATATATATATATATATATATATATATATATATATATATATATATATATATATATATATATATATATATATATATATATATATATATATATATATATATATATATATATATATATATATATATATAATACAAAACGACTTACCTCTGCCAGGAGTATAGGAGTTTTTCTGAATAACAGTTTGAACCATTATTGGTTTGCTTCTATCATAAAGATGTTCTAAAAACAGTAAATCTAAAACTTATGAATTTAAAAGTAAAATTTGGTACAAAAACTGACCGTTATTGTATGAATATACAATAATGGATTGACCATACATATCCGCCGTGGCCTGCATTTCCACTACACTCACATGGGACTTCATCACGTTTATTTTGTTGAGAAAATTATCAACATTTTCATTTACAAAGCTTTCAAAGTATTTTCTGTTTATCCTCTAAAAGTGTCGATACAACATTTTGTAGATCTGTAATTTTTGTAAATAATACCACACATACCAGGTAAAAAAGAACTTGGCTACGAATTACTCTAAAATAATCCTCGTCTTTATGGATAAGGTATGCTATCGCTCTGTAAAAAGATATCGATTGTTTTGTAAGAGGCACTATTTCACAAGTTAATAGACGACTCAGCCCATTGCAGAAGTTTAAATCTTCCTAAAAGAAATTTGAGAAATAATTCACATAAATCAGATTTTCAGTATTTACCAAAACTAAATTTACATAAGGGAGATCAACATTGAGACGACGAGTTGCCGTTTCTTGGCTTTCTAAACTTAATAGGGCAGATCGATAAGATTCAGCCTGACTTTGTTCCACCTTGTTAAAGGTGCTGTGCACTGCCGAAGTATATTTTGCACTTTTGCTGTCCTTGTCCTGGCTTGTGGATTGATCAATGGTCTGTAACAAATAAATGTTCAATTTATAGCTAAATTCTTATTTTGTGAGTACTAATTTGCTTTAATTAATAAACAAGTATTTATCAATGTATGTGATCAAATATCAAATTATAAGCATATAAATAATTAGTCACCTCAACCACATCTACAGGGATAGGACCTACACCAAGACTAGCAGGTGCAGTTTCTTGGCTCTCTAAATTAGATAAAGCAGAAGGGTAAGATTCAGTCAGTCTTTGTTCTGCACTGTTAAAGATGCTGCTCTCTTCAGATATAGGTTTTATGCTTTTTCTGTCCTGGCTTGTGGATTTGTCAAAGTGCTATAATAAATAAATTGAACAACTTATAGCAAAATCCTAATTTTATGAGTACTAATTGTTTTAATTATTGCACTAAGTATTTGTCAATGTATATGATCAAATATCAAATTATAAGCATATAAATAATTAGTCACCTCAACCACATCTACAGGGATAGGACCTACACCAAAACTAGCAGGTGCAGTTTCTTGGCTCTTTAAACTAGATGGAGCAGATGGGTAAGATTCAGTCAGTCTTTGTTCTGCACTGTTAAAGATGCTGCTCTCTTCAGATATAGGTTTTATGCTTTTTCTGTCCTGGCTTGTGGATTTGTCAAAGTGCTATAATAAATAAACGGAACAATTTACAGCAAAATCCTAAGTTTATGAGTATCAATTGCATTAACTAATACACTAAGTATTTGTTCATGTATATGATCAATTATCAAATTATAAGCATACAAATAATTAGTTACCTCAACCACATCTACAGGGATAGGACCTACACCAAGACTAGCAGGTGCAGTTTCTTGGCTCTCTAAATTAGATAGAGCAGAAGGGTAAGATTCAGTCAGACTTTGTTCTCCACTGTTAAAGATGCTGCTCTCTTCAGATATAGGTTTTATGCTTTTTCTGTCCTGGCTTGTGGATTTGTCAAAGTGCTATAATAAATAAACGGAACAATTTCCAGAAAAATCCTAAGTATATGAGCATAATTGCCTTAATTAATACACTATTTATCAATGTATATCATCAAATATGAAATTATTAGTATATAAACAATTAACTACCTGAACCACAACTACAGGGATAGGATCAATACCAAGACTAGCACTTGGAGTTTCTTGGCTCTCTAAACTAGATAGAGCAGAGTGGTAAGATTCTGTCAGACTTTGTTCTGCATTATTGAAATCGCTGTCCTCCTCCAATATCAATTTGTGCTTTGTCATGGCTTTTAGACTTATGGGTGTCCTATAGATCAGCAAGTTATAGCATATAAACAATTACAACATCTAAAATAAATAAAAGTATAATTTATAGCAAAATCTTTAGTTAATGAGTGCTGATATGTTTAAACAATACACTAAGTCTGTCATTACAAATGTTCAAAGACAAAGCTATCAGCGTATAAAAAATTACTTACTTCAACCATATCTGCATGGAGAGGACCAACATTGAGAGTGCCACTTGCAACCTTTTGACTGTCTAAACTAGGTAGAACAGTTTGGAATGGCTCAGCCAGACTTTGGCCAGCAATTCCAAAGAGAGCGTGTTGATCCTGCATAGATATGCCTTTGCCATCCCACCTTGTGGATCTGTCCGTAGTCTATAATAAATAAAAGTATAATTTATAGCAAAATCTATAGTTTATGAGTGTTAATATGCTTAAACAATCAACTAAGTGTCTGTCAATACATATATTCAAATACCAAGCTATCAGTGTATAAACAATTACTTACTTCAACCATATCTGCAGGAGAGCACCAACATGAAGAGTGCCACTTGGAACATCTTGATTGTCTAAACTGGGTAAAACAACTGGGAATGGCTCCGCCAGACTTTGATCTACAATTCTGAAGAGACCGTGCTGATTCCGCATAGATGTACCTTTGTCCGTAGTCTGTAATAAATAAAAATATAATTTGTAGCAAAATCCTAAGTTGATTAGTGCTAATATGGTTAAACAATACACTAAGTGTCTGTTGATACAAATGTTCAAATGCCAAACTATCAGCATATAAACAATTACTTACTTCAACCATATCTGCAGGAGAGACCAACATCAAGAGTGCCACTTGCAACATCTTGACTGTCTAAACTAGGTAGAACAGCTTGAAACGGCTCAGACAGACTTTGACCTAGAAATCTGAAGAGACTGTGCTGATTCCGCATAGATGTACGTTTGTCCATAGTCTGTAATAATTAAAAGTATAATTATAGCAAAATCTTAAGTTGATGAGTACTAATATGCTTAAGTAATACACTAAGTGTCTGTCAATACACATGTTCAAATACCAAGCTATCAGCTTATAAATAATTACTTCAACCATATCTGCATGGAGAGGACCAACATCAAGATTGTCACTTGCAGCCTCTTGATTGTCTAAACTGGGTAGAACAGCTTGGAATGACTCGGCCGGACTTTGACCTACAATTCTGAAGAAACCTGTGTTGATCCCGCATAGATGTACCTCTGTCCATAGTCTGTAATAAATAAAAGTATAATTTATAGCAAAATCTTAAGTTGATGAGTACTAATATGCTTAAGTAATACACTAAGTGTCTGTCAATACACATGTTCAAATACCAAGCTATCAGCATATAAACAATTACTTACTTCAACCTTATTTGTATTGAAATAAAAAACATGGACATAGTTAGGACCAACGTCGACAATACCATTGGCAATTTCTGGATTCTTTAAACTGGACGAAGTAGATTTGCAGGTTTCAGTATCGCTATATTCCACATTGTAGTCGGGAGCCTAAAATCAATGAAAGTAGTCATAGCAAAACCCTCATTTTATTTACATTTGTTTTAATTAATACAGTAAGTATCTGTTAATACATATATTCAAATATCAAGTTATTGCCATGTAAACAATTACTTACCACAGAGGGCAGGCATCTGCTGCAGCAGCTCCCATGTTAAAAAATTAAGATACTTGAAGTGCTTCCAAAGAACAAGCTTGAGGAATAATCACTTTGACTTCCAAACGAAAGGCAACGCCCTTTAGCAAAGTAAATTAGGGAGGAACTGCACTGACACAGCAGTGTCGCGTATTTTCCGTCGACCAACAGCTATAATCAACAAGTAAAATGGGTTGCTACGCAACGGATTGTTACAGCGATGCGCAGTTTTTCTTTAAATATTTTAGTATACCCTGTATTACAATCATCCATGAAACAGGAAGAATGCAAATAATTTATTTTTGTAATTATAATGTAGCAGTTATATAATGTTTCAAATTTCCTGATCAATTTATTTTTGTAAATTTTTATTATAATACCCAATGCGTCGACATGTTTAATTGCTTTTTTGCTTCTACTTTAACTGACTATTGCAAAATATTTTTAATTGCCGAACTATGTTTAAATTTTTTTATCTATTTTTGTTATAACTGTAAAATAATAATTACGTTTTTGCAAAATTGAAAATTGGCTTAATATTCGTGGGTTGGTAGATTGTTTTGGTAAATTTTTATTACGTTAGCATGATGTTTTTAATTTATGACAAGATTTATAACCTAGAAACGATTAAGTTCCGAATATGCGATGTGTCTTGTTATATTAAGTATTTATAATGCGAAGTGACTCGAAATATGATTTACAAATGTTCAACTAAGTTGTAAAAGGTTTGATTTTTATTGTTTTTCGTGTTTATGGTATAGTGAGCCTATTTTTGGATTTCAGATGGCAATTGACAAAATTGAACTTTGAGTTTTGATCAGCTATTAGAGTAAACGGAAATGGCAACAGCAATTGCTGCAAAGGAGATGGATTTACATTGTTGATCGTGAACGCCAAAGCGCTGGGCTCCTTGTTTCTCTACAGGGTTATTTTGGCAAGCTTTCATAATGTCTTAAAGCAAAATTGGCATTGTTTTGGGTATAGAAACCAAATTGTTTGGAAGTGTTAGTACTTTTTTACAACCTAGAAGTAATTTAATAGTACAGGTGATGTTATGTACAGTATTAAAGTTTGCTTCGTAATTTCGTATGTGTTTATTAAACTACTCTATAATGGTTTCATTTCCCAAGAAAGTTGGTTGTCGTTACCTTTTCATTTGGAAATTCTTATTGACGTCTTTGTGATATGCACATCTTCTGCATATCCTATGCTTCACTCTTGTCACATTCACAGTGGTGGATCTATTAAGTACTTATAAGTGTTAATTCAAATCTTTTTGGTATGTTTTTTCTTTAGATTATTATTAATATAACATTCCTGTAAGGAGTATGGCTGTTTCATTAAAACTGTGTAGATCTATTTAACTCAGTATATCAGTCCTCATATGATGTACAAATCATTTCACTATTATAGTTTATAAAGCCACAGTTTTTTTTACTTTTTTTGCTATTAGTCCCCATCTTTTTCTATCTTGTGAAACCTTTCCTTCATCGTGTTTCATTACATTATCAATTGTATTGTGTTGTTTCCACTTCTTATAATTTGCCCTAGCCATCAGATTCTTGGGCTTTTATGAATCTAACTATGGCTTCCTCTTTTTTCTTCTTAGTATTTCGTGGTTTATCCTTGGTCCTATTACATCTTCACTAATCCGTTTAGGTCCTAATTTATTTATTTATTTATATATCAGCTCTGGAGGCCACTTAGGTCTATGGTTTTGTTACAAATTTTTCTCCATTCTTTCTGGTTCTTTGCTTTTTGTTCCCAGTTTACAATTCTGAATTCTCTTAGATCCTTTTCCACTGCGAGCGCGATCTATCTCTTCTTCATCTTCTTGTAATTTCTCCCTTTAAAACTTCTTTAGTTGGTCTTGTATCTGAAAGTCTTGAAACATGTCTCAACCATCTCATCTGTTGTGACTTTATCACCATAGTTATCGGTGGTTGTTGGTACAGTTGTATTAATTCTTCATTTGTTCTTCTCCATTCCTTTGCTTCTTTTTTTCCACCGAATATTCTTCTCAGTATCTTTCTCTCCCAAATTTCTAGCATTTCTTTATCTTTTTTATTCATTTTCCATATCTCACTACCATAAAGCACTACTGGTCTTATTGTAGTCTTGTAAATGGATAATTTCACTTTGTTGAAGATGTTATTGGTTCTCATTACATGTCCTAATGCTCCCATGCATTTTGTTCCTTTGCGGATTTTTTCTCATATTTCTGTTTTCTCTTCACTTGCATTTCTTATAGTAACTCTCAGGTAGCTAAATATTTCCAAACTATAAAACTATATTTTGTTCCGTCCTCTATTGCAATTTCTAGTTCTCCATCTTGTACTCTTTTTTGGTCCTCTTTCACTACCATGTACTTTTCTGTTCGTTTATCTACAGTCCTTGTTCTTTTGTCGTCTTTTTGATTGTTGTTATTGCTTCCATTGTTTCTTGCTAAAAGTACCACATTATCTGCGTATACCATGATTTGAGTTCTTTGGTTATATTTTGTTTTTGTTATTGGCATTCCTGTGTCTTTAATAGCTTTGTTTAACACTATGTTGATGATAGTGAATTCCCTTTTTTGGTCTATACTGTTGACTATTATTTGATGTAATATAAAGATCTGATCTGTAACTGACCTGTTCTTTTGGAAGCCACACTGGTATTCTCCCAACTTCTTCTCTGGTATCTTGTTGAGCCTATTTTTCATCGCCACTGCCAATGTCTTATATGCTATATCTAAAAGGGCTATACCTCTATAATTTTCACATACTGTTTGGTCTCCTTTTTTGTGTATTAGGAATACTAGTGTCTTCTTTCGCCTTGTTGGCATCATTTTCTCTTTCCACATATCTGCTATTATTTTGCATAGCTCCTCTTCTATTTTGTCTCCTCCTGTCTTTATCGTATTGACTGTTATTCCATTTTCTCCAGGTACCTTTCCATTATCAAAACTGTTAACGATTGTTCTGATTTTCTGTTGATTTGATGGTTCTATTTCTTCTTTGTCTATCCTCTGTTAGATTGCTCCTCTCCTTAGTCCTCTTTTTCTTTTTCGAATACTTCAAAATGTCCTTTCCATTTTTGTAAGGTTTCATTCAATCTTTTACTAATGCCCCTTGTTTGTTCTTGCAGAAAATTCACTTTTATGTATAACCGTTCTTCTGTTTCTTCACTTCTTCGTAGAATTCTCTCGTTTGCTTTCTGGCAAAGTTATTTTGGATATTTTCCATTTGTTTTTCTATATAGTCCCTTTTCTTTTTTCTACACACTTTCTTTTACCTCTTTTCTAATTTGCTTGTAATGTTTTCTGTTCTCTTCTGTATTCTGCTGTATCATTTTTATAAGTTTTTGTTTTCTTTTTGTTGTTATTTCTTTACACTCCGCGTCATACCATTTTTTCTTTATTCTCTTTTACTTTTTAATATTATTCTTCCTTCTTCCAGTACTTTCTCAAAATTTTCTCAGTTTTTTTTGTTTCCAGTGTTATTCTTTGTTATATTTTTAATTACTATTTTCTGAAATTCCTTTCTTATACTACCCTTCTGAAGTTTTTCTACTGGATATCTTGTTTTTTTTTTGTTGGCCTATATTTTATTTCTGTCCTCACAAGAATGTGGTTACTAACTTCTAGCATTATTTATGTACTTTACTCTATCATCATGTTATTCGCAGTTTTCTCATCTGGTGCCATCAATATGTATGCTAAGATGCTGGAAGGATCGTAGCTATTCTTAAATCTCGTTCCACTGCAAAATCCGTCATTTGTTTCCCATTATCATTATTTTCCATTTGTTTACTGTGATTTTCTATAGCTGATTTATATACTTTCTCTCTGCCTATTGAAGTCCTCCACTACCATTTTAACGTCATATCTTGGAATTTTGTCATACTATTCTTCTATTTCTTCATAGACACGATCCTTTTCATCTGTATCTCTTTTTTCCAAAGGACAATGTACATTTATCATACTTATCTTTCTATGTTTACTTCTAAACCTAATCATACACATTATATTTGTTATCGGTGTAAATTGGATTACTTCATTTTTCATTGATTTTCAAACTAGAAAACTTGTTCCTAACATTTTATTGTCGTTTCCGCTTGTAAAGAATATATACTCTCCCACTTCTTTTATTTCATTTCCAGCCTGTTTGGTTTCTTATACTGCTAGGACATCCACTTCATATTTCTTTAGTACTTGCGTTAATCTAAGGAGTCCACCTTCCTTGAAAGTCCCTCGTACATTCCATGTTGTTACAAATAATTTTTGATCTTTTCTTTTATCCATATTCGTTTTTCCGTTTTCATTGCTTTTCATCATTAGTTTGTTTCTGGTCTCTCTACTTATTTCTATCAGTTTCTTGAACTAAAGTCATAGTCTGGATTTATTTTTTATAAATGTCCAGTTTTCCAATTTCACTGCTAGACTTGTCCTTTTACTATTGCCCTTCCATGTTGTACTATGACTATGTACAATGATCGTTATATTATTGATGAATATCTCTTTCTCTTTCAACTTTACTTTGCTTTTCATTACCTATATTTTATCTTCCCAATTGTAAAACCTAACCATGGTCATATTCTTGCTTTTCTTCTGGTTTATTCTAATTACCGCTCTTGGTTTCACATTCATTACTAACTCATCTGACAAAAATTATTCCATTTCTTCTTTAGATTTTTCCTGCTTGAATTCCGTTTCCATTATTATAATATTTTTTTTGTTTATATCCTAAAATTTGTCTAGCACTTGTTTGTATGGCTTCCTTTATATTATCCCATTCTTTATCTGTATTATATTTTTTTCTTTTTTCTTAATTTATAATGTAATGTTTTATTTATATCATTTGATGTAATCTTATAGTTCTGTACATCTTATTATTATTTTATGATTTCATTTGCTTATTTGTATATATTCATCTTATATCTTACATTTACTAAATATTGTCTTCTTATTATATGATGAATTGATATTTCATTTTACAATTATTCAGGACATTGTGTGCGTTTTCATTGCTATGCTGTTCTATTTTACTGACTGCGAAACCTTTGGTAAAAATCGACCGAGCCGTTTGGTCTCAAGGTCGCAAAATCCGTCACAAAGCGGTCGCGAATCTAAACGGTTACAGATACAAAAAATTCATGAGAATAAAAATGATTTGTTATCACGAGATAAACATGAATTTAAAGTAAAAGTTGGTAAAATAGGAACTCGAAAAAAAAATTGAAGCCCAGGACTTTTCAGAATTATCCAAATAATAGGATAAGGAAAGTCGTGTGATGTTCACACCAGATTTTTTGTATAATTTGTCGATTTGATTTCCTTCTTCTGTGCTTCCCTCCTGGCTATCTCCATGTAATCTTATATATTTTCTTTTGTTTGAATTTAGTCCTACTGATCATCAGGTTTATCGATGCTGCTAAATTACATAATCTGTTTTCATTATTGTCTGTACTATCATGTATCACCTACATTTTTCACATGTTTTTCATCACCAATTTGAGCATTAAAGTCTCCTATAACAAGAAGTGTATCATGTTTAGGTATTGTTATTTATAATTGTTAAATTCGCTGGGTTCATTTTTATTTTTATATGACATTCTCCCATTTATAGCCCTAAACTGTATGATATTTCTTAGCTGTTTTCCAATTGCGATAAACCCTGTAACATTTGTTCCTTGCTTGCTTTCTCAAGAGTGCAGCATTTTGAAATTTTTCCTGCTTACTTCACCTTCCCCTTGCCATCTAATTTCTTGTAATGCTAGCACGTTTAATTTATATTTAATTGCTTCTCTTGCGACTTTTGCCACTTTCCAGGCCTTAGTAATGTTTTAATGTACCAGGTACCGATTTTAATTAGCTTTGCTTTTCTGCTTTTATCTTAGCTTAATCAATGTCTTATGATAATATATATTCTATAGAAATACTGGGAAAGATGGATGAACAAAACGCACAAATACTTTATTGTTTCCATTCCTACAATCAAATTATTATTTCTCTGTTTTGTTAATTGAAGTTAGTTGAATTTTATTTTTAAACGTAATTTTTAACACTAAAAAATGCCAAATTTTATTTTGTTCAACAATATGAACGGAAAGAATTGCTTTTTTCAGTATATACTCCTGCATATGCCGTCCCAGCTTTGTTTCCCTGTTTTTCATGGTTGTTTTACCCAGGTATAAACAAGAAATATAAAGTGCCAACATTTAATTTTGGTGTTCGTTTGCTTATCTACGCGTTTTAATAATTCGAATTACTCGATTTTTGGTTTTTAGGAGAATGGGGTTGTAGCATTAATCTATGTGACAGGCAATATGAAATTGCTCATCCTTCACCGTTTAATGGGTGACCGGGACATATGTTCATCAAAATATATAAAATTTGGTGTTTAAAAGTGAGAACGTATGAAGCAAGCAGTGCGACCTGGTGCACAGCGTACTCCAGTGCATAAGGGTGCGCCTCGGTTTTTTTTACACAACTACGCAATTGATTTAATTATGAAAAGGCGGAAAATTGTGAAAAAACAATCTACAACTCGAAAACAAATTCGGCGCTACATACGCCATAACGAACATGCGTTTGTCACCATTTCGCCCCAAAAAATTCATAATGTAGTTTCACCAAATCGAGGCTCAATTCACCGTACGTAGGATAGTGAAAGACGATCACAAATTCAGGCACGTCCTTTCTCAACTGGATCCGAAATATACAGACGAACTCGAGAATGTCATCATTGTCCCGCTGGCGGAAGGCACGTATGAAAAAGTAAAACACAAACTCAGGCAATATTCGTATACGAAAACTGCTCGAAAATTGTCTGGAAGTACCGTGCCCTAACAGTGTATCGTGAGCGTATGGAAAAACTGTTTCCCGCATAAAAAGTAGCACGCCCTAGCTGCCACTAGCGAGAAAAATGGTGCAATCCTTACTAAGATAGCCGACCGAATACACGAGGTCCCCGAAAAGGATCGCATCGTCGCGGTTTTAAGCTACTCAAACTTGTATGCGGCGAATCTGCTCGTGAAAGAAATAAGAAAAATGAATCTTGAGATTAACGAGATCTTAAAAGTCTACAGGGGCAAGGCAGATCACGAAATCGCAGGATCGCAACACCAATCCCTCTCGCGGCAAAAGTGCTAACAGAGAGTTATGTTGGTACCACTGCAAATTCACCGGAAAAGCCAAAGTGTAGTCGGAGATGCAGGCAATAGAACGAGTGGCTGTCAAAAAGCGACTAAAGTCGTTAATGAACGCGACAATAGATAGCGGTACTGGGCCTTGCTACATTTTTGTCACTGATTGCCTTACCAAAATATTATTTCTCATGGATACGGATAGAACATAACATCGAGCATCGCATTGAGACAACTCCGGGCCAGCTTGTACGCTACAAGGCCCGTCGCTTGGTACTTAACCGGCTTAAGATAGCGAAGGGTGAGTTCGACCTGATGTTGCAGCAAGGGATAATCCGCCCATCGAAAAGCCCCTGGGCATCGCCTCTCCACTTTATTCAAAAGAACGTCGGAAGTATACCAACATGTAGTGACTACAGAGCACACAATGACTATTTCGATAAAAAAAATGTATAAGATCTGTTGTGTTAAACATTTTCATTATCAAACAAGGTTGTTACAAGTCGATTAGGGTGTGCTGAGATTTTGTCTTTATATTTGGTACTGGATTTTGTGATTTGCTGTCGTACTATGAATATACCTAGATCAGTGTTATGTTGGGTATGTGCTATAGTTCGCTAACTATTGTTCTAAGTACCTGATACTAATATCTCTGTATTTCTATATTACGCATGGTCCGTAGCAATACTTCATAATGATATTAAATACATCTAAATGAGTTTTAAAATAATATTGCATAGCAAAAGTGTATTTTCGATTGATAAATTGAAGTTTCTACCTAATATCCAGTACATTCAGCTAAATTCTATACTTCGTTGGCTTCTTTTTATTAAAGATATGTGCGTATCATCTTAATTTAGATAAAGACTTTAGTATACAATGTATCGAATTTCCGAACGCCCCCCGTAGTGCGGCTGATAGATATCCATATTCCCTCACGCTCGGCGACTGACGCTATGTCTTCTAAGAATACAACTGGTACGTACGTGTTCGCCGTCTAAATATTCTAGAAGGCGTGAGTACGGCGCTTCTCGACGATTCGCAACTATTCTGGAATGTCGCCGAATAGGAAATAAATGTCGTACGGCGGGACAACTGGGGGATTCCGAGTTCGAAGTGAAGCTAGCGAGCGAATTCAAGTGCGGGAGTTGTGTTGACATAAATACTGTGCCGTTTTACGTCAATAGTTGTATATATTGTGTATATAAACAACACTGCAAATTTGCATAATCTGCAAGTACAATAAATAAGTTGTTTTAAGTAGCAAAAGTTACTCACCACCGTAAAGAGCAGAAACGTTACAATTGGTGTCAGGTGTGTAACGTGAATGGTGAATAAATTAAAATAAATAAAAGAAAGCATGGTCACGAAAAAAGTAACGCTTTTCGATCTTAAAGTTGGCTATTTCAAACGTGAATTGGGGGAAAGAGAAAATGTTTTTATTTTGAAATTGCGGGAGGATTGTTTGAGATAAGCGCCATACCGAACAAGTTAAAATAATATTGAAACGCAGATTTGAAATCGAATATCGCAAATTTAAACTTAAATAGAAATAATAAAAGAGATGGCCTTAAAGAAGTTGAGCCTTGGCCCTAAGATGTCACTTGATGTCTCACAGTAAATGTTTACCTTATGGCTATTGAACACGTTTTAATTTTAATGCACAAGATGGAGAGGCGAGTATTTTGAGCAGCTCGCTGTCTTCATTTGTGCATTTTGTAGATTCTGATGATCCACGGGCGTAGAGGTGGCCTCATTTTTAGACGGTAGATCGGCAACATTTTCAATACCAGTAATATGACGAATGTCAGTGGTAAACTGACGAAGGAATCTATATGTCGAAATTGTCGTGGAGTACATTTATCTAAATTTTGTTTAAAGATATAAATTAATGGTTTGTTTTTGGTAAAAATTATAAATTTTCTATTTTCGACAGCGTGTTTGAAAGGTTTTATAGTGCTGTTACATTGCGAGCAATTCGCTATCGTACGCATTATACTTTTTCTGCTGCGAAGTTAGAGACTTTGTGAAAAAAACCTAAAGGTTGTTACGCATTGTTCACGAATTGTTCCAAGGATGCACTCATCGCATAAACAGAAACATCTACAACTGAACTAACAGACAGGTCTGGTATTGGATGTGCCAACATTGTCGCGTTCGTAAGGGCAACTTTTGCGTTTGTAAAAATGGTCTTAGCGTTCTCATTCTGTTCCATTCAACTGGTGTATCGCCTTTCTTCGAACTACGATAAAAATTTATCATGCCGAGAAATTGTCGTAATTGCTTGATAGTTTCGGGCTGTGAACATTTTTCACTCACTTCTATGCGCTCAGCTAAAGGTTTTATTCCCTGAGCATTCACGGTTTAGCCGAGAAAGGTTAGTTCATTCACACTGAAAATATATTTTTGCGGGATTAATAACAACTCAGTATTGGCTTAATCGATCGAAAAGCAATTTAAAATGTCCTAAATGCTTTTTCTCGCTTTCTGATGCAGTTAACAGATCGTAGAGGTATGAAAAACAAATTTTAAGGGGCGAGTAATTTGATCAATAAAACGTTGACATGTTTGTGCTCCATTTTGTAAACCAAAACTGGCAAATAAACATTCGAATGGGCAAAATGAAGTTGTTATTGTGTTTTTTTCTATGTCAGATTTTCGAACTAGTATTTTATTATATATTTTAGAAAAGATTTTTTGTGTGTGGCATGTGCGACTTGTCCTCGTTGTGGGGTGGCGAGTAATTGTCGTGAATCGTCCTGGCATTGAGTGCTCTGCAGTGATCACAGGCTCGCATACTTCCGTCATACTTTTGAATAAAGTGGAGAGGGGAGGCCCATGGGCCGATAATCCCTTATTTCAACATCAGGTCAAACTCGGCCTTGGCTATCTTAAGCTGCTAAGCTGCTCAGCTGCCAAGAGACGGGCCCCAAAGTTGTCTCACTGTAATGCTTGATATTATGTTTTACTTGCGCTCTATTGAACCCAAGCAGTCGGGTAAGGTCAGGATATTTTGCTAAGAGCCGATGGTATATTGAAATACTTGCTACCGTTTTAATAGATGTAATTTTGGCATTTGCTAAATTACCGCATGCAGAGAGACTGGTAATTGTATCTTGGGCTTTTGTTCCCAGTAATTGGTGTTTCAACATTTGCAACTACGAATTGCCATTTGAAACTTTGGCGAATAGAAAGATCCAGGTTCAATACGATCGTACCGTAGGTTGCAATGTGTAAGCCATTTGTTGCGAAACGTTCATAATCGCTTTAATTTTCTAACCGCGTAGTTTTCTATGGGATATTTGCACAGATCAGCGCTCGTATCCACGAGAAATTATATTTTGGTAAGGCAATCAGTGACAAATATGCGGCGAGACCCAGAACCGTTGTCTGTTGCCGCGTTCACTGACTTTGATTTGCTCGTTTGAGTTTTGTAGCATAAAGACGTATCAAGAATCGGCTCTGCGAGTGCGATAGCAACTTGTAATAAAACTTAGAATTTCAGCGAACATACTTAAGAATTAGTTTTATGGCGAATTTGTATTTCAATAATGTAATTAAGCAGGTGCACAAATAGTGTAATAATTTCTCTACATTGTCTCCGTTCACGGCGGGTTCAGAAAACATAAATACCAATAATGAACGTTCCTATCTCACCTTATGTAACGCCACAGCCAACATGAACTCAACAAATACCCACCAATTTTCTTATTCCGTCAACACACTAACAAATTCAATATAACCACTCAAATATCCCAAGCACAAAACACCAATTAGAAAGAATGACATCTACAAGCGAAGACGAGAAAGAAATCCAAACGACCAACAACGACTGGTAAGTCATACGTAGCTCTAAAAAAAGGATGAAGGCTACAAAAAACCTAATAACACGGCTATAACTAAAACCAACAATTGTTATCAAGTACTAACAAACATCACTACCACTAACACGCCGACACCTCCTCCAATTTTCGTTCATGAGGTATTGGACTACAACAAAATGACAAACCTAATTCAACAAATAGTAATGCACAAAAAGTTTAGCAGACAATGTTATAAAAATCAGCTGCGGAACACCCGAAATCTGCAGACTAACCGTTAGGAATTTCAGAGAAAACAACATACCACCACAAATATCAGTTAGAGATGAACAGGCCTATAGAGTCGTAATAAGATATTTCCTTCATTCAACTACATTAGACAGCATAAAAAAAAGAACTACTTGAGTACGGCTATAAAGTCCATAATATAATAATAAGAATCCTATAAAATAAGACTACTACAAAACAATATAATCCAGTACACGAGATGTCAATAACACGGCCATGCTAAAACATATTGTAACAAACCATTTGTGTGCGTCAAAATGTGGCGGTCTCCACAATACTACATCATGCGTGAAAACCAAAGACACCCCTGCAAAATGTGCGTTATGTGGCGAGGATCACCCAGGTAGCTATAAAGGCTGCGAGCACTAATACAGACTAGTCAGAGGAAGAAACAGAAGCAGCATGCAGCCACCATCAATAGCCACAATTACATATGTACACAAAATATACAACCTACATTACATTCACAACTCATAACCTACGCCAAAATAGCAGCAGCGAAAAACACAAATAGTATACCAATCAAATTCTTGGAGGAATTCAAAAACCTCCAGCCAATTAATGCTGTTCTGTTACAGCATCGTACTCAATATGATTACTACGTTTGTCAATAAATTGAACTAAATAAAAATTGCTTAGTTTCTTAGGATTTCCCAGTGGAATTCTAACTGCTTTCTTAACCACAAAGAAGAAATAAAATTATTCTTAGAATATAATTTAATTGATATCCTACTTATAAGCGAAACACATTTAACCACTGGAAGTTATTTCAATATTCTCAAATCCAAACTATAATATACAAACCGCCCAGATGGCACTGCCCATGGGAGCTCAGCAATCGTAGTGAGAGAAATTATAGAGCACTATGAATTAATAGAATACGAAGAAAATTACATTCAAGCAACATCTATAAAAGTGCGAATCCTTTCATATGAAATAACAACGATTACTGTAATTTATTGCCTACTTAGACACCGGTTAAACAAAGAACAACTAAAAGTATTTTTCGACACACTAGGATTAAAATGCATAGTTGCGGGCGATTACAATTGTAAAAACATTCTATGGGGCTTGGGCATCATAACTATTAAAGATGGTGAACTAACAAAAGCCCTCCAAGACAAAGACTATTCGTTTTTATCGACTGGATCGCCAACCTATTGGCCCACTGACCCTAAAAAGACATCTGATTTAGTGAACTTCTTTGTAACCAATGGAATTTCTCAAGCATATACGGATATCACTTCCACTTACGACTTGAGTTGGGATCACAGTCCTATAATAGCAACAATAAGCACGTCGATAATAACCAGAAAAATGATGCCCAGACTGCACAATTCCAAAACAAACGGATGCATATAGACAAATTATACATAAAAACATAAACTTAAAAGTAAGACTACAAACACCAGATGACATTGATGAAAAAAACGGGAAATTTTATCCACCTATTCCAGAACATTGCCAAACAATCTACTCCGCGTATTGAATCCCAACGGACGACCAATAATATACCATGCGAAATTAAAAACTTGTTGCAGAAAAACAAAGAACCAGATCAAGATGGCAGCGAACTTACACCCCGGACAACAGGAGAAAATACAATCAATCAGATAAATAGAAAATGAAAAACAAAACTTAAGTAAATGAGAAACAATTTATTCAAAAAATATGTGTCGAACTTGTCCAGACAGGATAACTCTATCTGGAAATCTATAAAAAAACAATTTAACGTTACCTCCCATACGCCAAAACACTACCCCACCAGGTCCTTAGGCAAAAAAGTGATAAAGAAAAAGCTACTTTATTTGCAGAACACCGATCAAAAGTCTTTGTTTCTCGTGACAACGACCAAGTCCAAGAGGTAAAACAAGAGCTACCATTACATCAACAAATTAAGCGAAAAAAAGAAGCCAGGTAACGATTTAACCACAGCCAAAATGCTTAAAGAACTTCTACGAAAAGGTCTAATAAAATTAATATGTATATTTCACTCTATATTAAGACTCGAGTATTGGCCTAAATTAAATAACAGTGTCGCACAGCAGCCTTCCTAGACATAAGCCAGGTCTTCGACAAGGTTTGGTATCCAGACCTACTTTATAAAATTAAGCAAACTCTTCCCATTAAATACTTCAACCTACTAAAATCATATTTGCACAGACAAGACTTTGAAACCAAAATTAACGGTAAAACTTCCAACCTATACTCTGTTCAATCAGGAGTATCCCAATGGAGTACTCTTCTTCCCCTTCTCTATGTGATTTTACATCTAACGTACCAACTAATAGAAATACAATATTAGACACATTTGCAGACGACGTTGCAATACTTACAACCGCAAACGATGCAATAGTTGCCGTATTCAACCTTCGACAGCATTTGAACCTCATAGAAAAGTGGGTAAAGAAATGGAAAATAAAGGTCAACAAAGCGAAATCAGATCACATAATATTTACCCTTAGAAAAAGTAACTATCCCGACGTTAATCTTAATCCAGTGAATATACCACAACAAGAAGTAGAGATCACGACAGCCGCGACGGAAAGGCCTCGGCCTGCCAGACTAACGCGCGGCGGGCCCTGGGTTCGACTCCCAGATCAATAATAACGGCAAACATCGAGTGCTCTCCGGCCATCATACAAATACCTTTGGCGGTCGTAAAGTACATTCTCCTTCTTCTAACGGGTCAGACTAGCCACCTGCCCGGCGTACGCCCAACATGGCTCATAGTACTACACGAAATGTGTAGTTAGAAACAGGCTAATAGCCTATATAAGAGTAGAAGAAGAAGAAGAAGTAGTTAAATACTTAGGACTACACATTGGCTCGAAATTAAACTGGAAACAACATATATTAAAGAAAAAGAAACAAATCTACTTTAAAACAAAGGAAACTGACTAATAGGTCGCAAATCACACCTATCAACAGACAACGAATTACTCGTCTATAAATCTAACCTGTAGACTTTTTCTTATTTCTTTGACGAGCAGATTCGCCGCATCTAAGTTCGAGCTGCTTGAAACCGCGACGATGCGATCCTTTTTGAGGAACTCGTGTATTCGATGTGTATCTTAGTAAGGGTTACACCACTTTTCTCGCTAGTGGCAGCTAGGACGTGCGGGAAACGGTTTTTCCATACGCCCACGACACACTTTTCAGGCGCGGTACTCCCAGACAAGTTCTTTATATATTGAAAAAATTAGGACGAGGTATGATCGCTGATTTCATTACTTTCGAGCAGTTTTCACATACAAATATTGTCCGTGTCTGATAAGCATTTAATTAGTTTGTTTTATTTTTTCGTACTTGCCCTCAGCCAGCGGGACAATGATGACATTATCGACTTCGTCTGTGTATTTCAGATCCAGTTGAGAAAGGACATAGCTGAATTTGTGATTGTCTTTCACTATCTTATGTACGGTGAATTGAGCCTCGATTTGGTCCAACCACATTGTGAATTTATCAGGGCGAAGGAGCGGCAAACGCAAATTCGTTATGGCGTATGCAGCGCCGACTTCGTTGTCGAGTTGCAGATCGTTTTTCACAATTTTCCGCCTTTTCGTAATTAAATCAATTGCGTAGTTGTGTAAAAAAAGGAGGCGCACCCTTATGCACTGGAGTACGATGTGCACCAGGTCGTACTGCTTTCTTCATACATTCTCATTTTCGCGCACTAAATTTTATGTATTTTGATGAACATATATCCCGACATGATCACCAATTATGGGTATTAGTGTGGCGGCTCGTAAATAAAAACGCAACCGACGTACGAATATATATTTTAATATAATACAAGTGATATCTGTGGCAGGTGTACATCGACAAACTTGGATAGGCAGAAATGCGCGTTGCTATAACTAACTGCAATCTAACCATTTATTGTTCTTAAATCAGTGGAAGGTAAGAATCATGGTGAATGTAGCAGAAGGAAAATATTTCCTATACTCTGACTAAGTAAAAGAAACCGAATGCCCAAATATTATTCCCTGTCCTGTCTTTTTATATTTTCATAACCAGCCCCAACCGGCGTATTCTTTGTACTTTTATAACTCCTGTTATATTTGCTTCGTTATGTAACCGTTTAATTTCCAGGTTTGTATTTCTTTCCCAACTCATCTCTACTTTCTTGCCTCCAAATATAGTTCTAAAAATTTTACTTTTTCGATTTTCCACTATCTGTATATCTGCTTATGTGACTGTCAAGATCTTACTTCGTAATTGTTATTATCGATAAACTGTTTTATGCATACGTATTTTTAGACTTCTAGATATATTTTTACTCCTAAAAACTTTACTACAAGCGTGAATGCATTTGTTTCAACAAAATATTTTCTTCTTGGATGTGTCGTTACTAGGAATTTATCCCCTTCATCAAATTGCTTGTCTGTCCAATTCATGTACTTTGTTTTCTTTTGGTTTTTTCTAGTCCCATTTTTTGGGCCGATTTTTTCAGTCTCTGTACCATTTCTCTCAGTTCGTTGTTTGTTTTTGTTATTATAGCAATGTCGTCCACGTACCTGACATACTGATGTTTTTTGTTGTATAACAAGCCAGTTGTATTAATATTTTCATTTACCATTACTTTCTTCTATGTAATACTAAATAATATTGAAAACAGTGGGTATTCTTGGGGTAGTGCGTTTTTAACTTGGAAACTGACTGATACTTCTCCTTTAATTTTAACCCTATCTTCCATGTATTTTAAGGTTAACTGTACCATGTTTACCACCGACAAGTCACCGTTTTTACGCCGGCCGTTGCTAAAGCTATCCGATAAAGACTCAACGCCCAGGACTTTGGTATAAGCGATCTATTATCAAATTACGCCGGGGGTTTTACTCTTACTTTACGATTAAAGGCCAACGGCTGACTGACAAGCGGAAAGCGACTATGAAGAAATTATCAAAGAATTTTCTGACCCGATTCCATATGGTACGCTGGCACGACATCGTCTGGACAGACGAAGGTATTTTCACTGTCCAGGCGTTGTCGAACAGTCAAAATACGAGGATATTTGGCTTACTTCCTGTGGATGCCAATGCCATTGAGCGCTCTTCTCATCCTGCATACATCATGATTTTCGGAGACATCACGGCTGATGGGAAAATCCCAATTCTTTTCTTCAATCAGGACATCAAGATCAATATGTACAAGAAAGTCAGTATGAAGCCCATCTGCATCGACTGGGCCCCAAAACACTTTGGATCTTGCCACTGGGTATGGCATCAGGATGGGGGTTCCGGACACAGCACCATTGCTGCGCATCCACAACCCCGATTTCATCGCTGCAAGGAGTATTCCCCTTGTTCTCCCGACTATAATCCATTGGATTTCTCTGTCTGGGCGGACTTGGAGAGGAAAGCCTGTACTACCCCTCGTCCATCTGTGGAATCTCTGAAGCGATCTCTTCTCAAGGCTTGCGACGAACTTTCCATCGAGTACCTGTGAGCCACCTCCAATACCGTTTCTAAAAGATTTTGTTCTATTATTCTTGAAAATGGAGATCGATTCGAGAACTAATTGTAGTTATGTTATCCTAAAACCGGTAAAGTATCAGTGTTATAGTGCGGTTGCTACTGACTTTGAATTAAGAGAATATATATATATATATATATATATATATATATATATATATATATATATATATATATATATATAATATATATATATATATATATATTATCAAGACCTTTCCTACCATACAGTGTAAAGGTATGTATTTACAAAATAAAACTAAACTAATTCTTGACATAATATTTAAAACTAAAAATTATTCTTGATTTCTACTCGTATGTACTAATCTGGTCCATTCCTTTTTATTCTGTGCCATTACCTTCGCTTCTTGCCATGTTATTCCTTTCTGAAGAAGTTTTTCTTCTATTGTTCTTGTTCATGTTTTTCGTGGTCTTCCTCTTGTTCTACTAGTACCTACTTTCGATTCCCATATTTTCTTAACCTGTCTATCTTTGTCCATTCTAAGTAGCTGTCGTGTTTCTATTTTTTTTCAGCGGTTCTACTTTAAGTTCAACTCGAATTATTTGATTTCGTATTTTATCTCTTCTGGTTACTCCTAGTACTTTCCTCAAATATTTCATTTCCATACTTTGTAGTTTACTTTCCTGTCTCTTCGTTGTTACCCACGATTCCCCCCCAAATGTCAATATCGGTAGATAAATTGTTTTATATATGGTGAGTTTTGTTTTCCTAGAAATCTCTTTGTTGTTCAAGAATGTCTTTCCTAGTGCGTAGTACAACTTGGCAGTGTTTTCTATTCGTTTGTTTAGTTCAGCTTCGTGTCCTCCTTTGCTGTCTATAGTAACTCCTAAATATGTGAAACTTTTGACTTGTTCTAATTTACTGTTGTTGATTTTTATGTTTGTCTGTTCTTCTTGTTTACCAATTGCCATGATCTTAGTTTTGCCTATGTTAATTTTCATGTTGTAGTCCTCTAACGTTTCTTTCCATATTTCCAGATTGTATTGTAGGTCCCTCTCCTTTGGTGCGAATATCACAACGTCATCAGCAAACGCACATTCCGAGATGTTTATTCGTTGCATGTTTCTGTATCCTACACATAATTTCGCTACTTTTGACCTACATGCGTTAATAATGTCGTCCATGAGTAGTATGAACAGCAGAGGGCTTAGTACACCACCTTGTCTTAGGCCATTGCTTGTTATGAACTCTTCCGATTGTGAGTATCTAGTTCTTACATAGTTCCTGCGGTTTTGGTACATGCTTTTGGTGGCATTAAGCAATTGTTTTCCTACGCCCCTTATAATTAGGCTCTTCCAGATCTTTTTTCTTGGTGCGCGGTCAAAAGCTTTTTCTAAATCGATGAAGGCTAGGTAAACTTTTCTGTATTGTTTTAGTGTTCTTTCTATTACTTCTTTTAAGCTAAGTATGTGGTCTTGTATACTATGTCCCTTTCTGAATACGCTTTGGGAGTCTATTAGTTGTCTTGCTAGGACTTTTCTTAGTTTCTGTTCTAAAATTCTTTCATAGACCTTGCATGCTATGCTCAACAGTGTTATTCCTCAGTAGTTATGACAACTAAGCCTATCTCCTTTTTTGTACAGTGGTAATATGATTCCCACTTCCCACTCTTTTGGTATTTTACCGGTTCTCCAAGCCTCTTTGCAAATGTCTAAGTATATTTGTGCTCCATATTTTCCCATAGTTTTCAGCATTTCTGCCTCTACTCCGTCGTGTCCAGGTGTTTTCCCATTCTTAACGTTTTTTATTGCTTCACATAGTTCCTTCATTGTGGGTTCTTCATCCGTTATTACTTCCATTCTTTCTGCTCTTTGTTCTCCTTCTTCATCTTCTCTTGAATTTTGTGTTGCCGTTTCATCTACTGTTAGGATTTCTTGGAAGTGTTCTTTCCATATCTTTATCACTTCATTTTTTTCGGTTATGAGTTTCCCTCTTCTATTCTTGATTTGGTTTAGTATTGTTTTCTTCTCTGTTCTACAATTTTTGAGCACCCTATAAAATAGCTTCTGGTTTTCTTTGCTGTTATGTTCCATTCTGTGTCCGAACTTCTCCCATGACTTTTCTTTAGCTGTCTTTATTATTTCTTTAACTTTCTTCCTTTGTTCCTTGTATTCTTGGTATGCTTCTTCAGTTTTCTTATTTAAATAATTTTTCCATTTCCAATTCTTTGTTTTAATTTCGTTTTTAATATCTTCATTCCACCAATCTGTTTGTTTATTTTGGTTATTTATTTTGGCTACCCACATACTGCCTTTGCCGCAGATTTCAAAATTCTTTTAAATATTTCCCATTTATTGTCTATGTCTTCGTGTAGAAATCTTTCGTCCAGTTTTTCGACTTCTTTCTGTATTAGTTCTTGGTATTTTGTCTGATATTGTTCTTCCTTGAGCATGTAAGTCTTAATCTTTTCATAAACTTTTTCTTTTGCAAGTTTTCCTTCTCTTTTGTTTGTTTTCTGTCCATGTGTCTTATTTTTCCTACTAACAGGTAGTGATCGCTGTAAATTTCGGGACCTCTTCTTACCCTAACGTCTTGAATCATATTCCTTTTGGCCTTTTCTATCAGGATGTAGTCGATTATTGATTTTTCGTCTCTACTTTTAACTTCCCTGGTGTACTGATGTATTTTCTTATGTTCGTAAAACGTATTTGTGACAATGAATTGGTTCTCTCTGCAAAAGTCGAGTATTTTTTTTCCATTATTGTTTCTTTCTTGTTCTCCAAATTTGCCTAGTGATTCTTCCGTTGACTTGTTTTTTACTCCTACTCTTCCGTTAAAATCACCTACTGTGATTACTGTCCCTTTACTTTCTTCTGTGAGTGATATTAGTTCGTTCCAAAATTGGTCCTTATTGTTTACATTATCGTCTTCGTTTGGGCCGTAGACTGCTATTATTGTTATTTTGTGTTGGTCTTCCCCTATTTCTACTGACATTAATCTTTCATTTATGCATGTCCAATTACAAATTCTTTTTGCCCATTTCTGATTGACAATGCATGCTACACCTCCTTTTGCTCTCTGATTTTCTTGGACTCCGCTGTATATCATAATATAATTATCTTGTAATTGAATCATTCCTTGGCCTTTCTTTTTTGTCTCAGTTGCTACTATTATTTCTATCTCAATTTGTCTCAGTTCATTTACTAGCTCCTTCTCTTTTCCACTAATTCCTCTTACATTCCATGTTGCTAAGTTCCATGTTTTCAAATTTCTTTTTAGGTTCTCTTGTTTTTGTGTCTTTTTGGTGTTTAGGTTGTTTCCTATTCAAATGCCATTTCATTGCCTGGTCGTCGTCTTTATATTTGTCGTGCAATCCAAAATCTGTAATCAGTTTTTTGGGTCGCCGTTGGTTATTTCTCTTGCTTTTCTTAACTCTTTCTTTGTCTCTTCCCATCTCCACTCTATTCCATCTATATACAGCTTTCTAAATCCTATTTTAGCGGTTTTTTCATGTGTTCTCTCCTCCTGGGCCCTTTTCCTGATTATGCCTTGTATTTCTCTGTCTTTCTTGGATAAATCATCCTTGATAAATATCTTGACCTCTTTATTCCCTTTTAGTTTGCTTTTGTTCATCATAACTACTTTCTTATCATTGGAATTTTCTAGCTCGATTAGACAGGTTTTTTGGCCTAGTTTCTTAGCTGATTTAATTGGTACTTCTATTCCCAATTTCTCTTTAAATACATTCAATATGCCTTCTTTCAAAACCTTAGGGTCATCGATATCAATTTCTAAGCCTTGTATCACTAAATTATTTCTCCTTTTTTCGTTTTCTAATCTCTCAACTTTTTCTTTTATTTCCTTTAGTTCCCTTGCCATATGTTCATTTTCACGTTTGATGCTTTCGTTTTGTTCTTGTAATTTTTTGATCTCGTCTTTATATTCCTGTTGGTTCTTACGAATTTCTTTGACTTCTGTAGTGAGGTTCTGCATCATAACAAACATTTTTTGTAATATATAGTCTTGATTTCCTTTTTTTCTGGCGATCTCTTTGTTAATTTACTTCTACTGAATACGTCTATTTGTCCCGATGGTTTCCTTTTCTTTGTTCCATCTTCCGATGTACTAAACTCATTCTCAGAACTATCCATATTTTAGGTTTGGTTTTAGGAATTCTGAGTGCGGCTCTGTTCCGTATTTACTATTTACAATATTGTATGTACAGCTGTGCTCAGCGATAAGAGCCTTGCCCGAATCTACTTCTCGGAGGTCAAGTCTCCTCTGATGCACGTACGTAAATATTACACTGAGAAATTAGCAGTTTTCTCTTACCTTAATTGGCACACTTATTTTTATTATTTCCACCTTCACCGTTATGCTTTAAATAGTATTATTATTTGCTCGAAACCTCCCAAAATGGGTAAATTGCTTCGGAGCGATTTATAAACACACGCACTTACTCTAGGCCAGGACCGTATTCATTAAGAGAATACCGGTGCAAAACCTTTGTCCGGATAATTATCTCGTACCCTGTTTAAACATTTTACTCTCTATTTTATTTTGTATTTTTTTCAGTTTTATTTTTTTCTTAATACCTCTAATTATACTTTCCTTCTTAATCATGTCCATTTTTATTGCCCGGTTTGCTTCTTTCCGTCGTCTGCTACATTTAGTTTTTTCTTCTTGTTGTTTTTGTTATTTTCCTCACTTGTTCCGCCAAATTTTCTTCTTCTGGTGACCTTTCTATCATTGTTCTTTTTTGGCTACTCCTTTCGTTTTTCTTCTCAGCTCCCACGTTCCCTTTCTGATTTATGTCTTTTGTCCCATGTATTTCGTTATTTACAATTAATCTATCATATCTTATGGAGACCTGATTTTAGGTAAAATAACACCACCGTAAAAGGTAAAATAAAAAGTTAATCAGATGAAATTCAAGACAAACACGTAAAAAAAGTTTAAATAAATTTTGCACTTATATTTACGGTTTTGGTATATACAATTTACACTATATAAAAGGTTTAGTCTTTATATATATATATTGACAGACTCCCAAGCACAAATTAACAATTTTTCTAAATTTTCAGAAATCAAATTTGTTCTCTAATCCGCTAAAAAAGATAAATATTTTAATACGTACAAGAATTAGATATATAAATTATACAAAACATGAATAACACCAAAAGGAAATCACGCGTTTTTAGTTGAATTTCAAAAAATGGGCAACCAATTTTTGTTGGTTAGGTTGGGGAGGTTAAAAGGTTAAGTATTTGTAGCCAAATTAAAGCAACATATTTAAAAATTACTTACCACTCCACTACAAATTTGACAAAACAACTTTTCACCATCCATGATTAAATTTTCGTCCAATTTACACCATAACCAATATTTCACGGAAACACATTTTCTCTCTGCTAAGATCTTCAATGAGTTATGCACAAGACAAACGCTCGATTTGAACTGATATATTTAATAGATCCAAAACGTATAGGTATAGTTAAGGGGGGAGCCTCATATAAAAAAAAATTTGCATAGTTTTTTTATTGTTTAAAAAATTCATTTAACATCTGAAGAATATATTCTCAGTTTTAGAACAAAAAAAAATGTTAAAGGTGTTTGTGAAGCTATCAAAGTCATGGTCTTGAAAGCGCTGAGCGGAGGTATATGAGCAAAAGTAGGTAAACGTGCGTGGAAACATTATCTGCCGAAAACATTAAACGCGCTTTTCTCGAAACGAGAAATTTCGCACGCCGTGCAATGTAACTCAAAAAGTTATCGGCCGATTTACTTAAAATTTTACAGAGATATTCGTTATCATATTGGCCTCAGCATATACCTAAAAATTCGTTAAAAAAACGATTGTAAATATGCTTTTTAATAATTTGTTTATACAAAAGTGACCTTTTTCTTCAAAACATCCTCAATTTTTTGTTTTTTTGTATTTTTTGCTAAAATTAGGTATATGCTGAGCAGAAAAGTTTATATTAACTAAATTGTTTTTGTATTTTGATTTTAGACAACACCAACGACCTGGGCGTTGCACGGCGCAAATCGAAGACGCCAAAATTGAGCAGCTGCAGCGCCACCATTTTTTTTAAATAATTTTTTTTACCACTCTTTAACGCCAATAATATAATGAACTTAACCGCAAGTCAATAAATGTTTTAGTTTTTTCACAATTAAATTTTGAAAAACAGTGTTCTATATGAGGCTCCTCCCTTAAATAACTGCAATAAAAATTCATTAGTCGGTGATTTCATAGTGGCTGGGAATTTTGGGATTTTCAAATAATAATTACTTTTAAATCAACATTTCCATACTCTGAGAACCCTTTAGCTTTCGCTTCTGCTGCTTGGTCTAAAAATGTATTGTTGCATTCTTTCGTAAACCATGTATAATTTGCTTTAAAATTGTGGAAACACACGAAAAAATACTTTAAAAAGCCAATTAAAAAGAATAAAGCAGAAAAAGGTAAAAAAGTTAGGTAAATACTTAAACTTCTGTCTCTGGTCATAATTTAAAACCATCACACTAATTTAATGAACAATTATCAAAACAATCTGCCAATTCGCGATCATTGTCAATTTTCAGTTTTACAAAAATTGTATGATAAATTTGTAATTAAAAATATTTTGCAGTAGTTAGTAAACACAGGAACGGAAATATGATGAAAAATGATGAGGCAGGTATTAGAATAACAAGTTATAAAATTAAATTGGTCAGGAGGTTTCTAATTATGTTACAATATTTATAATAATACAAATTAGATACCTGACAAACAATCACCGTATTATTTGCATTACTTCAGTTGCATGGGTAATTGTAATACAGGGTGCACTAAAACATTTCAGACAACTTCGCAACAGGGTAGTTCGTAGCGCAACAGCGCATTTTGTTTTTTTGCTTACCGAAAAAAATGCATGAGACGTCCGTATTGGTGCATTTTACCACTTATTTACGTTTCTAGGGAAATAATTACTCGTTACGATTTATTTGAAAGTCGCTGAGGTTCATTCATCGGCTTGTTTTATCTGGGACTTGTCCTTTGGAGTCACTTTAAGTATCCCGATTCTTTTGTGAACATGGGGAGCTCCTGGGGAAAACGCAAGGCTTCTGTGGTAAGTAATTGTTTATATGCAGATAACTCGGTATTTAAATATTTGTATTTAACAGACACTTACTGTAGTAGTTAAAACAAGTCAGCATGAATAAACAAGGGTTTTACGACAATTCTACTTTCAATGATTTTAGGCCCTCGACTACAGTGTGGAAGATAGCGAGACTGATTCCTACCGATCTGCTTCGTCCAGTTTAGAGAATCTAGAAACTGCCAATGGTATTCTCGACGTTGATCCTATCTGTGCAGATAAGGTTAAAGTAAGTAATTGTTTATATGCTAATAGCTTAGTATTTAAACACGTGCACTGACAGATATTTAGTGCATTAATTAGAACTATTAGTACTCATAAAATTAGGAGTTTGCTATAAGTTGTTCAATTTATTTATTATAGGACACTGATAAGTCTGCAAACCAGGACAAGAAACGCACAAAATCAATATCAGAGGAAGACAGCGATTTCAACAGTGCAGAACAAAGACTGACTGAATCTTACCCATCTGCTCCATCTAGTTTAAAGAGCCAAGAAACTGCACCTGCTAGTCTTGGTGTAGGTCCTATCCCTGTAGATGTGGTTGAGGTGACTAATTATTTGTGTGCTTATAATTTGATATTTGACCACATACATTGATAAATACTTGTTTATTAATTAAAGCAAATTAGTACTCACAAACTAAGAATTTTGCTATATATAGAACATTTATTTGTTACAGACCATTGATCAATCCACAAGCCAGGACAAGGACAGCAAAAGTGCAAAATATACTTCGGCAGAGCACAGCACCTTTAACAAGGTGGAACAAAGTCAGGTTGAATCTTATCGATCTGCCCTATTAAGTTTAGAAAGCCAAGAAGTTGCAACTCGTCGTCTTAATGATGATCTCTCTTATATAGATTTATTTTGGGTAAATACTAAAAATTTCCTGAGTTGTGTGAATTATTTCTCAAATTTCTTTTAGGAAGATTTCAACTTTTGCAACGGGCTAAGTCGTCTATTAACTTGTGAAGTAGTGCCTCTTACAAAACAATCGATATCTTTTTACAGAGCGATAGCATACCTTATCCATAAAGACGAGGGTTACTTTGGAGTAGTTCGTAACCAAGTTCTTATTTACCTGGTATGTATTGCATTATTTAAGGGTTTTTCTATTTACAAAATGTTGTATCGACATTTTTAGAGGGTTAACGGAAAATACTTTGAAAGCTTTGTAAATGAAAATTTCGATAATTTTCTCAACAAAATATACGTGATGAAGCCCCATGTGAGTGTAGTGGAAATGCAGGCCACGGCCGATCTGTATGGTCAATCCATTATTGTATATTCATATAACAATGGTAATTTTGATACTAAATTTTACTTTTAAATTCATAAGTTTTGGATTTACTGTTTTTAGAACATCTTTATGATAGAAGCAAACCAATAATGGTTCAAACTGTTATTCAGGAATACTCCTGTACTCCTGGCAAAGGTAAGTCGTTTTGTTTTTGAATATTATATATATATAATGTTATATAAAATGTTATTTTAGTTAATACTATGGATTTTATATCACGAAAACAATGAAGGATGAGAAATTTCTTATTGTCCGTCGTCTAGATGGACACTACAATCCTATTCTACTAAAGGTAAAAAATGAATAATTCGAATTTCTAAAATTTGTACATAAATGAATGAATTAAAGCCATAATCTTCTTTTTATTTAGGCAGAACAACCATGAAAAACGAGAAGACAGAGGAAGAACGTCAGATGATGAAATAAGTACTTCAAGAAACAATACTTTGCGTTAATATTCTTTAACAAATTAAAATTGCCATTGTTTAGTGTTAAAAATAACTTTCAAAAATAAAATTTAACTAAAACTTACTTAGTGTAAAGTAGGAGCAGCAGACCAAAATTTATTAAATTTACTTGCGTTTCATAGTTGATTATAGTTAATAAAACAAAGAAATGATTTGATTGCAAGGGCGGAAATATTAAAAGTATTTGTTTGTTTGTTTATTTTCACTAGTGTCTATAATGTTCTCATAAGGCATTGATTACACTTATGTGCCAAAGATTAAAATATAGAGGTTTTGTACCACTCTTAAATTAGGATTTTCCCTTTTTTCACACGTTAAATACTAGTAGGCTTATTATGCATTATTTGGTCTTGATTTCTTGTTATTTCTAGTTATAATTTACAGCGGATTTGTCACTTCGGTTTATTAGTTATATCTAGAATATTAAGGCAATTTTTTAAAATTTTTTTTTGTTTGAGAATCAACATGAATTTTGCCTTAATTTTATTATTTAAACTAAAATCCTTGTACCGTTAGGTGTCGGATTGTAAATATATATATACATTTCATTTTACATTTTCATGAATTTTATCTTTCCATATCCTCCTGTCTTGGGCTATTCCATGAATGTCACACCACTGGATTCCCCGTTTAACCGCTGCTTGCCTTACTTGTTCTTCCCATCTAATCCTAGGTCTTCCTACTTTGTTTTTCCCCTGGGTTCTAGCTTCGTAGACTTGTCTTGATATTCTGTTTTCATCCATTCGGAGCAGGTGTCCTAACCATCTCAGTTGTCTTTCTTCTATAATAGTTCCCATTGATTTTATATTCCTTTGTTCTAATATTTTTTCATTTCTGACTCTGTCTATTCTAGTAATTCCTTCAATTTTCCTGAGGAATCTCATTTCCATTGCCGTAATCCTACTTCTATTACTACTTGATATTGTCCAGGATTCGCTGCCATAAATCAGTGACGGTCTTATTACTTTTTTATATATTTCAGTTTTTACTCGTTTTGAAATCTCCACTTTTACCAAAGAATGAGTTTTTGAGCATATTATAAGATCTTCCAACCTTTCCTAACCTCTCCGTTATCTCTTTATCTATTTTACCTCTGTCCTCTATTGTTGTACCTAAATAGTTGTAGCTACTAACTTGTTCTAGCTCTTCCCCTTCTAGATTTATTCTGTGTTTTATTTCATGTGTCGATATTACCATGGTTTTTGTTTTGTTTATGTTTATTTTCATATTTATCTTCTTAAGTTCTTCTTGATAACAGTTCAGGTTCTTTTGTAGGTTTTTCTCTGAGTCTGCCAACAGCATCATGTCATCAGCAAATAGTAATTCTTGGAGAGTTACTTGTTTCATTTTCCAGTTTCCTATTTTCATCTTTACACATTTTTGTTTACATATTTTTACCACATCATCAACTAGTATAGAAAACAATAGGGGGCTGAGAACACATCCTTGTTTTAGACCGATTTTTGTTTCGAACTCAGTTGATTCATCATTGTGTGTCTTAACTATATTTATACTGTTACTATATAACATTTTTAGCACCTCAATCATATCACTGCTTACCCCTCGCTCTTTTAAACTTTTCCATATATCTTTTCGTCTCACTCTGTCAAAAGCTTTTTGAAGGTCTATGAAACAGATATGCACTTCCTGGTTCTTTTTTAGTAATTTTTCTCCCAATTGTCTAACAACAAATATTAAGTCTTGTGTGCTCCTTCCTTTTCTGAAACCATGTTGTTGATCTTCTAATGTTGGTTCTAGCGTTTCTCTCAGTCTTCTCTCTAGTATTCTTGTAAATACTTTCGCAGGTGTGCTTGTCAATGAAATACCTCTATAGTTTGAGCATTCTTTCATCTTACCTTTCTTGTACAATGGTAGAATTACACTCATATTCCAGTCCTTTGGCATTTCCTTTTTCTTCATAATTTCATTTAGCAGGTTACGGAACTCTTCTTTTGCTCTCTCTCCCATATGCTTTAGCATTTCTGATGTAATTTGGTCCTGACCCGGTGCTTTGCCATTTTTTAATTTCCTTATAGCTTCAGCGATTTCCTCTTTTGTAACTGGTTGCTCCTTATTTTCTTCCTCTTCTTCTATTATTATGTCCTCTTCTGTTTCCACTATTCCTTCTTCTTCTTCTTTTATCTCCATCAGCTGTTCAAAATACTCTTTCCATCTTTGTAATATTTCTTTTGCTTCCGTCAATACATTTCCGTTTTTGTCTTTTATATTCTTTAGCCTTGAAGTTTCTTGTTTTCTCAGATGCTTTAACGTACTATAGAAGAGTTTCTGGTTTTCTGTATAATTTTCATTCATTTTATGTCCGAATTCTTCCCATGCCTCTTTTTTTGCATCTTTGACCAGTTTATTTACTTCTATTCTTGCTACCTTGTATATGTTATGATCTTCTTCTGATCCACTTTGCATGAATTTCTTCCATTTTCTCTTTTTATCCTTTACTTTTTGTTGAATATTTGTTGTCCACCACCTGCTTTTTTTAATAGATGTATTTGTACACTTGGTTACACCACAGCTAGTTTTTGATGCGTCCAGTAAGGTCTCCTTGAATATTTTCCATTTACGTTCTATGCCGGTAGTAGTTAAAGTTTGCGCAAGTTTTTTGTCCACACTTTCTTGGTACTTTTGCCTAATGTCTATTTCTTTCAACCTATAGCATTTAATTTTCTCTTTTGTTATCTTTTGTCTTTTTCTGCTTGGTTACTTGTTATATTTATCTTAAGTTCCATTTTCAGTAGGTAATGGTCGCTGCCTATTTCTGCATGTCTTTTTACTTTGACATCTTTCACCTTTTCCAAATTTTCAGTATTTACTATAAAGTAATCAATGATCGATCTTTCATTTCTGGATTTTATTTCTCTGGTATACTTATGTATCTCTTTGTGTGTAAACTTTGTGTTTGTTATAACAAAGTCATTTTCTATACACAGTCCTATTAATCTATTTCCGTTGTCATTTCTTGTTACCTCGCCGTTTTTCCCCATATATCTTTCAATTCCCCTATTGTCTCTTCCTACTCTCCCATTTATGTCGCCCATTATTATTATATTTCTTTCCTCTTTATCAATTTTGGACTGCAATGTTTCGTAGAACGTATCTTTTCTTCTTTTCTTGCATTTTCATTTGGCGCATATGCCACTAGTATTGACCATGTATTACTTCCATCCATCTTTATTTTACGGCCATTAATCTTTCGTTTATAAATCTTTCCTCAATAATCGTTTTCACTTTGTCTGGTTTGACTACCAATCCCACTCCTTCCGCTCCTCTTTCCTTTTGTTCTACTCCTGACCAAAACAGCCAGTATCCTTCTCTCAATTCTTTCATTCCTCGTCCTTTTCTTTTTGTCTCTGTTACTCCTAGATAGTCCACATTTGGCATTTTCATTTCTTCAATTATTTCGTTTTCCTTTCCTGTCATACTCCTCACATTCCATGTACCAAAATTTATTATACCTTTCTTTTGTTGTACCTTTGCCTCTTTTATATTATGTATTTTTGCTTTTCCATTATGTTCATTTTCCTTATCCATAGCTTGAGTTGTTTCCTTTATCCGTCCTTTATTAAGTACTATTAGTTTTTTGTATTCCTTGCAGTTTTAGTTATCTTCAGCATCTTTTCTCTTAGCAGTTCATCCGAATTGTTTTCCGGTGATCTTTGGCTTAGAGTTCTCCCTTTCTTCGAGTACTCCCCCTTCTGTATCCCATCCCCCTTTTGTGAACTTTCTATATCTTCTGTTGTCCTGCTTGTTGTATTTTTCGATACGTTTTATACAATTTTGTGTGTTGGAACTCCAGTTATATCTTTCTCCATCTATAGTTATCTTTCCGTATCCCATTTTAACTTCTTTTCCTTTTTCTCTTTCTTCTCTCATAATTTTACTTATTTGGGCCTGCATTTTCTCTCTTCATATGTTAGGTCGTTTTCGATGTAAATACTTGTTCCTTCAGCAGCTTCTTTTTGACATGAGTTCTCTTTTATCCTCCCACGAGTTCAATTCCACAATCACTATTTTTTATTTTCTCCTACTGCAATATTATACCCTTTCTTGACTTTGAGTTCAATGTTTAGCTTGTTCTGTATTAAATTTTCTACTTCCTCTTTAATCAAGTTATTATCTACTGTCACACCTTTTATGACCACATTATTCCTTCTTTTTTCTCTCTCCTGTTTCTCAATCGTTGCTTCTAATTTCTTAATTCTATTTCCAAAATCTTCTTTTTCTGCTTTCCACTCTTCAGCTTTCTTCTCCCATTCCATTTTGACCTTATTGAATTCTTTGTTTATTTTCGTAAGCTCCGCCTTCAATTCACTGTGTTTCTCGTTTAATTCTGCTTTTATCTCGGTCTTTAATTCATCTAACTTCTGTATTATTGCCTCCATATCTGTAACTTGTATTTCTGTTGTAAGTTTTTCTTCTTTATGATACCTCTTCTGTATTGTGTCTTCTTTTTGGCGATCTTTGTATTTTTACACTCTTTTGGAATGCTATCTGATCTGCTTCCCACTTATCGAACTCCTCCGGATCTTCCAGACTACTTTCCCGGTTATTACACTCTAAATTTGTGTTTGCACCCTTACTCTTTCCTGCTTTCTAACTTCTTTCTTATTATTCATGTATTTGCGTTTTCTACACTCTCTGATCCTACACACCGCCGTGATTACTTTATACTGGCCGTGTGA
>JARFIY010000142.1:0-116350 GCA_036346155.1 Sinelater perroti
CTGAGTTTTGACCGATAACAGCCGGGACTAAAACTGCAGCTAGCGTGTACAATAGCCCGGACTAAAACTGCCCAAGTGCGCGAGTGATAAAGTGCGGAATAGCAGCCGAGACTAAAATTGTTAGTTTTAAAGCGCATGTTAGAACAGATTAGATATAAGGAAAAATTGTAAATGTTAGGAGAGACTAAAAGCAGCTTAGTGTTTGAAGTCGCCTCCTGACTCGGACTTTTCCGTGTTTTCTACGAGTCCTGTACCAAGGCGAATGTCAGGACAAGTAGCACTGACCACGGGTTAAACTATGAGATAACTGTAAAAACAAAATGTTGTTCAATGCTGAAAATTCCGGTGCAGTGCCGCAAGGCGAAGCACCGGCTGATTGTAAAGAATAATAACTCAATAAAATATAATAGTATGACTTTGTTGGGCTTTTCTTATTCTAACACAAAGTTCTCGCCAGGTACGTTCGTTACCCGTAAGCGCTCGATGGGAACTGGTAGAAGTTACAGTGAACAGGCACACAAAAATTGAATACGGAAAAATATTGAAATTTTGTTACTGAAACATAATTGATATATGCCAGTAGGAGCAATTATTTTTGTAATACATTGACCACTGGATGCTAATAATTTGTTCTCCACAAATCATATCATCTACCAGTGCCTGAGGACGGCCGTCAAAGATCCGGTACTAATCCCGGAGGGTCGGTTCGGCTTTCCTCCTGGCAACTCCACCGTCCACCAGATGCTCCGGGTGGTGGAGGAGATCTTGAAAGGCTTACAAATTAAAGGAGATTTCCGGTGTAGCCACCCCCTTACGATAGTACAACTGATGTGATTCTCCTGTTTGGCTGCAAGTTCAGATCAAATTCGGTGGGTAAAGTGATCTGAGAGTAGTCTCCAAGCCGACCTCGTTCATGGTTCAATCTGTCTCCGGTGTTTTTCAATATTTACGTCCGGGACATACCGACAACGCCCTCAAAATTGATGGCTTCATATGCAAATGACATGGCGGCGTTGACCAACTTGATGAGACCACATGTGGTAGTACAGCGACTCCAGGAGCACCTTGGAACTTTACTATAAGAGACACGGTGGAGGATAGAGATCAACACCGATAATAATACAGCGGGCTTATTCTCCACCAAAATGAAACTTCGTTGGCGTGATGACCTGACACTACTCGGCTGTTCTTCCAAAACAAGATGACAATTTACACCGATATTTTGTACACCATAATGATGTATTCGACTCCAGTGTGAGGAGGCTTGTAACATAGATTATGCCCATGGAGGAGGCCGTACTCTTCGGCGTCAACAGAAACCAGCGCAGCCAAGTGCGAAACGACGTCCATCCAAGGTTCTGCGTAGGTAGGTGGGTAACCCAAAAGCCCCACTTCTTTGTGGTTTTCGACTCGAAAGGCACACCATCCGCTCACGCCACCCCTCGCTCAACCCCACCTACACTGTCGAAGAGCGATTTTTGCTGCAGCACCAACCAGCACCACCAACTGACGAACAACTTTACCAACGTGACTCTCTGATAACAACCCTAACACGCCGTTCCGGTTGCCGCTTACCGGTACTCTCCAGACAAATACCGACTCGTTGCCGCCGCAATTGACGCCATGGTTGAACGAGGGCGTCACTTAATCGAGCACTTCAGAGTTCACCGGTTATAATAGTGAAGAAGGACGGCTTACCAGCCACGGTTATGTGTAAATTATTGACGACTGAAAAATCATCAAGGACGATAGATTGCCCCTGCCGCTTATCCATAAAACCTACATGACCTCGGCACCGCAAAAGTCTTCTCGTCGCTGGACCTAAAGTCGGGCTACTATCAGGTGGCCATCGATCCGACATATCAGTTTCGGGTGGTGCCGTTTAGGCTGAAAAACGTTTCAGCGATCCGTATACAGGCTGGAGACCTCGCGAGTCCCCGCTAGTGTACTTAGATGACGCAGTGGTGTATTCGTGAAATTGGGCAGAACATTGGCGATACTTGAAGTAGATACTGTAGCGCCCTCCAATAACATCAACCTGGCTATCATTCGAAAAGCACACGTTTTAAGGTGCAATCGGTAACCTATCTTGAATACGTTGTGAGCGCCGACAAAATCAAACTCTACCGGAATACCTAAAGATACTCAGATCCGTAAATGTGCCTAAGACGAAGCGACAATTGCATAGCTACATCAGGTTGCTCGATTGGGTACTTCACTACGTTTCCCGCTGCTGAGCTGCAGGTGCCCTGACGGATCTTTCTGACCAAGGGCCGTCAACCGACCCAATTTTAAGCATTGTTTGTGCTCCAGACAAGCTCCAACAGGACCGCACCGGCTGCTGTGTTTTATCTAACCATGTAACAGCTGCAATGCCTCGTCGTCAAGTGGTACCCACCTACCCAGAGGACAACCCGAACACCTTGCGCACTGACAGCCGGACATTATGAACGTCGCTCATGTTGCATCCTGCAACGAACTAGCCAACCTTCTACCGCAGATTGTCGCCACCAGCAACGACGAAGAAGAACTAGATAAGATGTTGCCTTCACCAGGGAGCACCAAACCGCCGTCTCGAAACCTTTCTCCTTAGGTGCGCCATCTTCAGGCAACTGACCTGCCCGGTCATATGCAGCAGACCCAACGCCAAACCCCCACGCGCAGCGATTGCTAGTTTATTACCCAAGTATGCGACGGATTTCTGTAAACTTAAGGCAAAGAACGGCCAACAAACGACATCCCGACGACTAAACGCTGTGGGCCATCCTAAGGGCATACTTCTAGCTAAACATGGAGTAAAACGTACGCGTCAACGTGAAGGCCTGTTGGACATGCACTATATCCAAGCAAGGATAACGACAATCCCATCTTCTACTCCAATCCCATCTATCCACAATACTGTGGGAGGTGGCGCCCACCGACACCATGGGCCATATATAAAAACAAGTCGAAAAACCGGTACATACGGCAACCGACTTCTGCACCACATAGACAGAGACGATCTCCATGCCCAGGATCAATACAAAATCGGTAACGTTGTGACTAGAAAGACCGAGGAAATCTCTCACTTGTCCGTGACTTCTCCAGAGCCAAAAGTAAATCCCTACAGAGACATCAACGACCAGCTCTACAGCAGCTCTCAGGTGTGCTATCGGCTTCACCTGTCACGCTTGCTCGTTACCAACTCCACCTGCTTTAGCAACCGCCCGTCGGCTCCATCAAGTGAGCAATCGTCACTGTCGGCTTCACCAAGTATGCCACCGTCTCCGAGGACTTCTCCAGGTAGGTTCAGGTGTGATATCATCCCCGCTGGCTCCACTAGGTATGCCATCATTACCGTCGGTTCCAGCAGTTGTGTTCAGATTCTCCAGGAGCACCAGATGTGCCAACATCCACAGAATTATCCGAGTGTTAGATTGCTTAGGATTAAATAATCGATACAGAAATTTACCGTATACCCTTAGAGGTGCTCAAAATTGTACGAAAACTCGTGAGTCGCTTGCATCAGTGTGTGAAAATTTTTTTTTTATATTTTGAGTACTTTTATCTTGAATTCGCCATTAAAATTAGGATGGATTTTGCCGCACTAAAAATTTTGTACGGCTGTAATTAAATACACACTCTAAAATGAAAATATTGAATCGCATCACTTTTCAATAATCAATACATTATTGAACATTCTAATTATTTTTTACATTATTAATCTCCTTAAAGTATTTTTATATAGCCACAGTTCCATTTAATTATCAATTTAACAAGATATATACTAGAGTGCTTGGATTCTTAAAATTAAGAATTATATTTGAAATAGAGTAAAATGAAATCATTACTGACACACATATAATAACAATTTAAAAAAATTGAATTATATGTTATATAAGCATTTAAAGAACTGTTCAAAAAGGTTGTAGAAACAACATCTATCTATCAGATAAACTAAAATTGGGCCTAATATTATATAACAAAATATATTTGTATAAATGAATTTAACCAGAATCGTCATATTCTTAGATAAATCAATATTGACATTTTAATCTAAGTTGCAAAAATATGTAATTGAGGAAAATGGCTCATAAAGAATATTTATAATGGCTTTTCATTATTTTACATTACAGCTACCAATTTGAGGAGGATCGAGCATACAGGGTGACCATCCGAAACAAAACATCATTCTACCCCGATCGAAGTCATAACGAAGGAGTTACAGAACAAGGTCATCAAGTCCGCAATATAATCAATGTTAGATACCGAACAACTAAACAGCCTCCCTACTTTTTATGGTAGACCTTGAACCACGTGATAATAATAAGAAAATCTTTGACGTTAAACATATTGGGAACATAGTAGTATCAATCGAGCCCCGAAAGAAAAATATTATACCTTAATGCCTGAGATGTCAGGATTGCGGACACACCAAAACATATTGTAATAACCTTTTATTTGCGTCAAATGTGAGGTGGCCATCAAACATCCACTTGTAAGAAAGATCCTATTAACCCAGCTAAGTGCGCATTATGTGTCGACAGCCACCCAGCCAATTACAAAGGTTGCACATTCTATTAGGACAATCAAAGAGCCAGAAACACACCCTACACACCATCCTAACACCACTTAGTAGTCCCCTACCGAACACCAAGGAGTCCGGCCTAATGTTTCAATCCCTCATCCCAAGAAGAACTACCAACCCACCAAATCCTGACCATCCCACAAACATGGATGACACGTTCTCAGATTTTCTCCTCGAATTCAAAACAATGTTTTCCCAACTCTTAATCCAAAATACGATGATCTTAAACATGCTCTCTACAGTCATAAATAAAATAGCTTCAAAATGACAAATTCACTACGCATTGCACTCTGGAACGCCAACGGTATCACAAACTATATTCTTGAAATCTCTACCTTTCTTCAACTACAGAACACACACACACACGCACGCACGCACCCGCGCACACACACACACACCCACACGCATATATATATAATGCTCATCTAAGAAACGAATGGAACAATAAGAACATTTCTAAAAATTCCTCACTATAGTATTTATTATGCCAATCACCCAGATGGAATGGCCCACGGCGGGGCAGCAGTAATTGTCAAAAACACTAGTTTACAATGAATTATAACACTATTTAACAGAAAAAATTCAAAGCACAATCATTCAAGTCCACATCCTTCCATATGTACTTGTTGTGGCAGCAGTCTACAGTCCTCAACGACATTCCATCTTATCTGACTAATATGAAGAGTTCTTTAGATTGCTAGGAAACAAGTTCATAGGAAGAGGCAACCGAAACGCAAAAAATACGGCCTGGGAGTCGAGACTAATCAACCCAAAAGGACGCAACCTTCTACGAACAATACAAAACAACAAATTCGGCTACATCTCAACTGAAGAACCCACTTATTTACTAAATTACGTAGTCACAAACGGTATAGCACGCACCTACGCCAAGGCAGAATCAAACCAAGATTTATCTACTGACCATTCTCCAGTCATCATTACTCTTAGCACCACCATAATTGCTAAAGAACTGCCTCCAAGACTGCAGTAAGGATACAGACTGGGATCAATTTACAAACTACCTAAAGGAAAACCTCAACTTGGCTATTCAATTTCAGGACAGTCAGGATCTCGATGTCGCTACTCAGTACTTGACCACTATGCTCCAAAAGCTACCTGGCTAGCTACTCCTGCTCCTAAAACTACCTATCCTGAAGAAAATAACATTCCTCGTCATATCTGAGACCTTGTAGTTAAAAACGCAGAGCTCAAAACAGTGGCAGCGGACACGAACCCGACAAGACAGAACCTCCTATAACAGACTTGTCCACCGCTTGCACAACGCCTTATTGGAAGTTTGCAATGACTCACCTATCTAAATTACCTATCTAAACTCTCCCCATGTGACCAAACTCTATGGAAGGCAACGAAGAAACTCAAACAACTGATAGTAGCACTACCACCCATCAAAAGACCCGACAATAAATGGACCAGAACTGATAAAGAGAAGGCATGTTCATTCGGAGCATATCTAGCCAATGTATTTACGACTACAGACCCCCACCCCGCCCCAAGGAACGCCCCTGCCAGCTTCATTTACTCATCGCACCATTCTCTCCAGCTCATAGTAGGAGAACTATTACACCACCTCTCACGCAAGGCAATAGTACTTATCAGCACCATCTATAATAGCATACTACGCTTAACCCACTTTCCGATGCAATGGAAATTGCTCAAATTATAATGATTGCTAAGCCTGGAAAACCATCTCACCAATCCTCTTCCTATCGACCAATAAGTCTCCTTCCTCCTATCCAAGACATTTGAAAGATTATTACTTAAACGAATCAAAGATACAGTTGACCTCGACCAGATCATACCTTCCTATCAATTCGGTTTCCGTGAGCACAAGGCATCAAGGTCACTGAATCGTCACTCAAATAATGGAGTGCCTTGAAACCAAAAGGTCTGTACGGCTGCACTCCTAGACATAAAGCAGGCATTCGATAACGTACGGCACCAGGGGCTGTTGTACAAAATTAACCTTCACTTTCGAAGCCATCTCTATTTGCTATTCAAATCATACCTTGCTGACCGGCTATTCCAAGTCAAAATCAACAACACGGTAGCCAGAGAGCTACCATCACATTACATCAGGAGTTCCGCAAGGCAGTGTACTGGGCCACTCCTCTACCTCCACTTCCGACCTGCCAACCACAAACGACACAGTGATTGCCAAATTCGCGGACAACACGGCTATCCTAGTAGGTAGTGAAACACCGCAGGTTGCAACAGATCGCCTTCAGCACCATCTGGACCTACTACAGGACTGGACCAAACATTGTAGGGTATCAATTAATACTGAAAAATCCGCCCAAATAGCTTTTACCACCAGACGAACAATCTGTCCACAAGCCAGATTCAATGACACCCCACTTCACCTGAAAACTGAAGTGAAATATTTAGCGCTGCATCTCGACGCAAAACTCACTTGGAGCACCCATATTAAAGCCAAAAGAAAACAACTCGACCTAAAACTCAAGAAAATGTACTGGTTGCTGGGACCGCGCTCTCAACTTTCCTCACAAACAAACTCCTTCTATAGAAGGCCATATTAAAACCCATATGGACCTATGGGTACAACTTTGGGGCTGCACAAAGGCCTCTCACATCAAAATATTACAGCGGTTCCAATCTAAAATTCTCCGCTTAATTACTAACGTGTCTTGGTACATTCGGAACGATACATCCCAACTGTTGCATATGAAATCCAGAGACTCGCCACCACCAGCTACGTAGGAACGAAAACAACCTCATCGATCAGCTGTCTAACCCACCTGCAATGTCCGCAGATTCCATCGAAATTGGCCACCGGACCTCATCCACTAGCTTCCACAACCATAACATTAATATATCCCCCACATAACAGGCAATATTCTACCATTTACTTATTACTTAATCAAATAGTAGATTGTAAATAAGCATGAAATAAAATAAAAACTTTTGGGTGAGGCTACATATACTGTAAAGGTTAAAAATATAAGTGAGTTATAATTGAAAATTCTAGTAAGAAGATAGAAAGATTATTTCATAAATTAGTCAACAACGCTGTAAAATAATGCTATGGATACTACATATTGCAAAAAATAAAAATATTCTTCCTGACGATCAATACATTATTGCATCCGTTGGAACCAATTTTAATAGCATTTTTCCATAACAAATCAGGTACCTCCAAACCGTAGGTTTTAAACGCATTAACCGAATCTCCCAGCATCGAAAATCGTCCATACTGTTTGTTCTTGAAGTGTGGGAACAAAAAGATCGTTAAGGACCAGATCAAGACTGTGTGGCGAATGACCCATTAATTCGAAGTTTTGAATGCCCAAAAGCCAGTTGTTTGCGTCGTATTGTTATGATGGAGAATGAGCCGGCGTCGCGCTTTGGTTTTTCTTATATCTCCGAAGACTTTTGGCAAATAAATGGCTGCGTACTATTTAGAATTTTCCGTTTTAATTTCTAAAACGATAGTTGCGACATGTCCAATTTTACCAAAAAAGAAACAGACGACCATTTGCTTCGCATAAATCCACGATTCGTCACCTGTGACGATGTTGTAAACGGTTTTGAAGCATCGTATTTCTTGGGCATTTTTAACCAATCGACACGAGCGTGTTCTTGAGCGATCGTTAACTTACAGTCAGCTAAGTAAGAACGTATTCGGGTTAATGTGGAAAAATGATTTAAAACGTTTTCATATACATAGGTTTATGTATTAGGGGACCCGAAAATAATGCCGTTTTTACATTAAATTCAAACAGATAGATTTTTAACAAGTTTTTATATTTAATCAATTATGTAGTCACCCTCGCTGTCATCTCTGTGCAAATTTTCAATGCCGGATCGATAAAAATCAACTCGTTTTTCAGCAAAATATCTGGAGATGGCATTTCGGACATCATCCAAATTTTCAAATTTTTGCTACTTGTTATGGCGATCGGAATAAATGGAAATCTGACAGCGCAATATCTGGATGGGCGAGGGAATACCTCTCACCCCAATTCATTAATTTTTTCCTGGGTTCCTCTTGCGCAGTGCGGTCTTGCATTATCGTGTTGCAGAATAACGCCTTTTTGTTGACAATCGCTGGGCACTTTTCAATTAAAGACTGATTTACTCGATGCAATTGTTCACAGTAAAGGTCTTCATTCACAGTTTGTTTCAGCACTTCAAAATGAACGACCCGCGAATACTCCACCAAACACACAAAACGTCTTTTTGGGTGCAAACCTGGTTTGCTGTACTTCGTGGCGATTCATTTGGAGAAAGCCACTGACTTTTGCGTTTTGGATTATCATAGAGGACCTATTTCTTATTTCCAGTGACCAAGCGATCAAAAACGCTTCTGTATTGTGCCGCTGAAGCAACAAGTTGCATGTCGTGGACCGGTTAGCTTTGTTTTTCTGGACAGATTATGCGGAACACAAACACCTACTCTGCTTACTTTACCAATCTGCTGCAAATGTTTTTGAATGATTGACTAAGGTTTATTAAAAGTGTTTGACAGTTTCTCGATTGTCTAACACGGATTTGCTTTTCACTTTCGATTTGAACTTAGAAACCACCTTTGGCATTTATGAACATCTTGGAACACTTGCATAAACATCGCAAATGTTTTTGGTAGCCAACTGTTGCGTTACTACCGTTGTGAAACTCAAAAATTATATAATGCCGCATATGTATCTCTTCTGGTATTTGGCTGGCCATTTCACCATAAATTGCAAAAATTATTGGAATACTTTCATCCCTAATTTTCAATATCTACGTCATTTCTAGCCATAGCTGGATTTGCAGGTACACTTTTTAGGTGTTCAAATGCTGCATCAGTTGTAGAAGGTAATGATGACAAAGAACACTCGTATTTTTGGCTGTTGCTTTATGAAATAATTGAACCTCAACGTATTCAAATCTTTAATTTTTGGCGGAGCCGTCTATTAGTCGCTTTATAATAGTTTTTATCCAGGATATGCTCTGTAGTTATGACATTTTTCAACTCTTGCATGGTAAATCGACAGTCGTCATTCTCTTCTATGTACTTGTATATTTTCTTCATTGCAGTATCGATCATCAAAATTCTTGGAGTAATTTTCTCATCTAATAATTAACTGCAGGTTTTTAATCAGATTACTTACCAAACTAGAAATAAAAAATTTTATGTAGAATTTCAATAGGAAAAAATCGTCTTGAATAAAACTTCCGTCTGAACTATACAAAAAACTTTCGTAAAATCATACAATTTTCACTGTTAAATATACACAACATGTACAGGACACGTGTCATTTATAACTAAACTAGTCATAAAATTCCGTTTAGTTGTACGTTGCAGCTGCCGCTGCCGTTCACCCTCCATATTTTACTACCTGGTCTTTACGACCTTTAATACACACAAGTATTTTTAAAAGATGTCCTTATATATCTATTTAGATTAAATTCAACGTATACATAAAAAATACTATTTAAAATAAAATTATATGCTCAAATATTAATTTTTATAGTTTTTTGTTTAACTAATGAAAAAGCACAACAAAATTTTGCAATTTATAGTATAAAATACTAAATCTCACCTCGACCATATAAATTCACTCACTGTAACTGTATTCCGAGGTCAAAACTCCCAGGCGTTCCACTACGGTGTTGCAATAAACCAAGACGTTTCGCACCCATGTAGGTAGCAGGCAGCGTGTTAAAAGACCTCTTCATAGGAAAGTGGTGGTGTTGTAAGGCATTCTGTTAAATCGTTTCGATGAAATGAAAACTTATTACCTTTCACAAACTTGCCCACGCTTTTAGTTTTAATTTTTGTCGAATCTACCTTTTTGTTGTTAAAAACTTAATGTAAATTTCAAAACAGTGTCATTGATCCTTCAAGCTGAATATTAACAAAACGTGAGTATCGCCAGTTTTTTTGAAGAAGAATTTATAGAACTGAATTAGTTATCAAGTGATATTAATCAGTTCTCGGCAGTAGATAAGTGTTGGTATGATTGCAGTGTGCAGTGGCATTATACGATCTGAACAAAAAAAAAAAAAGAAATTTAAACTTTGTGAACTTGTGACTGTTATGTGTAAAGATTAAGATTCGAATTGTATAGCTTCTGTAGACTTTTACTTTATTACGACTTAATCGTTACAATTTACAAGGCATCATCTATCGTGATGTGCTCTAACGTAAGATCAAAGAAAGAATGACGTACTAAGACGGTGAACGCAAGCTCAGAAAACTTTACGGTGATTTGGCATCTTTCCTTACTTTTTATTGCCTTTCAACTTTGCACTTTCTAACTTGCGTTATACAACTATGGACATATAGTCCAATCAATAGGTAACGGCCCAATGTATAATTTCCCAAAATCTTAACAGAAAACAAAAATATGGTCGTATAGAATAAAAATTCTAAGAAAGATAGCGTTTTTTTCCAGTGGATCTCTAATGTTCTTCATAACCAAAAATTCGTAAAATTCAAAAACAGTTTTTCGGAAATAAAAAAAAATTAAGGCTTGTACAAAATATGTTAAATTAGAAAGTTGTAGGTATTAAAAGATCTATCGATTCAGTTTTTTATATCGTTCGGTGCATTACTTGTTGAGATATATCGAAAAACCATCGAAAATCGACTGTTTTTGTTTTTGTCGTATTTCTTGAAAATTAACGGTTTGTGACTTGCTACCTGCTGTAAATGTAGCAAACAAAAACCAAAAAGTACGTTTTTCGAAATTAAAAATCTTAAAATTTTTTCGAAATATATCGATTTTTCGAAAAAGGCGTTCTCGAAAATCGGTTATAACATCTCGACAAATTGTCCTAGAGAAACGAATTTGGGCTCATTTTTTCTTAAAGAGTTGTGCGTCCGAAAATGACTTTGAAGAAATGAAATTTTTGCGGTCATGTTTTTCTGAAATATTTTACAATTTTCATTTCTCGATAATGACTGTTACGGAAATCGATTGCTACAATTTTTACATGAATTTTAAAAAATATTTTTTACGACCTTCTGAGCCGAGATAATTTTTTTCAAAAATTCCAGAGGATGCTATTTACGCACTATTTATATTATCTGCTATTTTTCGATACTTTAACATTTGTAAACTCATTATTTACAATGTTACTGCATATTCATTTGTTCGGTTGACACTTCTTATTATTTTATTTGTTTGTAACAGAAAATTGAAGATCTAGACGAAATGTTTTGGGAACTTATGAATGATTTTAGAAAGAAAATATATTACATTTTTCCATTTCGCATCGGTTTGCGATACATTATCTTCATTTTATAAACAAGGAAAAATAAATTGATTAAAATATTTCATTCAAATCATGAGTACCTAAAATTAGTTGAAGTTTTTATGATAAAATGCTTCTCAAGACGAAATTGCTAAGAATATGTGCCAAATAATATCTTTGCTGTATTGCAATAAAATAGAAGGACCCTTAATGAACACCGTTTTGAATATTTCAAACGATCCTCTTCTCGAGCATCGTTTCAATTAGAAAATCTTCCTCCTATGAAGGAGCCGCAAACAACACGCTTTCCGAGTTTATTTGCAATTACAAAAATTGTTAGGAAATGACAACATCGTAACTCAATGGGGTGGAAAACGGCAGAAAATATGTTAATGCCAGTGTACACGGAAGAACCTTTAATACCAGAAGATATATTTAAAAAAATATCATGTAGCTGTACGACTGGATGTAAAACTAAAATCTGCAGATGTAAAAGAACTCCCTTAAATGTACAAGGGTCTGCTTACATTGTGACGCAACGCAGTGCGATAACTTTGAAACTCCTGAAATTCAAATACTACGATGATCCTACAAGTGCTTTAGAAGTACTTGAAGAAAACGTAGAAATGAATGACGATGAAACTAATAATACTGGATATAAAAACTGAATCGATAGATCTTTTTAATACCTACAACTTTCTAATTTAACATATTTTTGTACAAGCTTTAATATTTTTTATTTCCGAAAACTGTTTTTTGAATTTTACAAATTTTTTGGTTATGAAGGACATTAGAGATCCACTGGAAAAAACGCTATCTTTTTTAGAATTTTTATTCTATACGACCATATTTTTCGTTTTCTGTTAAGATTTTCGGTGAGCTCTTACACCTATTGATTGGACTAATACAAGGCTTTCGTAGATGAGAAGGATAGTTAATTCGACATTTTCGCGCCCCGTAAAGCATTTAAATACTTACATTTACAGAAATTTAGAAAACATTAAGAAAAGTAAAGAGAAGAAATTAGAAATCGAATTATTAATACATAGCTATGAGGCCGCCCATTCTAAACAATAAAAAGAACGGGGTTGTTTGAAAACTCATATTTCAAGGCTACTGTTAAGGCCAGAAATAAAATTTTGTTTATTAAAATCACAGCGTAGAAAAAATAAATTAATAAATGTAACTTTGCCATGAATGATTAAATTATTTATTGTTACCTGGCCCTGATTTCGCCGGGGCTGATATTACCTGGTCCGAATTTCATGGAACAGAAAGCCCCATTTAGAATTTGTAATCACAAAGGAATGCTACCTGAGACCGACCTTGTGGCGCGGTGTGCAGGAATGTTACCTGAGGCCGACTTTGTGGCGCTGTGTCAAAATCGGGTTCTCGACCTACCGCGCCGCCTCGTGCCAAGCGGCTCCGAGTCGACCCGAACGCCACTGACCATAGCCGCCACGGCATTTTCCAATCAGAGCAAAGGCGCCTCCGGCGTTCACCAATCCTGGGCAAGCCCTGCATTCCCCAGCGGGCTCAGCGAGCTTCCACCCTGAACTCTGCACCCCACTAGCAGAAACCTTAGCACCAAAGAATTCGCTCTGAGTCGCCAGCCCCGCCAGAAGAAACCATCAAGTGTAATCAGGTGAGTCCCTTTTGACTTCTTTGCTGCTCGCCGCCCGGATCTGCTGCTCGCTGCCCGGACTTGCTGCTCACTTTCCGGACCGGCTGCTCGCTTTCGGCTCCGCCGCCCGAATCTGCTACCTTCCTTGCTGTTCGCTGCCCAGCTCCGCCATCGGCCCTACTGCACGCTGCCCGGCTGCGCTACCACCCCTGCTGCTCGCTGCCTGGTTCCGCCGCCGGCCCCGCTGCTGCACCTAGCTCGCGGCCCGTTTCATCGCATACTTTAAGTCGTAGGTTAAGTTCTTGTACATTAGCTAAGTAGGTTAGGTTTGTAGGGTTGTAAATATACTTCTAATTGTAAGTCGAAGCCGACTCTTCGTTTTTAGCCTTCCGTGTCCCACGCGTTGCCGGTCGTTACGTCCCGACGCCCGATATATCACCGCTCGGGCCCGACTTGGTAATATATATATATATATATATATATATATATATATATATATATATATATATATATATATAACTCCCAATTCGTTTTGCAGTGTCTTTTTCAGCGAATACAATTATAACAATGAGTTGTTGAAAATTTGTGAAGTAGTATTAAAATGTGTTGAATTTATTTCCATAATTACATAACTTTACGCAAATAATTCATAAACGTAATAAATTAACCAAAAATTTAAAAATGGCAAAGCGTAATTAAAATTATACGGAGTGGTTCAAATATGACCGGATTGTACAAAAACGCACTGCGTGTAGCTGTGCGACCTAGAGATTATGGAGACATAACCTCCATCCTCCCTTCTGTTCGGGTTAGAACCTCTTCAGTTCTGTTTAAGAGCTGCTAGAGTGATGAGCGAGAAGAAGGTACCACAGAACTCAACAAGAATATAGGGAAGAGGGTCTCACAAAGCCGAGTGTTTGAAAGGTGGAGAATGAACCGCGTGATCGTCGGCCGTGAACATCCGTCACCGAGTCAAACATTGTTCATGCAGTCGCACTTATTCGTGAGAATGGGCGTAAAACAAAATGGTGTTCATACATTTTTGAAGTCTATATTGACCACCGATGAAACGTGGATGGATTACTTCATTCCCGAGTCCCAGAAGTCATCAGCAAGTGGCTGCATACCACCTCCCAAACCCAAGAGACCGGAAGAGCCATTCGGCAGGAAAAGCGATGGCTACGTTCTTCTGGAACTGGAGGAACAGTCAACTTCTAACTTGTAAGTCATGTGGTTTGCGGATAACGACACCGTCACCCAGGTTGTTCGGGAGCGGATACGCTGCTAACCAAAAGCCTTTTGAAAGGGCATAACGATGCTTTCTAAAGCATTGGAAGAAAGTATTTTAGGTTCTTTTGTGAAAAAATCGTATTTAAACCACCTTGTAATACTACAATAACGATTGACAAATTTAAAGTCTATATTCAACAATGACTATAATAGAGATTAAAAATAGAGGCAACGTGAACGACACAATAGGAAAACATCAAAAATATTTTAAGAAATTTGAGTGATGGAAATTTAAAATCAAAAGAACAGCAACAAAAACAAATGTATGATGAAGTAAATAATTTAGCTTATGGAAATGCACACAAAACAAAACCTAATCGAAGTGGAAAAACTGAAGGAAATTGCAGCAAAATTAAACTGTCAAAAGAAAGTTGGTTAAAAATTAAACGTAACAAAATAAAACACATTAGAGAAACACACCAGTTTTAACGTCCATAAATGAAAGAAATAGTTGAGGGTCAACATAAATATTTCAGTGGAGCACTATTAGGTAAAACAAATAACATAGAAGTCAGAAGATTATCTAAGTCAGGGATGCAACAGAATGGATGAAATGTCGGCAGGAATTATTAAGCTTCTTAACAATAGTGGGATTAAAATACTAAACAAGCTATAGCATATACCACAATATTACCTCTTATTCTAAGCAAACGTGGATACTGATTCTTTTAATGACTTCAGTATGCTACCTACCAGGCATCCGAGTCCCAGGAATTAAGCCTGGTGTCCTCACATCGCAGTCACGTGCGTGGCCACGATGACGCTTATTTATCAGAATGGCTTGCCGTAATGGATACTGTAGTATTATTTTATACTTTTAAAACTTTATTAAATTTAAGAATAGTGCAAATGACAAAGGTCAATTACAAATTCATAATAATATGCATTACCTAACGTAATATAGAATAATATTATGTAAACCGCACATATGATCAATTCAAAGAGCTGAAACATTCATAGCAGATTCATAAGACGGAAGACGCTCTTCGGCATATTCATTATGTATACCATAACCATGTTGTTTTCTGCTGGTGTCTCTAATGAATCGTAAGAGGACGGCACATCATCGTCGGAATTAGGAAGTACTTCAGAATGAGAAGAAAATGTTTACCCATAATGCCCTGGATCTGTTAAAATTAAGACAAAGTAAAACATGTTATGTTTAATTTTGTTTTCTTACTATAATAACTGCTTGTGCTAGACCAAGCACTGCTCCAACCCATATATCGGAAACATAATGCTCGTTGCCTTTATACATGTTATAAAATCGATTAAAGCAGATGCCTCCTATTGCGGTTATAATGAAATGTTGGGCAAGTGAGGAAAGGGCGCGTGTAGCAATGGTCGATGTATAAATAAATGAAAGTACCGCAATAAGTCCAAAGAGCACATCGAAGGAAGGAAACGATTTCAAAATATTTGGGTTTTTGAAATGATTTGGAAACCATCGTGTGGTTTCCATTTTCAAGCAGTAATACTCCTCTATAATTTTATCATTGAAGAAATAAGGGCTAGGAACACTTGCAATGATGCTTATGCTTTCAATGAATATGCAAAGAGTGCTAAAATGAAAACGACAAGACCTGAAACATTTATGTAATTATTTTTTAAAACGGTGTCAACTAGTAAGAACTCACAGCATTCCCAGAAAACTGCACGTCCTACTTTTTCAAATCGATTTTGCCATCTTTATTCCTAATAAGAGAACATATAACAAAAGCCAGCAAAGCAAATCCAGCCAATATAAGTTCGTTCCACTGAGGGCTGCGCATGATCTTTCCTTTTAATGCTGTCGTATTGCAATATTCCTTCACGCTGTTGAGATTTGGTTTGGGCACACCTGATGTGCTGAGTATACTAGTTATTACTGAAACAAGCGTAAAAATAAAAATTACTTACCTCACTGCCAATAAGAAAATAAATATAAGTACACTGAGCATCGTAACGATGAAGCAAGTAGTGGTGTAATAGGCTTCATCGTTAAATCTGATGGTAGGAAAAGCAAAACCTTCCACAGCAGCCACCTCGGCAAACAGCACTAGTACAACTACAGAGTTTATTTGACGTCACGAGCTATTTTATGTAGTAAAAATGGTTAAGTAATGGTTATTAGTCGCTTGATAACTTAAAACAATGTGCAATAAAATGTGTTGTTTTTCCATGGAGGTAAAGTTATTCGACAGGTTATATTGAATCAATTTAATAAATGAGCATATAGGAAAGATTATATTAATATGTTTACGTCATGGAATATTCTAATAGACATTTAGATTGACAAATATTTTTATAAAAATAATTTTTTGTCAGGCTCGCTCTCTAACTTTTTCATAAATTTAGTTTTATTTCAACAAAATCTATCATAAAAAGCGTATTACATGTAACAATCATGTTATTGTCAATATCATAATGACGTTTTGTGACATTATTGATGGTCCGTGTCAAAAATAAACTTTAGTTTTGTTATCCACGTATGTTGGAGAATATATGTTCATTAAAAAAAACGGCATCGAATTCGAATATAATGCAGTTTTTCAATTGTTTATAGCATTTTTAATTTTGTCGCCCGCAATAAAAAAGGGCATCGTTGTACTCAACATGCCAAGCACTTTCCATAAGTATATAGTTTTTGTTTTTTATCTACGATGCCTTGCCGTTTGATTGCTTATGTGAGTATTAATACGTCAGTTTGTTAAATTGTTGAACATGAAAGTTAAATGTAAAATAAATATAACGTTTCTGGTTGCAATGGCAAGGAATGCAGAAGACATTGCTTTCCAAGGGCAAAATTCAATCGAAAGTTATAGTCAAATCATCTGAGGTGACTTATGATCTTCCTACTTCGGTGGGCTCTGGACAATGTCCTTGTGCGGTGGCAAGGGTTTTACTATTGTATCCCCTCCCTTTAAGACATCTGCTTGCCGCAGGAAGAGCTACATGTGGAATTTGCCTAAGGTAATTATGGATTGCTCTTGGTTAGCATGTGCACGTTGTACCCACGTGTATCTCGATTCCTGATGGCCTGCTCGATGTCTGCAGAGCAGATGCTTCCCATCACTGTTATGTACTACATGACTCATTTCGTCTGCCGCAATGATGATGGTGATGTATAAATTTGTATATCTGTGTCGTATTTAACATGTTAATTGTTATGGTATAAAGAAGTGAACTGATCTTTAAAGCCAATACTAGGCTGTTCACATAATACTGTACATTTTGTACTTCGCTTTATACATAAAATTATGTTTTGTAAGTTCACTTGTGATTGGTAACATTTGGCAGTTACTTGTAAATGCTCATTCTTAATGAACTTAAGCATACGACGCATAAGAAATACGTAATACATAAGGTTGAATCAATTTAAATCTTCAGCGTTTATTCATAATTTACTCCCGTAATTTGTACGTTTTAGAGTCAATCATAAGAAAGACTTGAACTTTACGTACATTTATAGTGACTTAATCTTTCTCTCTGTTTTAATTTGTCAATGGATAACCTAACTTTAGTATTATTCACATTTTTGCTTTGTTGTACAGATACTGAATTATTAATTAATTTAGTAAGGGTGCATCTGTTTCTATACAATAAAAGGGATAAAAGGTACAAAGACAATATAATTGTGGACAATACGCGAAAGGAAATTGGTAAACCTACTGCGGTTGGGCATGCACAACTTTAGAATGCTTACATAAAGCTTACGTTCATTATAAACATAAAGCAAGTGTTTATGGGCAACTTATGCTTACGTTCATTGTGAATGAGCACTTATAGACAGTCGATGTGTTAAATAAGATTGCATTGGGTATGTTAAAAGAAAATATTGTGTTTTGTGCAAATACATGCTATGGTTTAAGAATTACTTTTAGACTTAACGGATAAGACACGATTTACACTTGTGGCAAATGCTACAAAACTTTATGGCTTTGTTCAAAGTATTCTGTCTGTACCAAAATCCTATTGTTAGATTCATGGAAGTATGTTTTTATATTTGTAAAATACATTTTACTAAGTCCTACTTATGCTAAAAAGCTATTTTAACTGCCACTTAGAATAGCTTTAACATTTTCAAGCATTTGCTGATTGAAAGTTTTAATCTATTCATACCTTATATTTTATGTGTTGTCCATTAGCTCATAAACATTGAATTATTAGAGGAGAGGAGGGTATTATGGAATACCATTTACATTTCTAAAAATAACTTAGTGGTTTTTGAATAAAAATTCACAGTCATTATGAGTACATACCATAACTGATTGTAATGAACTGCCCCTTGTAAAAAAATACTGTTTATTTTGTTGTTATTAAAAAAACGTATTTTAAAAGAGTTACAAGTGGAGTGTAATATGAAGTAGTCGGATAATATGGAATAGGTGGTTTAAACCATTGAAAAAATAATTAGACTTTGTAAAACATAGTTATTTTTAACTATAAAAACCGCATCTTTAAAATTATGTGCAAGTCATTTCTGCTTCGAGTCTATTTACAAAAGTCACAGATATAATCTTCTTTCTCTGCTCCGATACAGTCAAGGTGAGCCCACGAAGAACAGCTGAAGTATTGAATCCAAATTTCCCTTCGTCAATCTTCGGAGAATTTTCCGTTACAGAAGAATTATTCAGCGTCTTTGTTTTCCGGTACTTTAGTTTATGGCATGAAATCCATCACAGATGATATATAGATACATCAGAATGGAACGATTCATCGCTGCTAATACCGGAGTCATCTCTAGTAGGTTTAGGTCTAGAAGGTCGGTCTAAGTTTAATTTCTTAACAAGATGTCTTTGAACGTTCGGTTTCTTTCGTTGTTTTGAAACTTCTAGTTCCTTATTTCTGTGGCTTTTCTTTTAATTCATCCCCTAAAACGTTTTTATGTGGGAAGTAGATTATTATAGAAGATCTATTTTTCTTGCCTTTATTTGACTTCTGTTTTTTTGGAGATGGTGGTGATATATTTATGGGTAGGACAAAATTTGTTGACTTAGACGTATTAGGGACAACCACATCAGGACTCTTTGAAGAACAGGGTTGAGGTGAATCAGAACTTGTTAAACATGGAAGAGGGTTATTTGTTGGTCTCATAGTCTGAGGCCTACGAACAGTGAGTGTAGAAGCAATAAAATCTTCACTACTAAAAACATTTCTACTGACAGGACAAATATGACTGCTATTTGAAGCCGTTTACTGCTGTGTCTCCATGTTGTACTTTAATATAGGCCCTGCCAAACAGTTCCATCATATCAAAAATACTCAAGGGCCTTGAGCTATGCCTTAAAAAAGATCTCACTTCTTCAATATAGTGAAACTTTAATAGACCCATAAAGGTTTTATCCAAGGGTTGAATTTTATGCGAACAGTGAGGAGGTAGACATAAAATCGTAACATGACTTTCCTTTCTAAATTAATTACGTCAATATTACGCTTGTGGGTTGTGTGCGCGTCAAGGGACAGGTGACTCACTGAGGGTTTTGTTACAGCAATGAAATGTTTAAACCATTTAGTAAAAATGTTTGTCCGACGGGTGGCACGATGCGATAGTCCCTGGTAGAGCACCTCTAAGAAGTTGTTTATTCATGTTCTTCCTCGGAATATCGCAAGAGGCGGGACAAAGTCACCTCCTGCACTCATACAGGGAATACTGGTAACGAGAGAACCTCTTTCAGTTGAAGTAAGGTACCCAATTTGTCTCTTTCGTTTTAGGCCCACTACATGGGAAACTTTACTTAGAACCACAGACAAACCAGTTTCGTCTACATTAAATATCCTGTTAGGGGAAAGTTGTTTTTGAAAACAACATCGATCAGGTCAAAAACTTATACTTCTTCTTTATTAAATCCTGGCTCTGGCAAAAGATGTATCAACAGGCTTTACGGACTGAAATTTTCGGGTTCCTTTTCATAAAAGGGTACCCGTAGAACATGCCTCCATCTCAACTAAATATTTTTGTAACTCGTCTTCTAGTTTTTATGAAAAATTGACTTAGGATCAAGAGTAATTAAGGCTGCTACCTTTGCATTTTTTCCTTACTGTTGACAAAACGGGAGAGACGCTCTGGCAACCTGAATTCCTTGGATGCCTTAAGGCACCCCATCTTCTTCTCACGCACAGCTTCTATATCCTTAGCCATCTGCGTCTGACACCAAAGCTTTCGCTTCTTTCCTCATCTTCCTTCTTTCTAGGCGTATCTGAAAAACAGACAATTTAAAACTCTTTCAACTAAAGGAAGGGGGTTATGTTTAAATAGACAAAACACATCTGAAAACAAATAATTTGTAAGTCTAGACTATAGACTAATTTTTCAAATAACAGAAAAATTATGTTTTGTTTCCATTTTGTTTCCAAAAATGTACTATTTATATAATTAATAAACTTGCAAAGCTTGTAACGCATAGCGAAGTGGCGAAGCAGTCTCCCAAATTTGAGAACCCTCTTAGTTGACCTTTGACCAATCAGGTTTCAAAATCACTAGCAAACAAACCTTTTGGTCACCTGTCGATTGGTGAAAACAGAATTTGGAAATTCTCAGCCGTTCTCGAGTTATTGCTCGGACGGACGGACGGACAACGTGAAATTAGTAAGTGACTCCGCTTCGCTTCGCTACTTAATAATTATTGTTTAGCTATTAATATTACATTCAAAACTCATTTTTAACGCGTGCGTGCGTGCGTGTGTTTGTATGGGATATATAATTAAAACAAACATTAAAATGTTAAAATCTAATAACAAATAATGAAGTATAGTCACCTACACTAGATGATATTGATCAAGCAACATTTTCTACAGAAATAGATATAATGCTCTTATGTTTGTATATGGATATCTATGACACTGACATACGTTTGCATTTGTCAAGTCATAAAGTTGCAAGTTAGATTGTGTTTTTTATCAAATTTGGTTATTTAGCAATGGAGCGAGGTAACAAATAAAACCGTATATATTGCTACAATAGCATGATATAGGTGTGAAACTGAAAAAGTGTAATCTTTAAGACTCTGCACCCTCTCGTGATTAGCTGTATATTTGTGTATCGGGCTATGACCCAAAGACGTCTTAAATCTTGTGTAGAGGCTAAGGTTAGCCATTTTTATTAAATCCGTTGTAATAATACTTATTCATAACCATTTAAGGAATCCTGATAACATTACGCAAAAACAGTTAATCCTTTCATTTTGTTATTCTAATCAGTGTGTAACCGTATTTATGGATATACTAGGAATATATCCTTTAGTTCCTGCGATAGTAAAGATGTTTTACAAGGAGTGGGATTTAAAGTTATGAAAATGGAAGGATTAGACTCATAATTCGTAATAATTGTTAGATATATGGATTAAAATTTTGGTTATAAAAAATTTAAATAGTCTGTTTCTGCAACTCGTTAGTTAAGGGTCATATGTATATATATTCGTAAGTGTTTCACAGTGATATTGAAGAAAAGGCTAAGTTTAGTGTAGTAAGTGCAATACCGGTGGCGCCGTGCATATTTGGCGTGCGCTAGCGCTAGGCAATCTGAAATTTTGTTGAGGGCGTCTGCTTTAATATGTGTGTAATAACGAGGACAATATACGAGTTTAAATATACCTGTGTGTTTTCATTTCTAACATTGGTATCGAAACCCGAGAAGAAAAGTGACAAGTGTTGTGATAGAAAACTGAACCTTAAAACCCTGAGTAAATAAACACTTATAAAACTGTTGTAAACTAATACTATGGACTTATAAAATTTTTGTGTTTTAATTCTATGGACTTATAAAAATTGGCCGTTTTGGACTTGTAAAAATTTCGCAAGTGATACTATACAAATGAATTTTGAAAATTTTAGTTTTTTGAATTTACCAGTTTAACTTAATGGACTTACAAAATATTATTTACACTTTCACTTACATATGAACTTTGGTTTATTTACAACTGAACATTATTTTTTGATTCGAAATTGTGAATAACCTTGCGAACAGTGAAACATTTTTTTTTGAACTTTTTAACGACATTTTATTATTACACTATCAAAATGCAGAATTTAATAAAAGGTCAAATGGAGTTTTTTGGGCAGTTTAGAAAGGCTGAACGTGATTTTAAAAAATCAAATTATGAGACCCGAGGAAAAACCAGTTATTTAACAACAAGAATTGATTTATTGAATAAGTTTGAAGAAGCGTTTAACCAAAATCATTTAGAAATAGTATCAGAAGTAACAGATGAAGCAAAGGGATGAGACACCATATTTCATAAATGATGTGCAAGATTCGTTTCAAGAAAGTGTGATTAACTATAAATCCTTCTTAATGAGCACCTTGAAATGAGTAATTCAAGTGTCACAAGGGCAAATATAAGTGATACTACGTGCATCACTAAAGAAATCAGTTCTGATGTGCAGTTACCACGAATACAATTACCAGTTTTCTCAGGAAAGTATACCGAGTGGCAGTCTTTCTATGACATGTTTGTTTCATTAATACATGGAAACAATACACTTTCGCCGGTAGAAAACTGCATTATTTAAAGACAAGTTTATCTGGTGAACCTAAAATGCTTTTGAGAAATTTTCCTACTACATCAACGAATTACAAGGAGGCATGGGAACAATTAACGAAGAGATATAACAACAAGAGATACAACTGCAATGTAATTCTAAAGAGTCTATTTGGACAAAAAGTTTACATCACGAGTCTGCAAGGTCAATTAGAGTTACTGAATACGACTACTTCGTGTCTAAAAGCACTGAATAACCTGAACATTGTAACACAAGAGTGAGATGCAATAATAATTTACTTGATTGTGTCTAAATTAGACGTGAGTCACACAGACAGTGGAAAATTATGTGAGTGGATTAGAAGATGATCTACCTGAATGGGTTCAATTGAAAAGTTTTTAGAGGCTCGCTTTAGAAGTCTGGAGATGCTAGATACAAGTAAACAAACAACAAGCGCTAAATCAAACATACAACACAAGAATTCAAACCAATTGTTTAAGGCTAAAGACGCTAAAGCATTTTATTCCGCAGTAAGTGAAGCCGAGTACATCTGAACAGTTATGCGCCATGTGTGACGGGCCACATTACATATATTATTGTGTTCAATTTAAGAAGCAACCAGTACTTGAGAGACAACATATCGCACAAACAAAAGTCTCTGCTTCAATTGTCTTGCGCCTACGCATCTAGTGTTCAAGTGTCCTAAAATACATCATGTCACAAATGTGGGAAAAACATCACACATTACTTCATTTTGAGAATGACGATAAACAAAATATAATTCCAGACAAAACGAGAGACCCAACGGAGAAATACAACAAGCTAAGAGGAAGTGAACTCATCAATGAACGAGACAACTGTCAATTTTTCGAGAGGAGATTTAAAACTTATAATGTATTGTTGGCGACGGCTGTTGTAAAACTAATTGTAGAAACGTTTCATCTTTTGTTATTCGGGCGTTACTTGACCAAGGCTCGCGAGCTTCTTTTGTGTCTGAAGATACAGTCCAATTATTAGGTTTAAAACGAATAAATGTAAATGGTAAGATGTCAAGTTTGGGAGATGGTCAAATGATGGTTAAACACGTAATTAGTATTGAAGTTCAGTCACGACTGGAACCTGAAAAATAATACGGGTAATGCTTATGTATTAAAATCACTTACCTCTTTGTTGCCGTCACGCGAAGTACACATCCCTGATTGGCTAGAGCTGGAAAGCTTACCTCTTGCTGATTCAGGATTTGCAGCTCCTGGAAAAGTAGACTTGTTGCTCGGAGCCGACGTTTATGGAGAAATATTGCTAGAAGGTATTAAAAGAGTCAGTACGGTAATTTAATAGCACAAAACACTTTATTTGGATGGATCTTGTCTCGAAAGGTATCACAAGAATCGAGTAGTCAAAACATTAAAACTTTGCATGTTCAAATAAAAGAAGACGAGTTACTAAAAACATTTTGGGAGATGGAAGACGAGCCTAACAGTATCGAGAGAAAAACTAACGAGAGAAGAGCAACTTTGTGAACAGTTTTATGAAGAAACTACAACAAGACGTGAGGACGTGGAGATTTATTGTGAGATTACCTTTTAGGACAGCTGATCCACAATGCCAGTATGGTAAATCACGTGACATTGATACACAACAACTACTTGCGTCAGAGAGAAGACTGAATAAAATCCTGTGCTTTTAAATGAATACAACAAAGTTTTAGAAGAGTATACGACGCTAAATCACATGAAACTAGTAGACAGCAACAAAAATCCTACTGCCGTGTATTTGCCTCACCACGCAGTCGTCCGAGGATAAGGATACAACAAAAGTTCGTGTTGTATTTAATGCTTCGAGTAAGGGATTAAACAACGTATGTCAACCATGACCTACGAGTAGGCCCTAAACTTCAACAGGATTTACGACATCTTTTGCTTCTCTGGCGTAGACATTCTATCCGTATTGTAGCTGACCTAGTAAAATGTATGGGCAAGTTTACGTGAATAAGAACGACGTTAATTATCAAAGTATTCTGTGGAGAATTAGTCCTGAGATGCCGATGCAACACTACAAACTACTGACTTTGAGGTTTGGCACTGCTTGTGCTTCCTATCTTGCTGTGAAAACATTACAAACATTATTAGAACTAGAGAGATACATATCCATTAGCAGCAGAGATAACTAAAAGAGATTATTACGTAGACGACCTAATGACAGGTTGTGAGACAGAGACAGAAGCCCTACAGATATACAAAACAATGAGCAAATTAATGAACACTAGTGGGTTTCAATTATAAAAGTGGAGTAGCAACAACCGACATCTTCTGGATCATATCGAGAAGAACATGTTAAATACAGACAATCAGTAACAATCAAGGTTGCCAACATGAAGAAGGTACTAGATATTTGTTGGAACAGAAATACAGATAACTTCGAGTATATAGTAAACTTATCTGAGCCTGAACAACCTATCACAAAACGAAAAGTTCTTTCAGACATTGCTAGGCTGTATGATCCTATTGGGTGGATTGCGCTGGTAGTAATTACTGCCGAAATTTTATTCAAAAGTTGTGGAAGGCAAATCTTGATTGGGATAGTGAATTACCATCAGAGTTAATGACTGAGTGGTTAAAATTTAGAAACGAGTTACGACATATTCAGAACCATATGATTCCACGGTGGCTCTGCTCAACTAAAGAATCTAAACAGTTTATCTAAGAGTTGTGGACGAGAATGAGCAAGTACACGTGAAGCTAGTCACTGCCAAGGCTAAAGTTGCGCCGATTGAAAAGAGGTGTCAATTCCTAGATTAGAACTTTGTGGGGCAGTTTTAGTTGCAAAACTAATTAGCGAATTATCACAAGTAATGGACATACCTAAGCAAGATATTTACGCTTGGACAGACTCAACCGTCGTGATAGCTTGGTTACGTGGTCCTATAAATAGATGTGTTACTTACGTTAGTAAATCGTGTATCACAGATTCACACAATAATGGATGTCGAGCAGTGGGGACATGTATCGACGCATATAAATCCTGCTGATTGCGCATCAAGAGGCCTACAACCAACTGAATTGAAGAGCGAGGAACTTTGGTGGAACGGCCTAAATGACTGTCTGAAATAGTGATCTACGTAGAGAGTGTTGATGTAGCTGAAACACATGAAGAAGAACGGATGAGATCCTTTGCAACGATGCACAAGGATTGTGATTTCATTTGGATGAAATTTTCTGATTTGACTAAAACGCTGAAAGTAATTTCGTTATGTCGGAGATTTCTGAAAATAAAATTACCATTAAATGAGAGAAAACCATATCCAAAATTTGTTACGATTGAAGAGATGGATAAAACTTTACAACTTTGTATTAAGCAAGCTCAATAACGTGCATTTAGTGAAGAAATTACCTCATTAAAAGTAAAGGTTACGTGACAAAACGGAGCGCCTTATACACTCTTTATCCCAGCTAGACTAAAGCCAAGCAGACCATTCAAGACCTCAGGAGTGGACTACGCAGGTTCCATTAATATAAAGTTTTCGTCAGGACGAGGAGCTAAATCCTATAAAGGATACATATGTTTGTTTTTGCATGGTGACTCGCGCAATCCACTTAGAAGCTGTGACTGATCTGACCGCAAAAGGTTTTATTGTCGCATTTAGACGATTTGTTTCACGTAGAGGTGCGTGTCTAAATTTTTACAGTGATAAGGCACTAATTTTGTTGGAGAAGATGTTATGTTACGCAATATGTTCAATAGTGCAAAATCTGAACTACCTCACGAGATAGCTGAATTATTAACTTTAGAGTCGACCAAATGGCACTTCATACCTCCAAGTGCGCCAAATTTCGGAGGACTCTGGGAGGTAGGTGTACGTTGTGCTAAAGCTCAGTTAAAACGAGTCATAGGGGATAGATTTCTACACTGCTGGCACAAATAGAGGTAAGTTTAAATTCTAGGCCTTTGTCAGTTCTTAGTGATAACCCAGATGATCCCTCCTCTTGACACCTGGTCATTTTTTGGTAGGAGAGCCCTTGGTCACAATTAGTGATGTAAATTACCTAGATAACAATGTAACTTGTCTAAAAGATGGAAATTATTACAGAAAATGTTAAATACTTTTTGAAAAAGATGGTCTATAGAATTTTTGAGTAATTTAAATAATAGAAACAAATGGTGTACTAAAACCTGATGTTGATGTTGGAGATGTAGTAGTAGTTAAGGATGATAACATTCCACCTGCCAAGTGGGTTCTAGGAAAAATAGTTGATACGCATGCTGGACCTGACAATGTGACGTAAGTTGTAACTACCAAATTTAAAGGAGGCTTTTTAAACGCCCCGTTAGTAAACTGTGTGTCTTAAACAAATCACATTATTGTAACGCACTTTGTCACGGTGAGCGGCACATTACATTGTTTATACCTAACAGTGTTTAGAGTTTTACTAGAAATTTAAATACTTTGTAAAGGACAAGTCCTTGGTGGGCGGAATGAAGAAAACGCTAAGTTTAGTTTGGCGCGCGCTAGCTGGCAACCTGCAATTTTGTTGAGGGCGTCTGCTGTAATATGTGTAATAACGAGAACAATATACGAATTTAAATATACGTGAGTGTTTTCATTTCTGACAGATATCATATAGTTTATTTGCAGTGGACTTATTTGATCAAGAACTTTGTGTCACTTTCTTTAATTTAATGTGATGTTAGCAAGTACAGAAATATTTTTGATGTCATTGTTAAACCATATTGATTTTTGATAACTATTGTTGCGCTATTCCAAGATATATCAGTTTCATCTACTAGCACGAAAGACATGATACCCTCCAATTTTAAAACATTTATTTTGTGATAAATGAGTCTCGGTTAAGATGAATATAAATGATGATCTTTAGGGTTTATTTATTTTGGCTTCCAGTCAAGGATTGTTCCATATATTTTGAAGGTTATTGCAGGATTTATGCACTGGAAAGGTCTAGTAAAATATGGAATGTACGCGGTGCATTCAAGTTATAACACCTCGATTTTCTTCTCACAAACTGATCACACGAAAACTGTGAAACTTGTGTCACTTCTCGACGTAATCGCGCGAACCCTTCTTTAGGAGTCTTCTTGACCAATGATCCAATAGCTGCAAGACTAGTCGCTAGGAGCCAGGTCATGTGAGTAGGGAGCATGAGAAATCACTTCAAAGTTGTCAACATTTGTGACACCCACCTGAGGACACTTTTCGCATTTTCAGGTCTTCATGCAGGAAATCCCACGGAAATGCCAACTTTGGAGGCGATGTGTTCCAGACTCATTCGGCGATCCTCCAAAACAAGTTTTCCATTGATTATGTCGTCAGACTTGCTGGTGCGAGGCTGGGTTTGTTTTGGTTTGTTGTCGTACGACGTTCTGCCTTCTTTGAACTGTCGCGCCCACAAACGCACATTAGACACATCCATAACACCAACACTACATGTCTCATTCAACTGGCGATGAATTGTAATCGGTGTCACATCACGCAAATGGAGAAAACGAATGATTACACGCTGTTCTTGTAATGAAAACGTCGCCATTTGAAGTATCAAAACAGTCCTCACTTTCGCCCCTGCCGCTAGAGTCCTGTGTGCAGTGCTGCCATCTCTGTTACGCATTCGCAAAGCGTGTGCGCGTATTTCGAAACAAACCGCATGTTTCTATCTGTTCCCAGCCCTTCGGAGGTGTTATAACTTCACCTCGTAATAAACATCTTTTATAGCTGACTGACTTCCATAGCAATTAATTTAAATAAAGGAGTTTTCGGGAGTCTCCTGAGTATTGTAGGGTGGTCTTTATTACACTTGACACATCGTAGCTTTGCTACACAGTAGTTTATGCAAGGTTGTGTATCTGTAAGTTGTGACATCATGGAATATTTTTCGCCTTTTTCTTGGTTCAACAGTTATAATTGAATAGCATAGTGTTTCAACACTACACATTTCAGTGGCCCATTGCTTCGGTGATAATATTACTACGCATACAGAATTTTTTATTAATCATTACGTTACGTTTATAATTAACATTCTTTTATAGCAACTCCTTTTCTATGTCTATATCGCTTAAAGGTATTAGTGCATTTTAATGAAAACTGGATAAATGAGTTTAAAGAAGTGAAGTTCTACTTGATTGTTAATGGAAAATTTAGCGAGTTTGCAGTAACTATCGTGATTCATAAGGCTACTTGTAAGCACTGCTACAGAATATGAGCTATTATTTCTTTATGGTTGTTCGCGATATTTTTATTTTTGTTACAATTGTTAGTTTCACTGGATGATAGAATATTGCCTGAACCTTTATTTTCTTTGAAAAGGTTTTATTTTAATTAAATATTTAGAGTTCCAGACATATCTTTGATAACATCACTGACTGGTGGAGTTAGATGATCTGGATTTCAGTTGTTAATATTGTTAATTAAATTTATTGGTGTCAATTCATAGTTAACTCTTCTTACATCTTTGCTCCGCCTTAATAGATAAAGTTAACTGTGTCTTAAAATTCAAATCGATGTTATATACAGAAAGTAAATGTCACTATTTGAGTGTTATTAAAAATTTCTGATTATTACAATGACTACGGTCATCGATATCGCAAGAATAAATATGCGTCCGCGTTAGTTTAATAATTTTTAACGAAAACGTAAAATAATTATGAAAACCCTAATAGCACTATAGCCCTTTTAGAAAATGAACAGAATTGTATTTTATTTAAATCGATAAAATAGACGTTCAGCTTAACATAAATAATGCTTTAACAAATAACAATTCATATAATTTAATTGCGACTGTACTAGGCGGTTTTAAAACAAATATGTTGAATAAGGTTTGTATAACTTTTCGAAGCACCCATTATAGCATTATAGCTTATTGTAAACTGCTTTGTTACAATAACTAATAATATTGTGCACTGAATTGCGATCTGTACCACGTACGGTAATGTTTGATTTTCGTTCCCCTCAGCCTCATTGTGCCACCATTGTGTGTTGAGCATGCTTTCGAACTTGATGTTATTCATTACTAATTCCGACATTACCTTGAAAACGGCAGTTCTGAGAAATTATATTTTGTGTGGACGTTTGGTTTTTATCATGTAAGAAAGTTATATTGTTTAATTAAGCGCTTTTACGTACGTAAATTATTTCTACTTGTAGATAGAAGAATGTCCGAATTAACGAAAAAAATATTTGTGGTTGTTAACGTGATGTTTTCAGTAATCGTTGTAAGCATTTGCCTAGTATCAATATTTTCAAAGTGCAATAGATCATCTGTTTCTGATTGTATACCTTTACAAGCGATTAATGCAATGAAGAAGTACCAGTTCCTGATTTCTTTTCTTTTCTCCACTAGTTGCGATGGTTGTACAGAAGTATTTCCTGTTTAAAACTGCATATAATTGTTATAAGCTAAATAAATCGAATTATTTTTAAAATTAAAAAGCCTATGTATATTTACATGTGTTTTATATTCCAATTTAATGAATATCTTAATTCTTGTATAAATAAACTTTTGTTTTGAAATTCACTATAATACTTATTTCCTAAGAGTTTTATTATTTGAAGATTGCTTATTTTACACGTTACTGTGGGAAACAAAGTTTGTCAGAGCAGCTAATTCACACGTGTCATGTGCATCTGAAAAGTTTATCAATTTTGGAGGTGTTATATAAGTCATTAAGAAAATTGTTTACACGTTTTAATTAGATAGGTAACTATTGGTGCTAATTGCGTTGTTAAGACGTTAAAGGCTCCAATCTGCTTGAATTAGTAGGATGGATAATGTACCTCTCTAAAGATATAAATGGAGTAGCGCACATGTAAAGGTCAATGTTCTTCTAAGACATCTTGGGAAACGATTGGATTTAAACCTAGGTAATAAATTATTTTTAATGGCATTGAAATCGACGTAGTTTATCTAGATGACTAAAAATGTTATTAAATATATATAATATTTAAATATATATAATATATATATATATATATATATATATATATATATATCACACTTTGTGTGATTAATTGTAGTTTTAGTTGTTGCTTTAATGATTAAAATGAACGTTTCAGATGTATTCCTTTATTCGTAATTGTTGTTTAAATATATAAACCATTAAGCCAATGGCTGTATCAAAGACACTAATACGGACAAACAGCCTACGTTAAAAAAAATAATTTTGTCCTTACATCATTTTTTAGGTTTTCATTTATCCACTAATAAATTGTATATAAATAACGTACAATTACAAAATTTTGTGAAGCTATCGGAGAAAATTTTAAAGGGGTTACTTAATAACGAAACAAATGAAGGCTGATCACTTTGCGAAGGTCAGGCATCTGGCTCCGTTTCTTATGTAAAACTAACTAGTCTATCGGAATCGCGTCGCATGTAGAATACAATAGCACTGATATTTATGTGCAACGGATACGTAAAAACAGCTTCGTAATCCCTTAAGCTATTAAATATTGCGAGGTTTATTGGCATAAATACGATCTTTTAAATAAATAACCTTACAGAAAGAAACCAGAAGTCTTCAAAGCAGGTGAATCTGTGGGCCATTCAAAATCGCTATTGCGTAAAATTATTTTTTCAACAAAAATGTCTCTTAAAAGGTACATGGAATTCTTACTACATGAACAGTTGGGGACGCGGTGGCTCGGTGGTCAAGAACATTGTTTCTCTGTACTCGAGCCGGCGCGGGCGAGTTCGATTCTCGCTCAACCCATGGCTGTGTGTCATGTCTTAGTATTAAGTTAACTGTATGTTAGTAGGCATAATAAGCTCTTGAGGCTGCAGTGCCAGTAAGTCTGCTACAAAGAAAAAATGAGCAGTTGCTCCATCTTTTTGGTATTATAAATTGAGCCAGTTCTCAACAGCTGGGCGTACAAAAGTTTCTAACATTTCTTAATAGCGAGCTCCGGTCACTATCACAGAACGTCGCATCAAGATGTCCTGATGTCACTTCACACTAAAGAGTGACTTCGAAAGAATTCGGCTTAGGTTAGTGTATAACTCTCGTATTTTCGGTGTTTCAAAATTGAATGTTTTGTTTATTCACAAAACCATTACAACGAAAATGGACTTCATCGCCTTTCAGTATAAATTCGTTATCACATCTTGCCATTTTTTAGATTCTAACTGCATATTGCAGTCTTCCTTGAAATCTGTTGGACAAATTGAACCCTTGAGGGATACGTACGTAAATCTTTTTGTAATCGGCGTAGTCATCTCGTTAAAACTCCAAGTTCTTGTGAACGTCTTCGAGTCAAAGATTCCCCTTCCCTATTTTCTAACGTGCGCACAAGTCATAGCTAGCTGCTTCGTGGGAGGTCACCGACAGATCTCTGTCGCTGAAAATGATTAATTAGTTTCAGTATAGTAGTTTTTAAGAGTGGACTTCTAACTGAAAAATGGCGGTTGATACGGATTTTTTCAAAAAGTTCATTTTGTCAATCGTCAAAATTTTCACATCTGGGGTAGTGAAAATCCACATGCTATTTACGAAAAATCGGTATGATATCGGGGGTGATATCGATTGGGCACCACAGTCTTTTGATATAATCCCATTAGACGTTGATTGCAAGTCAGCTGAGTCTTGGACGGGACTTTATCGACATCACATTGCGTAAGTAACTGTTAAATCCGTACTTTATACTGTTAACGATAAAATTCGGATTATTTCAATAATTTATATTTAATCAGGAAACCCACACCAAAAACCATTTTGGATTATCCTGTACAACGTATGATCAAAATGTTTAGACAAAGGTATATAGAATACTATTTTAGAGTAATTCTGTGGTCTTTACTTTGGTCTTTGACATTGTTTGCACTTTAATGATATAGAAAAAAATGATTTTTTATTTCAACAGTATTCAAAATGTTCACTGTGTCTTCTTCTTCTACTCTTCAATTTTTGGATTGGTCGGCCGTTTTCCATTCTTTACTTCATACATATTAAGCTGGTATGAGAGGATAATGTGGTAACATCTCGTTTCCTTCCACATCGCAGTTCAGTAGCCGGTTGTTATTTTCGCCTACTGATATTCAATTTGTATTTGTACCAATGTATCCACCTCCAACAGCAGTTGATACTGCAAAGCTGTTGCTCCCTTACAATCACCACTACGGCCATTAAATCCCACTGAAAGGTTGCCTCTAGCGGCCTTTCCTTAGTTTTGTCTGTGTGTCGACACAGTTTACCGGGTGTGGCCGTTATACTCTTGTGTGCATAGCTTCTTGGATCCATAATTAAGAGTTTGGAGTCATTTGGGAACCAGTATCTCAGAACGACCCTAGAGTCCGACAGTTCCAGTATAAAGGCACTATCCCTAAATGATTACCCTACACCCTTTGTAAATACCATAAATTTTAATTGACGTTATTTTAAATCATTTCTGATATTTTGATGTGTAGACTCTTATTTAAGATGGTAGTTGTATCGTGCACGGAGATTATTTTTATTGATCTCAAATCTAAATTTCACCAAAATCTCGGACATCATTTAGGACAAAGAAAAAGATATAACAATGATAATTTAATACTTTTGATTTTTGATAAATAAAATTGATGTTGATCTACAAAATTTAGTTTATATTAAATCGACTCATGTGTATTATACACTACTATACAAAGGTTAGTTTACTTAATTATTTCTTGATTTGATAATACACATTAAGTATTGTTGTTATTAGATTTATAAAATTTGTTGTTTTTAACTTTCAACTTTTAATAAGGACCTGTTAGTTGTAAGAGGTTTATTTTTAAATGTAAATAGTGTAAGATGCTAGAGACTGTTATAGTATTGTCGGACACAGCTACATTCAAGTGTTGATTTACTATCATTCAGTATTTATTTTATTTTCATAGGTCTAAGTATCTGGGGCTTACCTAAAATCTTAATTTTTTTAACTATATAATAATTCTGTTAAACTGGTATTCATTATACCTATGTTTTTTTTTATTAGCATTTCACTATATTAGTTTTGCAAATAAATATCTTAAATTTATAGAGTAATATAAAACATATTAATTTTCATACAGAAATTTTAATCAGTAACATATAGACTACTTTTGTTGATAACCCTTTGCCGTGCTTCTTCCAGCTACATTGTTCCACATTCGTGAAACCTTTAGCTCTACAGCCAAAACTTATACAGGTCTTTTTTAAAGTGCCATTTATTATTTAATGTTTTTCATTCATAGTGTTTGGATTCCAAAAACCCAGATTCAATGAAAGTTAAAAATGGTTAATTAGAATTAATGTAAGGGTGAGATTTAGTAAGGGTTGAGTGAGCGCAGGATCCAATCAATAAAACACAAAGGGTTACGCGAAAGTTACTACTTGCCTAGGCATAAAACCTCTCGCGATTAGAGAGGAAAGCCGGGACAAGAGTAAGATTTATTTGTAGTGGTAAAACTTAAGCTAACTACAATTCCTTCAATGAACAATAGCAAACGACTATACAAATCATCGTCTCGCAACGCCGCTAGTGGCGCGAACGCAATTACGCAAGCCGCAAGGTACCTTTCCGCACGCAATGAGAGCTCTCTACCTGGGCGAGTGTATGCCGTCCCGACCAGTCCCACGGACACCGCTCCACAGTGAGGATGACCAGCTAGGCGTTTCCTGCCCCACAGACACCGCTCCCCTGTGAGAGTGTCCAGCTAGGCGTTCTATCGAAGGGCCACGGCAGCTCCGTGCTACCCGCCTTCCCAAGGGGTCACACACACCGCCGTTACAACACAATAGGACGCATACGCACCAAACGTACATATTCCGCACTGAGCTGTGTCCTTGTCACGCAGGCTCGGGCAACACGGGGTTGCCGCAAAGCACTACGCCGCAGAAGGGCCACGATCGCGCCGTGACTCCTTCCCCAAGGCACACATACCTGCCCTTACAACACAATAGGACGCATACGCAACAAACTTACAGATTTTGCACTGAGCTGTGTCCTTGTCACGCAGGCTCGGGCAACACAGGGCTGCCGCAAAGCTCTACGCCGCAGAAGGGCCACGGCACTCCGTGACTCCTTCCCAAGGCACACATACTGCCCTTACAACACAAAGGACGCATATACATCAATCATCACGATTCCACACTGTCACGCAGTCCTCTTTCCCTTGAAAGCAGCGTACTGGCGCTAACGTCTGGAAGCTCAACGGACTCGAGTCAAGTCTCTGCGCTGAATGTCGCGCGGCGCCGCACGCGAGCCCGTGCACCCCATTCTCGCTCAGGCTCAGTGGCGGCGCATCCGAGAGGGGTCCAGCGTCTCCGATACAGCAGCGGCGCCAAGTTAAGTATCTTTGCGAAGGCGCCCGGGCGCCCGGTAGTAAAGCCGAACACATAGAATTCTTTAGTAAGTGGTATATTGGTTTGGTAAATACAGAAAAAGAAAAACATTTAATTTAAGAGTAAGTGCCTAATTTCGGGTGGTCAAAACATATGACTTCTTGCAGTATTATGGGAAACATCGTGCTCTTTCAATTTGCCAGTTCTGGATGTTTTATGTGGATTAATTTATCCAATGTCCTTAAATGCGAATATCGATCGAAGTTGGGAGTACCATTGCAGGATAGAAAATCAATCGAATGGATTCGAGATAAAACCAAAGTTGAGGACGTGGCAGAGGCATCGCAAATTTGAAATGACAATGGGCAGGTTATCATATGCGGCGAAAAAACGATAGGTGGATCAAAAATAGAGCGACGGCGGATCGAATGGCATGCCGACAGCTTGAAGAGGCGTATGTCCAATGATGAAGTATTTAAACGCTGGGGATGATGATGATACTGATAACAGCTTGTGTAAAATGACATTCTTGAACTCCCAGTACATTATGACTTGTTGGTCGCAATTCTGTATTCGAGATTCTTAGCAGCAACTCGCTGCGGTGTCTACGTGTTTTCTTACATGTTACATTGTCCTAATCAATCCACTTTTTGTTGTTTCCACAGTCAATCACAGATGAACATGTGACTAATTAAAATGGCCCCAATTAATTCATGCGGTAAGAAGTAAAGTAAGCAATTTATCCGAAATATATCTCAGTCTTTCGATATGTTCAATAGATATTACTATATATATTATTATTAATTGTTGCCAAAACCTCACCACAATATATTAAGAGCTCTTGATGTGGTAACATATATATTTTGAAATTTCGCTCACCTTAAAAACAAGAAACGAAAATCTAAACCTGTTAAATAAAATTATTGAGCATTGTAAACCGACTATATAATGAGGTCTATACATAAATCTTACAAATCGTTTACCAATAAACTTTTGACAAGGTGATCGTCATTTACACAATTTTTATCTGTTCTACGTTACTGAAATATTCTGTCAGCTTCAATTCAATACGACTCGACCATAAACAATTCTTTCTTCGATGTACATCGTTAAACAAATTTAATTTTTTTCTATTCACTCGTTTTTGTATAATTACTAAATCATTATAACTGACATTGTAAGAAAATTCGTTAATACTTATCTATATTTGACATTAATCATTGGCTTATAATTTATTTACAAAACTATAAAACATTCTATATACTTAGTGACAAAATAAAGTCGATTTTTAAATCTTAGACATTTTTTAATTTACCTAATAAATAAATAAATTTGTCCAGTATCCGTCATTATACAAATATGCTAATAACATTGAGCTTACCAAATTACCTTGCTTTTAAATTGGGACATAATATTTTACCCTTACACTGTCTTATCCATTATTTTTGAAAATATTTCTGTTTGTATTGGACACAGATTTCATATTCGAGGTTTGTAAATTGCTTTATAACTGTAAAATATTTACATTTACCAAATTTAAGTTTGTTAATTATTTTGATCCCTCTTTCATTTATCGCGAAATGTAAAAGTGATTACTTAGGAAATAATTTTTTAATATTCATTTGAATTAGTTTAGAACACAGCCAAAATGCCAAATGCAAAACGCGAACAAAAGCAAAAGCGTAATGCCGCGAACGAACTGCAAAATGCAAGTTTTAATGAATAAAGCAAAGTATAAAGTCGCGCGAACTAAACGTAATTGAAAATGGCAAATTTAAAATGAATAAAGCAAAGGCTTAATGTCGCGAACTAAACGAAACCAAAGTGCTAATGCAAGTGCCCCAAAAGCAAACTGCTTTTCTTTTCCTCTATATGAATCTTCCATTTTGTCTACCTTTGGGGTAAATTATTTTCCTTTAAACATAGGGGATTTTATTATACAAGGTTGGATAATGGGTGATCAGAATTTTATGGGAGACAGAATTTATTTATTCGTTTAGTTTATATATCCTAAGTTTCTTCAATTTTTATCAATGAATAGATTAAAGATTTATATAACTTTATTAGTAATTTTATTTTTATAATTATATTTTACTTTAATAGCTTATGTTTAGAGCTTAATATTGAAGATATTATGGAGATTGAGATCTTAAAGTGAAATTTATAAGACTAAGTCTATTTTTATAATGAAAGCATAATGTTTTTATTAAACTATATAAATAGAAATATTAACAGATTTTCACTGCTAAGAAAATAAGTTAGAAGCTTTTTTCTGATAGTTTCATACTTCTTTAATTGGGAAAATTTCCATTTTTATCATTAACAGTGATATACCTCTATTTTGGTTTCAACTAATAAATAAGGATGATTTAACATCAAAATATTAGGTCGAAACTAATTACAATAATTTGTTTCTTATTTAAGATAAATTCTGAGAATTATTTTTAAGTGCAAATTAAATGTTATTATTTAACTATTATCCTAGTTTGCTCAATTTAAAGCTCCCTGTTTTCATTCATGGTATAACCCTAGAAGTAAAATAATAATAAATAATAAAGTAATAGTTGAAAATATTAATGGATTTGTTAATTTTAAAATTATTGTTAATGGTAGAAGAAGAGTAATTTCAACATCAAAAATTAAGAAAATTATAGCAATTAGGAAAAATTGAAGAGAGAAAGGTATTCGTGCTGAGGACTTTGGGTCAAATCCACATTCAAACGGAGATCTTTTTTCTCGATCAGAAAAACTTTTTTTTGATAAGATAAGGGCTATAATAATTATGATTATTCTAATTGCTAAAGCAATTAGAAGTAAAAGGTTAATTATATAAATTATTTGTACTAAATTTAGTTAGATCGCTTGATTGGAAGTCAAAAATAATATTTATACTATACAAATATCTTCCTCATCAGTAGATTGAAATATAAAGAAAAGCCAACTACGTCTACAAAGTGTCAATATCAGGCTGCAGCCTCAAACCCGAAGTGATGTGTTGGTCTAAAATGATTGAGAAATTGACGAAATAAACAAATTGAAAGAAAAATTGTACCAATTATTACATGAATACCATGGAATCCTGTTGCTATAAAGAATGAAGAGCCATAAACAGAGTCAGCGATTGAGAATGCTGACTCTAAATATTCATAACCCTGAAGAATATTAAAATAAATACCTAGAATTACAGATAATATTAATCCTTGAATAGTTTGCTTGTAATTATTTTCTATAAGTCTATGATGAGCTCATGTTACTGTGATTCCTGAAGAGATAAGAATTAAAAGTAAAGGAATTTGAATGGGGTTGAAAAAATTCCTTTAATTGAGGGCTAACTACTATGAAATAATCCTCAGAAAAAAGAAACAAAAAATAGAACTTCTGAAGTGATAAAAAGGATTATCCCTCATCGTAACCCAATAGAAACTTTTAGAGTATGAAGGCCTTGTATTGTTCCTTCTCGAGTAATATCACGTCATCATTGATATATAATTAAAATTGTGTTTATTGATCCTAAAATGAATAGAGAAGGGTTAAATAGGTGGAATCATTTAATAAGACCTATTATTATAATTATTGCTCTAAATGCTCTTAAAATTGGTCATGGTCTAACTTCAACTAAATGAAAAGGATGATTTTTGTTTCTCATTAGATTACTTCTCTTGAATAAAGGGTTCTAAGAATTGAGAAAACATATGATTGAATAATAGCTACTGCTGATTCAAGAATTAATAGTAATAATTGAGTAATAAGAAGAGCTGAGATTAGAAAAGAGGTTATTGAAGAGCCAGTGTTACCTAAAAGAGTTAAAAGAAGATGACCAGCAATTATATTTGCTGATAATCGAATAGCTAATGTTCCTGGACGAATAACATTTCTAATTGTTTCAATACATACCATGAATGGTATAAGAATAGGAGGGGTTCCTTGAGGAACTAAATGTGTAAGTATATGATTGTGTTGGTTGAACATCCATAAATTATAAATGTTAATCAAAGAGGTAAAGCTAAAGTTAAGGTTAAAATTATATGTCTGGTGCATGAAAAAATATAAGGGAATAATGATAAAGCATTATTAAATAGAATAAAGGAAAATAACGAAATAAAAATTAGCGTTAATCCTTTTCTATTCTTGGGAAGTAAAATAAAAAATTCTTTATGAAGAGCAATAATAATTTTTGTCAAATAATTAATCCGAGAAGGGGTTAGTCAAAATATAGTTGGTAAAAAGATGATTCCTAAAAAAGCTCTAATTCAGTTTAAAGATAGATTAAAACTTGTTGATGGATCAAAAGTAGAAAATAAATTTGTTATCATTTTCAGTTAATTAATTTATAACCAATTTTTTTGTTTTAGGAAATAAAGAATCTAAAATAGTTTAAGGAACTAATAATTATAAAGATAATAAAAAAAAAAAACCTAATCATCTTAGAGGGCTATTTGTGGAATTTCAACCTTTTTTATTAATTTAAAATTATGTTTAACTTAGGTTGAATAGGTTTAATATTTAATTAATTTAAGTTATTTAGTTTAAATTTAATTTCTTAAGAATCTTTGAAAACTACTAGGGGGCCAGTTTCTTCAGATTGACATTCTAAGGTTATAAATTAACTAAATTTTCTTCATCAGAAATAGAATAAACTATTGTAAAGTGGTTTAAGAGACCAGTGCTTAATCTCAGCCATCTGATGAATAATTTTTGATTCAATTAATGAATGTATTAGGAGAAATTCTTTCTAATACAATAGGTATAAATCTGTGATTAGTCCCACAGATTTCAGAACATTGACCAAATAAAATTCCTGGTCGTACTAAGAAAAAGAGCTTGGTTTAAACGGCCGGTTGGCATCAATTTTTACCCCAATTGATGGGATAGTTCATGAGTGAATAACATCAGTTGATGACACAAGAAGTCGAATTTGGGTTTTAAAGGGGAGAGGTAAGCGATTATCAACATCTAGAAGACGAAAGTTTTCTTTTTTTATTTCTTCTTGAGGAATCATGTATGAATCAAATTCAATATTTTTGAAGTCAGTATGTTCATAAGATCAGTATCATTGATGACCAATAGATTTAATAGAGATTATTGGAAAATTTAATTCATCAAGAAGATAGAGAAGTCGCAGTCTTGGAAGAGCAATAAAAATTAAAGTAATTGCTGGGGCAACAGTTCAAATTAGCTCAATTATTTGTCCTTCTAAGAGAAAGCGATTTGTAAATTTATTTTTTGTTATAGCTATTATTGTATAAGTTACGATTGTAGTAATTATAACTAAGATTAATATAGTATGATCATGAAAATAAATTAGCTGTTCTATAAGAGGAGAAGCTGCATCTTGAGTATTTAAATTTGATCATGTTGCCATTCTAAAAAAAGATCAACTTTATTTATGGGGCTTAAGTCCATTGCACTATTCTGCCACATTAGAAAAATTATTTATTTAGTAAGTATAGGAAGTTCAGAGAATCTGTGTTCAGCTGGAGGAGAATTTTGGAATCATTCAATAGATGACGTTATTTGTACAGGAAATAAGTTTTTACGAATGGAAGTTATTCTTTCTCAAATAATAAAAATAAAAAGAAGAATTCTTACTGTAGAGATTAGGGATCCTATTGAGGAAACAATATTTCAAGATAAGTAGGCATCAGGATAATCTGAATATCGACGTGGTATCCCTCTTAGTCCTAGAAAGTGTTGAGGGAAAAAGGTTAAATTTACTCCAATGAATATTGTAAAGAATTGAATTTTTAAGAGTTTATTATTAAGAGAGAATCCAGTAAATAAAGGAAATCAGTGGATTAATCCTCCCATGATAGCAAATACTGCTCCTATAGATAATACATAATGAAAGTGGGCAACAACATAATATGTATCGTGAAGAATAATATCAATTGATGAATTAGCCAAAATAACTCCAGTTAGTCCTCCTACAGTGAAAAGAAAAATAAAACCAAGAGCTCATAGTATTTGAGGAGAGTAATTAATTTGGGTTCCATGAAGGGTTGCTAGTCATCTAAAAATTTTAATTCCAGTAGGAACAGCAATGATTATTGTGGCAGAGGTGAAGTATGCTCGAGTATCAACATCTATTCCTACAGTAAATATGTGATGTGCTCAAACAACAAACCCTAGGAGTCCAATAGCTATTATTGCATAAACTATCCCAATACACCCAAAAGTTTCTTTTTTTCCACTTTCTTGAGAAACAATATGAGAGATTATCCCAAATCCTGGAAGGATTAAAATATAAACTTCTGGGTGACCAAAAAATCAGAATAAATGTTGGTATAGAATAGGGTCTCCCCCTCCTGCTGGGTCAAAAAATGAAGTGTTAATATTACGGTCTGTTAATAATATGGTAATAGCTCCTGCTAGAACTGGAAGGGATAATAGAAGTAAAAGGGCTGTAATAGCTACTGCTCAAACAAAAAGAGGTATACGGTCAAATGTAACTCCTGTTGATCGTATATTAATTACTGTAGAAATAAAATTTACTGCCCCTAGGATTGAAGATACACCAGCTAGATGAAGGCTAAAAATAGCTAAATCAACTGAAGATCCTCTATGTGCAATGTTTGCTGATAGATTTTCAACAATTCTTCTTATTAATAATAGAGTTAGGGAAGGGGGGAGCAATCAGAATCTTATATTATTTATTCGTGGGAAGGCTATATCAGGAGCTCCTAATATTAAGGGAACTAATCAATTTCCAAAACCTCCAATTATGATTGGTATAACCATGAAAAAAATTATAATAAATGCGTGAGCAGTTACAATTACATTGTAGATTTGATCATTTCCAATTAAAGAACCAGGGTTTCCTAATTCTGCTCGGATAAGAAGACTAAGAGAGGTGCCTAATATTCCGGCTCATGCTCCAAAAATGAAGTAAAGAGTTCCAATGTCTTTGTGGTTAGTGGAGAATAATCATTTGTTCAGTTGGATGGCCGAGATAAATAGGCGGTAAATTGTAAATTTATAGACGAGTTTAACTCTTCAACTACAAGAAATTAATCCTATATTCAATAATGATTCCAGACTGCAAATTTGGGGGAGGTGAAAACCTAGGATTTAGCTAACATTCCTCAAATCTAGAATTTTCTCTAGCTAAATTAGGGAGAATTTAGCTGACATTCTTCAGATTTTAAGTTTTCTCTAGCTAAATTAGGGAGAATTTAGCTGACATTCTCCAGATTTCAAGTTTTCTCTAGCTAAATTAGGGAGAATTTAGCTGACATTCTTCAGATTTCAAGTTTTCTCTAGCTAAATTAGGGAGAATTTAGCTAACATTCCTCAAATCTAGAATTTTCTCTAGCTAAATTAGGGAGAATTTAGCTAACATTCCTCAAATCTAGAATTTTCTCTAGCTAAATTAGGGAGAATTTAGCTAACATTCCTCAAATCTAGAATTTTCTCTAGCTAAATTAGGAGAATTTAGCTAACATTCCTCAGATTCAATTTTCCTATAAATTAGGGAGATTTAGCTATTCCTCAAATCTAATTTTTCTAGCCAAATTAGGAAAATTTAACAACATTCAAATCAATTTTCCTAGCTAAATTAGGAGGATTTAAACATTCCTCAAATCTAGAATTTTCTAGCTAAATTAGGGAGAATTTAGCTGACATTCTTAAATCTCAATTTTCTAGCTAAATTAGGAGGATTTGACATTCCTCAAATCTAGAATTTTTCTAGCTAAATTAGGGAGAATTTAGCTGACATTCCTCAAATCTAGAATTTTCTAGCTAAATTAGGAGGATTTAGCTGCTTTAGATTTTAGAATTAAGGCTTAAATTGAAGACTTTATTTTTTCTTTGAAGGTTAATAGTTTATTTAACTTAAATCCTTAAATAAACAAGAGGATTGTAATTAAAATTATTCTTGAAACTGTTCAAAAATTCAAGATTAAGGTGTTAATAGAGATTATTGGCCATTCTCAGTTTATTTTTCATTTTAATTCTATTAAATTTAAAATTAAGGAGGAAAGAATACGAATGTAAGTAAAGATTATAATTAAAGTTGCTATAATTATAATTGTGGTTAGAAAGAATATATTTTTTTCTATAAGAATTTGAATTGATAGTCATTTTGGGATAAAACCCAAAAATGGGGGGATTCCTCTAAGGGATAAGAAATTAAGAATAAATAAAATTTTTGTTATATTTTTTTAATTATTAATAATTGATTAATAAAAAAACATTTAGTTTTTCAAAAATAATAATTAGGTTTACAGTGATTAGGAATAAATAAAGTAAAATCAAATTATTTGTATGGTTAGGATTATTCTTATTATTCAATGCTATAATTTTTGAATTCTTATTTGGTTTAAAAGTTATCCTCCTAATAATTACGGAGATAATAATTAAAAGAAATAAATTTTATATTAGAAGGATTATATAAAATTAAGAAAGAAAATTTTGTCAGGTTAAAATTAATAAACAATTTATTCATCTTAATCCTTCAAGAACTTCAGGGAAATCAAAAATGGAATGGGGCTATTCATTTTTGTTAATAAAGTGATGAAAGGAATAAATAAATTAGTTGGTTCAAGAATTTGAATAAATTGGTTTTTTAAGGTTATAATAATGGATATTAAAATAATAGTTGGAAGGCAATAGCTTGAACAACAAAATATTTTATTGAGGTCAGCTGTTGAATTTTTCATTTATTAATGGAATAAAGGAAAGGAAGATTAATTTCTAACCTAATATTTACCATGAATAGGAAGAAATAGTAATTAATGTTCTTGAAAGATAATTAATAGGAAATAATTTTGAAAATTTTTTATTAAAAAGAAAAATTTTTATATTCGGGTATGAACCCAAAAGTTTAAATTAACTTATCTTTTTTTTAGTTTAGGATGAACAAATTTTTGGAGTTTAAGAGGTTTTTCTTAATTGTAATGAAGGATATGTATGCGTTTTTATCCTATCAAGATAGTCCTTTTTCAGGCACTTCATTTTTATATAATTTAAATATGCACCCAAAATTTTTAATTAATTTTTAAATTGTTTAATTTTTTGTATGGAAAAAAATGGTTAAAAAAATAAAGATGAAAACATTAAACAATTTTAAAAGGGAATCCTTTAGTAACCTTTTTTTTTCAAAATTTAAAAAAAAAAAATGGTAATATTTAATGATTTATAATAATTTTCAAATGATAATGGTTATTTTAATTATTTAATATAGACTTATTAAATTAAATTTTAATATATATATATATATATATATATATATATATATATATAAAATTTTTAAAAAAAAACTTTATAGAGATATAAATATATATTTCTATTATGGTTATAAATTAAAGGATTAAATTTATATTTAATTTAATTATAATTTAAATTTAAACATAATTTAGAATTGAATTTAATAATAATTTAATTGGTGAAAATAAATAAATAATTGAAATGAAAATTTTGCTTTAAAAAATTTTTGGGTTTAAAATTTTTTTTTTAATAATGAAGAAATTGAAGGGTAAAAATTAAAATAAAAGTTTTTTGGGTTTGAATTAAAATTTTATTATAAAAGTTTAAATCTAGCTTAGGGATTTAGTTAGACTTTCTATTACATGTATTATTTATTAGAAAATTAGGAAGCAGTGGTTATAATTGAAAATTTTGAGAATTAGATTTAGGAAAAGTTTTTAGTTCTAATGAAGTTTGGCCACAATTTTATACAAGCAGGGCAATTGAATTTTTTTGGTTATTAATTATTAGGGAAGATTAATAATTTTAAAAGGAAATTGTTTAGGTGAAATTTTGAGTTTTAAAAAGGTTAAGAGTTGATTAAGAGGTTGATAAAGTTTAAATTTAAACTAGGATTAGATACCCTACTATTTAAACAGTAAATTGCTTAAACCAGAATAGTATTAGGTAGGATCTTGAAACTTAAAGATAATGGCGGTATCTTATTTCCGGTCAGAGGAACCTGTTCTGTAAATGATAGTCCACGATTTGATTTACTTTCTCTTTTAGCTTGTATATCGTCGTTTTTGAGAATTCCATTAGGATAATAATTCTCAAATTTTTATTTTAAAATTTAAGACAGATCAAGGTGCAGCTTATGGGGAAGAAGAAATGGGTTACAATTAGGAAATTATTGGTTTGGGATCTTGAATGATTTTAATAAATTGGATTTGAAAGTAATATCCAGAAAATTATGTTTATGATTTGGGTTTTGAGATATGCACATATTGCCCGTCGCTTTCATTAAGGTGGAATAAGTCGTAACATAGTAGGTGTACTGGAAAGTGTACCTGGAAAGCAAGTTATAGCTTAACTGAAAGTTTTTTTCTTACACTAAAGAGATCTTTGTGCAATTCATTGTAACTTGAGATTTGATTATTAGTTTAATTTTTTGAAAGAAAAAGCTTTTCTTTTTAGGCGAAAAAAGGTTTATTTATTTAAAGAAAAATAGTAAAGTGATTGAATTAGTTGAATTAAGTTAAAGAAGGATTAGTTTTTCCTTGTGTATCAGGGTTAATTAATTGATAGCAAATTATTTTGTTTTCCCGAATTGAATAGGAGCTATAATGAAATTGTTTTTGATGTGTCAGTATGATTAATAATTTTGTTTTAGAAATGAGATGTTATTCGTCTTTCAGTGTATCTGGTTTTTAAGGAAATGAATTTAATTCATTTAAGGTTTTATTTATTTTGTTTTGTAATTTTAAGAAAAATTTAGTTATTAAAGGGATTAGCTTTTAATAAAAAATTTTTTTTTGTAAATTTATAAGGTTAGAATTTTTTTTAAAATGAATTATTTTATTTTTGATTTTATGATTTAATTTTTTTTTAGATATTTTACTTAATTGTTTTTATTAGCTTTAGTTGGAAAGTAAAAATGATTAAATTAGTAAATTTTTCTGTTTTTGGAATTATGAATGAAAGGTATTTTTAAGGAATTAGGCAATTTTAATTTTCGCCTGTCTTTTTTGTTAATGATTTAAAGTCTGATCTGCTCAATGAAAAATTAAATTGCCGCGGTATTTTGACTGTGCAAAGGTAGCATAATAATTTGTTCTTTAATTGAGAGCTGGAATGAATGATTGGACGAGGAAATTACTGTCTCTTAAGTAATTTTATTGAATTTAATTTTTCAGTAAAAAAGCTGAAATAATAATGAAAGACGAGAAGACCCTATAGAGTTTAATATTTATTTTTTTAATTTTAAGTTAGAATTGAATTTGTTGATAAAAGTAAGTATTTGGTTGGGGTGACTAAAAGATTTAATGAACTCTTTTAATTTCTTAATCATTGATTAATGATTATTTAATCTATTATTTTTAAAGTTAAAATAAATTACCTTAGGGATAACAGCGTTATTTTCCTTTCAAGTTCTTATTGAATGGGGAGATTGCGACCTCGATGTTGGATTAAAATTAATTTTAGGCGCAGAAGCTTAAGAATTAAGTCTGTTCGACTTTTAAAATTTTACATGATCTGAGTTTAAACCGGTGTGAGCCAGGTTGGATTCTATCTTTATTAAAATTTAATGTTTTAGTACGAGAGGACCAAATATTAAATAAATTATTTATTATTTGAATTAAACTAATTGTTTGGCGATTGATTTAGAATCATTTTATGTATTTTTTACAGGTAATAAATGAGGCTAGTTGATTTAATTTTGGTGATTATTAGAGTTTTGATTTTATTTATTTGTGTTTTAGTTGGTGTGGCTTTTTTAACATTATTAGAACGTAAGGTTCTAGGGCATTCAGATTCGAAAGGACCAAATAAAGTTGGGGTTATTGGAATTTTACAACCTTTTGGGGATGCAATTAAGCTTTTTACTAAGGAACAAACATAAGTGATATCAAATTTTATTTCTTATTATTTTCTCCTGTTTTTAATTTATTTTTATCATTAGGTTTATGAGTATGTATTCCTTTTTAGGTATTAATTAATTTAATTATGGATTTTTATTTTTTTTGTTTTTCAAGTTTGAGAGTTTACAAATTATAATTGCAGGATGGTCATCTAATTCTAATTATTCTTTATTAGGGGTCTTCGTAGGGGCCAAACTATTTCTTATGAGGTTAGGTTAATTTTGATTTAATTTTTTTTTTTATTTCTAGTTTAGAATTGAATTTGGTATCAATTTAATTGTTGATTTTGTTATAGGTTCCTTAGCAATAATTTGGTTTGTTTCTAGACTAGGAAACAAATCGGACCTTTGATTTTGCAGAAGGGAGTCTGAATTGGTTCTGGATTTAATGTTGAGTATAGAAGAGGGGTTTTGCTTTAATTTTTAGTGATATTCAAATATTCTTTTTATGAGAATTTATTTTCAATAGTTTTTTGGGAGGAAATTTATTAAGATTTTTTTTTATTAAAGTTGTTTTATTTTTTTTATTTATTTGGGTTCGTGGACTCTTCCTCGTTTCCGTTATGACAAACTTATATATTTAGCTTGGAAAGGGTTTTACCAGTTCTTTAACTATCTTATATTTTTTATGGGTTAAATTTTTAGCCTCATAATTGTTATTTAGTTAATTTTTTTAGTAAGTAATAGGAACTATTCCTTTTTATATTTTCAAAATATACCTTTAACAAGTTCATTAACTATTTTAGAATAAAAATTTTATCTAGTGATGATAATTGAAGAATTGAAGTAAAAAATATAAAATTGTAAGAATTTGCCGTAATAATATAAGGGTCTTCTGGCGTGCTCCAATTCATGTTAATAGATATAGAAAGGAAAGGATCAAAACAGATTTTATTTATTGGGTAAAAATGATTACTTTTGTATTTTTTTTTTATAAAGGGTATAATTATTAAAATACAATTGATATAAATAAAGCAATAACTTCCTTGGTTGTTGGAGATTGATCGAAGAATTGCATAAGCAAAAAAAAATATCATTTCTGAATATGAACTGGGGTTACTAATGGATTTGCTAGAGTAAATTTTGGGGTGACCAAGTATGTAGGTTATAAGTGTTAATAGAATTAAAATTATTAGTCAGTTATTTGAACCTGTTAGATGAAGAAAATTAAGTGAACTAGGCTAAGCTAAAACAATGAATGGAAATAGAAAATGAAGAGTAAAGAATCGAGTTAAAGTTGCATTATCAACAGCAAAACCTCCTCAAATTCATTGAACAATTGTTGTTCCTAAGTATGGGATAGCAGAAGAAGATTAGTAATACTGTGGCTCCTCAAAAGGATATTTGTCCTCATGGTAAAACATACCAAGAAAGGCTGTTTCTATAACAGTTAATAAAATGATTACTCCAATAGTTCAAGTGGCTGAAAATATAAAGGATCCATAATATATTCCTCGTCCAACGTGAAGGTATAAACAGATGAAGAAGAATGAAGCCCATTTGCGTGAATGGTTCGTAAAATCATCCATAATTTACGTCTCGGCAAATGAACAACTCTATTAAAAGCTAGGAGATGTCTGCACAATAATGTATTGCTAAAAATTCCTGTAATAATTTGATACCTAAACATATTCCTAGTAGAGAGCTGAGATATTAGAAGGTGAAGGTAAATCAATTAATGTTATTAATTATTTTTAGAATAACATGTTTTTTATAATTTTCATTAGTTTCTTTTGAGGCCATATGGACAATAGTATTTTAACAACAGCAATTAAAGTAATAAGAAGATAAATGAATTAATATAATGGTGATAATTCTTATTGGGTAATTAATAAATTTAATTAATGGAATAAGTTCTTATCCTTCTAGTGTTGATCTTCAGATAAAAATAGAAGATAATTTATTCATTCATCAATAATTATTTTTTAAGATATATACAAATTATATTAATTAAAATTATTAGAGGAAGAGATTTGAATTTTTATTTGATGCAATTCTTGTTTTGTAGATAAAAAGACAAGTATTCCTCCAATTATGATGATAAATAGAATATAAGAGAATCAGATGAATTAGAAATAAGAGCTACTAAGGTTGTTTGGAATTAAAAGAATAAATCCTATAGATAAAGGATGATTTGTGAATATAAAATAATAGCTGAGGTTAATATAAGATTGAAATCAATAGTTTCGTTCAGAGAATAGTTTATTTTAAAACGTTAGTTTTGGAGACTAATAATGGAAGTCTCTTCTCTGAAGTTCTAAAAGTTGCCTTATTTTTGATTTACAAGACCAATATTTTCTTTAAATTATTAAAACAATGGTAATCTTTAATTTAGTTATTCCTATATTTATTTATTTTATTGGTTTAGTAGTTTTCTTATAAAAGTAAGCATTTATTATTAATGCTTTTGAGTTTGATATTTGAATATACCAGTTTATAATATTTTTTAATATTTTATATATTATTTCGTAAGTTGATTTTTCTATATTGAGATATGGGTTTGGGAGATTGATTGATTAAGGATTTGGGTATGTTCTTTGATAATTTTAGCAAGAGTAAAATTTACTGGGAAATTATTATCATTTTTATTTTTGATAGTTATGACATTTATATTGATGTCTTTATTCTTAACTTTCTCTTCAGTTAATATATTTATTTTTATATTTTTTTTGAGGTTAGTCTTGTTCCTATATTAATATTGATCTTAGGGTGAGGATATCAACCTGAACGTTTCAGGCCGGTATTTATATATTTTTTCTTTACCAATAATGATTACTATTTTTATTTTTATGATTATTTCAGATCACTTTATTTTTCATTTTGAATGAGTCAGTAAATTCATTTTTTATATGTTTGTACGGTTGCTGTCTTTTAGTTGATTCCAATATTTTTGTTCATCTTTGACTACCAAAAGCTCATGTAGAGCGCCGTCTCTGGTTCAATAATTTTAGCTGGAGTAACATTAAAATTAGGAGGGTATGGATTTTTACGGTAATACCTTTATTTTTAAAATTGGCTATTCTTGAAATTTGACATTTATTGTTATTAGATTATTTGGGGTTCAATTATTTCTTTAGTGTGTTTACGTCAAAGAGATGTTAAATCTCTTGTAGCTTATTCTTCTGTTTCTCATATAGGTTTGGTTTATCTGGGATTATAACTTTAAATATTTGAGGCTATTATGGATCTGTAATTAATAATAGTAGCTCATGGTTATGTTCTTCAGGTCTTTTTGTTTGGCTAATATAGTTATGAACGGTTTGGTAGACGAAGATTATTTTTGAATAAAGGATAATTAATTTGATACCTTCAATAAGACTAGTTCTGATGATTTCTTTTTGTTCTTCTAATATAGCGCCCTCCTTCTTTAAATTTAATGGGAGAAATTATATTAATTAACAGAGTTGTTTCTTGAAGATTGTTAGGAATTGGATTTTGATATTAATATCATTTTTTCTGCAGCTTATTCTTTATATTTATATTCTTATAGCATGGAAGAACTTATGGAGGAATTTATAGATTTAATTTGGGTGTTGTTCGAGAATATTTATTAATATTTTGCATTGAGTTCCTTTAAATTTAATTATTTTATTAGTGGATTTATTTATTTAAATAGTTTAAATAAAATTTTAGTTTGTGGGACTAAAGATATCTAATTTTTAAATATATGGTTTGTTTAATTTATTTTGATTATTGCTTTTATTAAGAGTTTTAATATTTTTCTAGTCTTTTATTTATATCTTTTAGATTATGTTTTATTATTGGAGTATGAAATTATAAGTTTAAACTCTAGAATTATTTATATATCAATTTTATTTGATTGAATATCTTTATTATTTATAAGATTTGTTTTGTATATTCCTTCAATGGTTATTTTTTATAGAGAGGAGTATACAGAAGGGGATTTAAACTTGAATCGATTTATTTTATTAGTAGTTATATTTGTGGTTTCTATAGTTTTTTTAATTATTAGACCTAATTTAATTAGAATTCTTTTAGGGTGAGATGGTTTAGGATTAGTTTCTTATTGTTTAGTTATTTATTATCAGAATGTTAAGTCTTATAATGCTGGTATAATTACAGCTCTTTCTAATCGAATTGGGGATGTAGCTTATTAATTAGGATTGCTTGAATAATAAATTATGGAGATGAAACTTTTGTTAATTATTTAGATTTTATAAAGGAGGATTTATCAATAGAAATTATTGGTAGATTAGTAGTTTTAGCAGCAATAACTAAAGAGCTCAAATTCCTTTTTCTCTTGATTACCTGCTGCTATAGCAGCCCTACCAGTTTCTTCACTAGTTCATTCATCAACTTTAGTTACTGCAGGAGTTTATTTACTTATTCGTTTTAATATTGCTTTGTCAGAAGAATTAAAGCTTTTCTTTTAGTTAGTTTCAGTATTAACAATATTTATAGCAGGGTTAGGGGCTCAAATTTTGAGTTTGATTTAAAAAAATTATTGCTTTATCAACTCTTAGCTTGGATTAATAATAAGAATTCTTTGCTTAGGAGGAGAAGTCTAGCATTTTTTCATTTACTGACCCATGCTTTATTTAAAGCTTTACTTATTTATATGTGCTGGATGCGTAATTCATAATTTAGGGAATTGTCAGGATATTCGTTTTATAGGAAGATTAATATCTCAAATGCCTTTAACTTGTAGATTTTTAATATTTGTAATTTGGCTTTATGTGGATACCATTTTAGCTGGGATTTTATTCAAAGATTTAATTTTGAAGTTTTGTCTATAGAAATTTTAATTTATTTATTTATGTAATTTTTATTTTTCAACAGGTCTAACAGTTTGATATTCAATTCGAATAATATATTATACTTTGTTTAGAAGTTTAATTATATAATCAGAGATAGGAGATTAATTATATTAAAGGATATATCTGGAATTATTTCTTTAGTTATCTTTGGAGGAGAATACTTAATCTTTCCTATTCCTTATTTTATTTGTTTACCTTTTATGTTAAAAGTAATGGTGTCAATTGTAATTTTATAGGTATTTATTTAGGGTATGAGTTTTCAAAGTTTAGAATAAATTATCAGTTAAAGTCTTTCTCTTCTTATTATTGAAAATCAAATATATATAAGAGGGAATCAAAAATTATAGCCATAATTTAAAACTTCAAAAATTAAATATAATTTTAATATTGGCGCGAACATATAGATATTTTAATTTTAACCCAGAAATGTTTAATAAACGTTCAATAACACGAAGAAACTGAAAATCTATGTGTTTGAATATGAAAATGAAAATTTTAAATCGACTCGAGGATGAAAATAGACAAAAATTGCTAAGACGTATGAAATAAATGAATCAACTGCCCTAAAAGTCAAGAAAAGGAAGGCAAATATTAGGAGAAGTATGACCTGCGGAACCTTGTCAAGTTTACGGTATCCATCGTACACAAGCAATCCCGTAACAGAAAATATGGAGAAAGCACTGATCATGTTGATGGAAGACAACATGCAAAAAATACTCATGAGCAGTTTAATGATAAAGAGAATAAAGGTCGCGCATATTTTCACAGGTTAAAAGAACACGCTTCGGCAATTGATAAAGTAGATAGTTTTTGTGTCATGTTACCAGGTTGGGCCCAGGCGGTGGTAATTCGGGCGTCAGGACGCTACGACCGGCAACGCGCGGTGCACGGAAGGCTAAGAAAAAAAGCGTTGGCTCCAACTTCCGATTAGAATTATATTTACAATTTACGGATGAATATCCGCACATGTCGCCCGTCTCCTGCTTGCCATCTCTGCTCCCATCTTGCTCATCCTGGCTCGTAATCGATTCTTTACGAGCCCCATTGGTACCGTCTCGAATATAAGGCGGTCCATCTCCTGCCGCTTTGGCCAACTGGTCCGCACGCTCGTTGCCTGGAGTCCCGACGTGCGCCTTGGTCCAATGGAATCGGACATCGATCTCCGGCCGACAGCGTCTTTGCAAGGCTCCAAACCTCAACTTGCAAATCCGTCGGCGCTCTCATACTTCTGAGAGCAAGTAGCGCTGACTTGCTGTCTGATATTATAGCGCATCTTGGGATGACTGCTCTGTGCCTCTGGATATACGCAGCCATTCTCGGATGGCTATGAGCTCGCACTGGAAGATGGTGCTCCAGTCTGCGAGTTTTGCTCGTTCGTAGTGTATTTCTTCTTTCCTTGCATGACCACGAACGCGGCCCCTGCTCTCCCGTCGTCTGCCCGCGATCCGTCCGCGTAGCAGCACAGTTGTCGCTCCTCCGGCTCCGCCACGCTGAATGGGATGCCGTCTCGCTCGGCCGGGTGCCCCGTCTCCTCCATGGACTGCCTCCGCTCGATGACGCCCTGCCGCAGCCCCAGCTCCTCTCAGTTGCTGTTCCGGCCCGGTCGTCAGCCTCCTGCGATCTGCCGCCTCCTGCAAACATAAAATGCAAGGGCGGTAACTGGCTCAATACTAACGCGGTTTCGGTGGCTACAGTGCGATAAGCACTTGCCGCCTTAACCGCGATTACCCTCTGTACGCTTAGCAAGTCCCTAGTTTCTCTAACTTGCACCTTCCGCCCAAATTTCAGCGGCGTACAGCATTGCCGGCTGTACTGCCCCTCCGCCGCTTTCCGCGAAACCCCATGTTAATCGCGCCCGCCCCGACGCGGTGGGAAATTTGTTTCCTTGTCACAAACCGCGCGTATGTCTTTTCCAATTTAACCGATCGTCGATTTCTACCCCAAGGTACCGATGTGGTCCTTGCAGTAGACGCGCTTGCCATTGAGCAGGAAAGTCGGTCTCTTCCTGCCCAGGTCGCATACCGAAAAATACCGCCTGTCTTTTTGCGTTAAACGCAATTTGCCCCATCAGCCCATGTTTTGACGCCCCAGCGCCTTTGTTTACGCGATTTCAATGTTTTGAATTGCGCCGCCCGGATTATCGGTAAGGTGTCGTCCGCGAATCCCTCGATCCGACATCCTTGCGGCAACTGAACTCTAAATATACTCGTATATCAGCTTCCAGTATGCCGGTCCAGAGCACGAACCCTGAGGGCAACCCCGCGTTATCGTTCGCGTCACGATTCCGTCGCCCGTTTCGACCTGCGCTATTTGCTCGCAAAAATAGTGTTTTACTAGCGAGAGGAGATTATGCGGACACTCTCTCAGCTAGTTCCCGGATAATTGCCGCTCGTGAAAACCGCCGTTTTCCGATCTAACGCCTTATCGACCACCGGAGCAAGCTTATCGGCCGGAAGCTGCCTGGGTCGGTAGGATCATCTTTTCGCGGAATAAAACGCACCGTCTGTATTTTCCAGCATCTCGGAAACATGCCGAACTCCAGGGTCGCATTGAAGACGCTTTCGAAGATAGCCGGAGCAATCTCAAAGCCTTCAACACCGCATCCGCGGTAACGCCGTCGTGCCTCGGGGCTGTCTTGGCGTTCATTCGCGCGATTATCTATAAATTTCGCCCGTGGTTATACGAACGTTGGCTCGCCGGTTGCCGACAATCGTAGCCGTTTCCCCGTTTCCGCATCGTCGCGGGCGAAGAAGTTTTCTAATAAAAATTCCGCCGTTCGCGAGCTCCTCTTGTGTACGCACCGTCCGCCTTTCGTGCACAAGAGTCGCAATTTGGGCGCTTCCCGCGTATAACCCGGTACGCGGTGCCCCACGGGTCTTTCTCCGCGCTGCGCGTGCAAAACTCTTTCCATTTTCGCGTTACGTATCTTTTCAAGGAGATGCTTGTATTCGCGACACGCCTCGCGATAAGCTACTCCCTTTCCCCCTATCCTGCAGCGTTGGTAGAACCTTCGCTTACGCCTAACCTCGGATGTTTTCGGTTAATTCCCTGGTCCACCAGGGAACGCTCCGATGGAAGAGTTTGCGCCGTGGCATGGACGCTTCGCATGCCTTAACGATTGCCGCGTTTAATTCGGGTCCTCAATCGCCGCAGACCCCGAGTACCTATCCCTATATTCTCCGAAATTTTCCGCGAATTTACCATAGCCGACTTTTTGTTTGCAGAACCAAATATCCGAACTGCCACGTTATTAATTTGTGGTCGGAGGCGTTTCCTCTGATTCCACGCGCCAATTACTAATTTTCCGAAAGCTCTAGCGCACGATAAAGTTACGTCGATGTAACTGGTTCCGCGATGCCCTACAAAAGTCGGTCCGCTATCCTCGTTAATTACATCGAGATTAAATCGTTCAATTAACTCCGATAATCTAATCCCGCACGCGTCCTCAATATTTCCGCCCCAAATCGGTGATTTCGCGTTAAAATCGCCCGCAATTACCTCACACGGTCGTTAACATTTTCCAATTTCATTAACGACATTACATTACTGCGCGGTGGAATGTAAACAGACACTGCATACACGATTTCACTGTGCTTAATCACCTCAGCCACCTGTTATCAAATCACAGAAATGTCGTTTAACAATAGCCCGCCACATTCCGCACTAATTAAATGCCATTCCGAGGTCGCCCGATTGATTATTAATACAGTCAAATCTGTGAAACCGTAATTACCGCCCCGCGTGTTTGGCTTCTTGAATCATCACGATATCTAACTTTCTATTTTAACGCGATTCATGATTATTCGTTGCCGCCCGCCCTTTTCCCAAATTTATGCGCAACGTTAAAAATTTTCCCCGTGCTGTGCATGGCCTCTTCTTCACTGGCCATAGTCGATGCTCCTGACGATGCCGCTCTGGACCCTCTTCCACGTAGAACAGCTTCCACTCTTAGCCTCATGGTCCGTGCTCGCCTGGTGTCCCTTCTTCTCGGCATTTGCCTGTACGCATACTGCAGCGTTTGTACTCAGAGGTGCCCACGCTAAACTTGTGCTTTCCACTGCACTTTCCGCAAAGCTGTTCCTTCTCCTGGCATTCTCGTGCTAGCAGATCCGGGCAGCGAGCAGCAAAAGTAACCAAAAGGGACTCACCTGATGACTCTTGATGATTTCTCAAGGGCTGGCGACCGAGCTCAAATGCTTTAGTAGATCAGGTTTAAGGGATCAGCTTGTGCCCCACTCTGCTGGCAGGGTGCAGAGTTCGAGGTAGAAGAACGCTGAGCCCGCTGGGGATACGGGGCTTGTCCAGGAATGGTGGACGAAGGGATGCCTTTGCGCTGGTTGGTAAATACCGTGGCGGCTATGGTCGGCGGCGTTCGGGCCGATTCGGAACCGCTTGGCACGACGCAGCGCGAAAGGTGAACTACCGGTGTTGCACGGCGCCACAAAATCTGACTCAGGTAACAATCATTTTGGGATTATAAATTCCAAAGAAAGGCCCTTGTAAGTCAGTAAAGTATGGTTTCAGAAATTCAAAAAAAAGATATCTATTACAGAACCTTAAATTCAAAAGTGAAGCTGTGTTTGCTAACAAGGCTGCAGCTAAAGAACTTTTACCAGAAATTACTAAAATAATTAAAGAAAATGGGCATGTTCCAGATCAAGCATTTAATATTGACGAGACAGAATTTTTATAACACAAAATGTAAAAGCTATTAGTGGCTTTAGGCTCAATAAAGATCGTGTGACATTGCCACTTTGCTATAACGCATCAGAGTATCACCTAATAAAACCCTTACTCATAAATGAAGGTCTTTGGCCGCAAACAATGAAACGAACTTAACGACTTAAATGATCTTCCCATATGTGGCAAATAAATAGGCATGGATGATTGTTGACTGTTTTCACAATTGCTCCGTGTGGTTAGGCACTATTTTGCGGATAGGATAGCTCAAAGGGAAACGCCCAGCGGTAGAGTGATGTGGCGCGTGACAAAAAAAGGTGCCTGAGGTCACTTTATTGTAGAAGAAAACGCCAAATTGGGCGTTGCTACAAGTTAGTATCAGAAACAATGTAAGCAAATACACACGGAGAGTACATAAGCACATAAAGTTACAGTTTAACATTTACATAATAAATCTTTGGTAGAAGGTTAGTTCCATCAGTTTTTACAGCTATAACACACCCCACCATAGGCCAGGTTGACATATCTCCAGTACCGACAACATCAAATATAACAAGAACTTAGGCATATGTGTGCTTATCCGGACTATTTACTGACAAAATGTTGAGATGTTTAATATTATACAATAATGTGTGCTATAATGGCAACCACTAGCGCCGTTAAAATTGACAGATTTAAATATGTACTATAAGTATTTTAAGGACATATTAATGATATATTTGGCACAAAAGCATAATGAGAACATGTATGCAGTGAATGTGATGATGTTTTAGTTGGATCTGTGGTGTGCGAGAGGCTATTTTGGCCCCGCCCCACCATAGAGCTTGAAGTTTGTACGTGACACATTAGCAGACGGTTAGAAACACTGACAGGTCATATTTAACAGACGCACGCAACCGCACAACCTAAGCTTATTTAGGTACACTGACAGGCCACGTCACACCGCACTTAAGCCAACTGGTTGCCAGCGGGTAGGGCAGTGGTGTTCCGGACGAAGCCCTCGAGATGTTCCAGACCGGCATCAGGCAGCGTCTCGAACGCAATGTTTCAATAACGCTCGTTCCTCAGCGAATAGGACACAATCATGCAGCCTGTGAATAGGGTCGTCCCTCACACCGCAACTTGGGCAATTATCGGTCTCAGATTTCCCTATTCTATACAGATGAGATACGAAATTACCATGACCAGATAGCAGCTGGGTACTGGCCCGAGTAAAAAGTTCTAGGTCCTCTGAGACGCTTGGAAAGAACCGAGGGTAGCAGGAGCCTTATCGGAATGCTCCCATCCACTCTGCCAGACATCCAGAATCTTGAGGTTCATGTACTATTTGAGGTGCCAAAGGTGTCAAAATCTCTTCTCAGCAGTAGTTCATCAAAAGACATCGAAGGAGCCTTAGTACTTTCTGGCATGTTATCCTAGCTATCTCAAGGTCCAGAGGGAGGCCTGTTATGACGCTGCTGCCTCATTAGCTATGGATCTATAGCCCAGACAGATCATCTTGCATATGGCTCCTTGCAGTGATAGAATCTCCCGTCGAGCTCTATAAGTTTCGGAGACGTAGGTTAGAATTGGCAAAATCGCACATTTATATATCACTTGAAGTGATTGTCCAGTGGAGACATTCCAGGCCATATAAATTTCTTCCTTGGTGCGAGTGTAATCTTTTAGCTTTGTTACAAATGTATTTCACATGGGCGTTGAAATTGAGGCTCTTATCGACCACAATGCCCAAGTATTTTATTTCGTCTACAATTCCAATTGTGTTTCCATCTAGCCTTATTCTGATATTTCTGTGATGGACGACGCGGTGGAGACTTGTTCACCATTATCTTGGTTTTAGTGCTCGATATAACAAGCTTATGCCTTCCAGCCCAAGCTGTTAGCGATTAAAACATTCCTGGATTTTAGTCCTAAAATCCTGTCTGGTTTCAGCTACTATAGCCAGATCATCTGCGTATGCAATTGTCTCTGAACTAATCGGCAGCTCTTCTGCCAGGAACATATCAAGGACCGAATTCCAGAGCGTCGGCCGAGAACTGAGCCCTGTGGGCAACCCTTGGTACATGCTTTAATTATGTCTGTACCGCTCAATTTGCAGGCAACACTTCTGTCGGTAAGGTAGCTTTTAACAATGGATACAAGATGATGTGGAACTGCCTTCTGTTATAAACTCTTGATTACCGCCGCCACCACATATTGTCAAAGCCCACTAATGTCGACGAATAGCGAGGCTACATATTTTTCTCTACTTGCTTCTATGACCTCTTGATATTTTTGGAGTGCCGATACTGCCGACTTTCCGAAATTGAAACCATACTGCTTTGGATTATGGAAGCTTCACGCGCGCTGAAAAGTCTCCTTCGGATAATCTTTTCAAAAATTTTGCCATACTCAGACAACAGCGTGATCAGCCTATAGTTGTATATAGAGGTCCTTTATCAGTATCTTCAATGTGCCTTCCTTCCAGGTCTTTGGGAAGTATGCTGAATTTATAGGTGCAGTATAAACGGCGTTATACTAGGGTGCAGAATTTTGAGTACAGTGCCCTTAGGAGATCCGCCCGGGAGACTTCTTGGGTTTTAGAGACGAAATCAGTCGACGTAGCTCTTCCTCGGTTACTTCCTCAATTTCATTGGTATAGACGTGTTCTAGGGCAACAAAATCCTGACGCCATATTTTATGGATCGCGTCTTTCAAATCTAGGTTATCATCTGGCAGTAGTTTATTTACTAGGAAATTTGCTGCTCCGATTTGGTCAGACATGTTACTCCCTCCTCTCTGAAAGCTGCCATCACCACCATTTTGTTAAACTTTTCCAATGCCAGCTTATATACTACACCCACAGATTAGAGCCCAAGTCGTTTTCAACAAATTTTGACCAGCTCTTTTCCTTGCTTTTTCTATTTCCTTCTTATAGCAGTCTTTTGCAGCTTTCATGTCTTCTGCAAGGGCTCAGTAAGTCCCGGATTTTTGTTTGTAGAGAATTTCTTTTGGTCAGATATATTTTCGAAGCCTATCAATTTTGTCCGTCCACCATTCTGCTCTATGAGGGTAACACTTCTCTTTTTGTTACAGGGATTAGAATATTATTGAGGCCATCATAAAAACTCTGTAGAGCCGCATCAATTGCTCTTGGAGCAATCAGCACAGGAAACTTCTCCATAAGGCTGTTGTTTAGGTCATCCAGTTTGATGCCCGAGTAATCGATTTTGTATTCTGGCATCGGTTGTGAACCGCACATCCTCTGCTCCACGCTATATCGTATAACTCTGTTTTGCTTATGCAGTTTCAATCTCTTCATTTTCAACCGAATTAGGTACATTGTAGATCATTACTTTTGGCCATTGCACCTCTAAACTCGCTTTTTTCAACGACTCATTATCTATTAGTTCTTCCAGTTCTGCAGAGAGATTTGATAAGCACACCATTGTTCCTAATTTTGACAACTACATTAGGCCTAAATGTCATGTCCTTCAGGGTTAATTGTTTTAGTCAGTACCTCCTTGGTTTTATTGGCGCTTGAAATATTTTTCGCATCCTTAGAAGGGCTGAGATGTACCTTATATGACCTAGACGTAGAACTCAAATTTTCACTTCCTCTAGCACTTGATTGAAGCGGATGTTGGGACGCAATGTGGGCGTAGGTGGGAGAGGATTGAACAGTTTCCTGCACGGTCTGCTTCACCTGAGTTAGTAGTTCATCCCCGGAGTTTCGAACACGGACATTTTTCCTGCAAATCCTTGCTAGGTCGTTAAGGGTCGAGTGAAGGTTACTCATCGCTGTGCAAGCCGGTACGCGTTTTCCCATTGGCTCCTTTGTTGCACACACAAACTTGTATTGAACTATTAATGTTTTCGAAAATTGATTAAGCGCCTTGACTTCTGGCAACATGGGATTTGCAGGCAAACCATTTATACATCTTGTCTCAAGCTTTTTAGCTTCTCCGCCACATTGCCAGTCATTTCAACACTGGAGTAGAGGGCCCAGTGCCCCCTACAAAAGTTTAAACAGATTTCCGGCGATAAATTAGTTAGGACAAGAAAATAAAAACAAAAATTAACATGCGGTGTTAGTTACCAGTCGCGCTAGGCAATATAGATTTCATAGCATACACTCACACAAAATTAACAGTAAATATCACGGGGGACAGTTACGGTCGCAGATGGCCAGCTGCAGCGGAGCGTGGGGAATGGTGAGTGTAGCGCTCTAGCACACGTCCGCTCCCTGCGACGACTAAACAGCGACTGCGGCGCGTGACAAGAGGGTGTCCTCAGGGGTCATGTTCCGGACCCGTCTACTGACATATCGTAGTACCCCACTTTTTGAGGAAAGCATGAAGATGATAGCCGACAGTTATATCAATGTACCGGAGACAGTTGTCAAGCTCTGGATAGAGGCGGTGGCCGTTGGGCGAAGGTATGTATCCAGTAAGACATTGATATAGAACAATTTTTATTACTACTGGTTTCCCGACTTGTGGCCACCCTGCGGCCTTATCTGCAATCCTCTTAACTACTATATGTGCAAAGGCCTCCATCATTGAGGTAATGATGCAAAGAGTAAGTTGTATTAGCTTGCAGAAGGATTAGATCTATGCCCCAGAAGGTCGTAGCCGCTGATGGGGACTACATTGCATAATATTATTCTCAATACTAATTACTTTAATTATGCTCAGTTTCATGTAAATGAATCCAATTGTTTTTGTATCCTAATGCCATTTATAATATGATTTGTGGAGAACAAATTATTAGCATCCAGTGGTCAACGTATTACAAAGAACAATTGCTCCTACTGGCATATATCAATTATGTTTCAGTAACAAAATTTCAATATTTTTCCGTATTCAATTTTTTGTGTGCCTGTTCACTGTAACTTCTACCAGTTCCCATCGAGCGCTTACGGGTAACGAACGTACCTGGCGAGAACTTTGTGTTAGAATAAGAAAAGCCCAACAAAGTCGTACTATTATATTTTATTCAGTTATTATTCTTTACAATCAGCCGGTGCTTCGCCTTGCGGCACTGCACCGGAATTTTCAGCATTAAACAACATTTTTGTTTTTACAGTTATTTCCATAGTTTAACCCGTGGTCAGTGCTACTTGCCCTGACATTCGCCTTGGTACAGGACTCGTAGAAAACACGGAAAAGCCCGAGTCAGGGAGGCGACTTCAAACACTAAGCTGCTTTTAGTCTCTCTAACATTTACAATTTTCCTTATATCTAATCTGTTCTAACATGCGCTTTAAAACTAACAATTTTAGTCTCGGCTGCTATTCCGCACTTTATCACTCGCGCACTTGGGCAGTTTTAGTCCGGGCTATTGTACACGCTAGCTGCAGTTTTAGTCCCGGCTGTTATCGGTCAACACTCAGTTTGCTACATTCTCCCATTTCCACCGTGGTTGGTCCATATGCCGCGTCCAGTTTTGCTCGGGGTCGCAAAACTAATTCAGGACTTCTCGCCAGTTGACATTAAAAAGAGTCGTGATGTTCTCGGCGTTTGTGGCCAAAGCATGTTGTCACCACGTTCAAGACGTTATCATCGGCTCTGCATTCGCACGCGTTCTGTCCTGGTTTTCCGATCTTAATCAAATAGAAACAAATGTTCCCCTGGCAGGTGACTATTTTTGTACTGTGCGCCGACTGAGGTATAGTGACGTAATGTCAATATAACGATAGCCTATTCCCTAGTTTTTCGCCAGTCTCCATATTTTCAGCTGGAGGTCCCACGATGCCTTCATCGTTCTTAACACCTCTAATGCCTCTCGACGACACGGTGTTCCAGTCTGCTAATTCCATCTTCTAGAAGTATATTTCCTCTTGGTTTTGATAGACCATACAATTTATTGAAAACAATGTTTTACAAGCAGCTGGTGCTCCGCTTTCGGCACTACACCGGAACTTTCCCATTTTCTTACATTTCCTTTTACTTTTACAATCTCTTTTGTTCTTTGATCGTGGTCAATGCTTCCTGCTTCGGCATTCGCCTTAGTGCAGGGCTCGGGAAATCCACGAAAAACCCGAGCAAGGGCAGGTGACTTTAAGAAACATGTTGCTTTCAATCCCTACTTTTACAAATCTACCTTATAAGTAAACAGTACCGCCTTATTACTAACGTGCACTTGGAGCCCGTAATTGTGAGTCTATTTCTTTTATACAGTCTCTACAAGCCGCACACTTAATCGCCTCGCAATTTTTAGTCCGTGCTGTTATGCTGGCTGCCGCAATTGTGAGTCCCAGCTGTTATGCCGCAATTTGGCAATTTTACATGGTCTGCTCTTACTTAGGTTCGGGCGCCGAGTGTTGTAAGTTCCTTACACGTTTGGCCTCTATGTTCGTAAGGTAAGGGTGACGCTTGTTCCGCTACGAACAAAGAAGAAGAACACACATTGGAAGGGGGCGCTGCGACAACGTATATTGTTGTTGCTTTCCTATATATATATATATATATATATATATATATATATATATATATATATATATATATATTCCTACAAAGGAGTCTGGAGGGTCTTTGTAAATCTATGGTGGACACTGGCTCGAGATGCAGGTGGCGTGGTCGGGAGCGACATTTCGAAGCACAGGTGGAGCTGGATGTCCTGCCTCCATGTTTCTTTTCCGTTCGACTGGAGCCGGTGGATTCTCAGCTCCTCTCGTAGCCTCTGGTCCCCCTTTTCGATGCTCCTCCGGTCGGCTATGCCCTGCAACACAAAATTCATAGGCGGTAATTGGCTCAAAACTAAGGCGATTTTGTGGCCACCGTGTGATATGCCATTGCCGCTCGGACCGCGAGAATTCATTGGGCCCCTAGAAGCTGCCTAACCTGTTTTACTCTATAGCCCTCTGCCCATACCTCAGCCGTGTATAATATTGCTGGTTGTACCGCACCTAAGTAAATTTGTACCGCAGCCTTGCCCTAAACGTAGCTTCTGGTTAGTTGCTTCTTAGAATTTTAAATTGTTTTGTCCGTATAATGACTGCTGTATCATAGGCGAAACCTATTATTTCACATTCTTCTGGGAGCCTTACGCGGAAAATATTCTCGTAGGCTAGCTTCCATCAGAGGGTCCGGAACATGACCCCTGAACGACACCCTCTTGTCACGCGCCGCATCACCCTCTCCGCAATCACGGTGCAATATTTGCCTTCTTCCCTAGCGCTTTTAACCTACTACGTGCGCGATATCACCCACCGTAGATGTGCCCGCGCAAAACTCGAATTGCCGGTCATGAAAACCGCCGTTTTCTTTAACCGCATGTTCTATTTTGGTAATAACCCTATCTAACTCTTTAGCGATTACAGGCAGCAAGCTGATCGGTCTAAAACTACCTGGATCGATCGGATATGTCTTCCTCGGTTTCGGAACAAACCTAACTGATTGCACCTTCCAGCATTTCGGAAAAATTCCTAACAACAGGCACGCATAAACTAAGTTTGTAAGCAATTCTGGCGCTAGGTGATAGGCCCTAAATGCCGCGTCCGCTGTTACGACATCATGTCCTGGGACTTTACTGGCGTCCATACGTTTTAATGCCCTAAATATTTCCCCTGTCTCGATGGGTCTGTCCTCTCGCTAGCCTTCTAAATTTTGTTGCGCCGCGCGTCGTGTTTCCTCGTGTGTCGCAGTGTCGCTATAGGGTACATCATCCGGAAAGTATAAGCTCAGCAAGTATTCCGCGCTTTCGCGTCTCGACGCGTAACGCATTACTCGACAATTTTCACTCTTTGCTGCGGATTACTTTGTACGTAGTTCTCCAGGGATCCTTTTCGGAACTTCGGGAACAACACTCCTTCCATTTGTTCGTCCTAGTTTCCTATAAAAGATGCTTGCACTCGCTGAATGCTTCCCTGTAGTGCATTTCCATTTCTTCTCGCTGGTCACCCCTACTCCGTTGATATGCTCTGCTTTTCCTTCTGGTTTGACATTGATCTTTCGCACGCCTTGACCACGGCATCGTTGTATTCGGCTGCCAGATTCTCTAATTCAGTCTCTGTCCCTATTTCCTCAAATCTCGCCGCCTCGTTTTGGCAAAATTCTAAGAAGGTCCGGTCGAATTGCTCCATTTAGCCTTATTATTGCAGAAACGTGCTATGCCGGTTGAATCGCCTCCGCTTGATGCGCTTTCTGTTAGTCTGACGTTCCACGAAATTAATCGGTCATCAGAGGCGTTTGTTCTCGAGTAACTTGCCAGTTCTCAATCTTCGCTGACATACCGGTGCTCGTAGCCGTTACGGTTGTCCATCGAAGGTTGGTTCGCTGTCCTCGTTAGCGATTGTTAGGTCGTGACGTTCAAGTAGTTCCAGTAATCTAGCATCCCGCGCATCTTCAATCACGCCAACTCAGACAGGAAAGTTGGCGTTGAAGTCGCCCGCTATAATTACGTCGCGTCCCGTAGCCTGTAGTTCACGAGACAATCTTTCGAATAAATCGTGGTCATTACAATTGGCAGGAAGGCACTTTTGAATCGTAGTCCGTGTCGAATCCGGCCCGCGTTTGCTTTCATTAGCCCTAGTGCAAAGTACACAGCTAAATTTTTCGCTTTTACAATCCGCATAGCGATGTTTACCGCCGCATTTTCCAAAGAGCTGTTCTTTCTCCTTACACTCTTTTGCTCTGTGACCGAACCCGTAGCATTGAAACACTGTACCAATGCGAAATAGTTTTCGGCGTACGCTGTTTAACATTCTAGATTTATCCTTTTGCTTAAGAATGCAGTTCTAGTCTTAGGCGAAACCTCATACACAACACTAACTCTACTTGACTTTTGTCGCCCATTCTAAACCTTTCCTGACCTCGGCGTCGTGTTTGTCTAAGACTCTCTGCCTCTACCAATTCCGGGTCGTGCTCTGTGATAACTTGCGGAACTTTTCTTTGCCTAGCGCCGCGTCGATTCTACGCAAAACGATTCGCGGGTAATTCTTTTTCAGCTCCATGGATTGCAATTCGTTCCCTGCTCGAGTCGATACCGCGAGCTTGAGCTATTCCGCATCCATTTTGCTATGAAGCTTACCTATAAGCGCACCTGACTGCGTATTTTTAACGCCAGAGATCCACAAATTAGCTTTTTACGATCAATCTTCGCCTTTAATATTTCTCTAAGCTTTGCTGGTCTCATATACTCGCCTTTTCCAACAATTTTTACCGCGTAGGTTATTTTCTTTGGCCGTGAAGCGGCCTCGGCAAAACTACGTGGCACGGTAATTTGTTGGAAATTCCGTAAGCAGACGCAAAACTAACCGGCGCAAAATTAACGGCATCTGGTCGAATTTCACTTGCCCGGCTTCGCAGATGTTCTATTTCGACATCCTTCTCCCTCAAGGAATCTTTTAAACTCTTTATAATGTCCACGAGCTGAGATTCCGCATGCCCTCAACTGCCGCTCTACACTCCTTGCGTTACTCGTTAATTCTTTCGCTTCGTACCGGAATATTTGCGTTCAATACTCGAACAAAGCTGGCAATCTTCTCACTCAGCAGACACTCAGCACGCCTATTAAATTGTAAAACAGTAAACAGATTGTAGTTTATTCTATGATCATAGATATCGTTTCCCAAGAAATAAAATACTGCAAAATATATGATTTGAAAGTGCTTCCAAAATGGAAGTCTTTAAGACTTCTTTCAGACAGAGATTAAATTCATTGTAGGAGAAAATTACAATAATAAGAACACCATGGGAGTCTCGCATAACAACTACAAAGGCAAAAGGCTGAGAGCTAGCAAACTTTTGCGAGCAGAATTATTTCTTCCTCTCCACTGACACTCCCACATATTGGCCAACCGATCCCCAAGATCTTCACTCGAATCATTACCCGATTATAGCGACTGTCAGTTCCTGCGCCATCCATAAAAGACAAATTATGAGATTACATAACAGAAGAACTAGCTAGGAAGTATACAAAATCACATTCAAGAAAACATAAACCTAGTGGTTAGACTCAAAAAACCGAAATAAATCGATAAAATACTAACTACGTTGCTCTGTACTCTCAAAGAAGCTGCTCAGCAAGCCACGCTCCAGGCAAATACCCAGAATTCAACATACATAGTCCCCGTGGAGATTAAAAAACTTATAGGTGTAAAAAGGAGAATCAGAGTAAAATTCCACCGAACTGGAGCACCTGCAGATAAAATTATTTAAATCGTCTAAGTAAGCAGCTGAAACATAAAAAATCAAAAAGGCACAAGATGAATTCTTTCACGACTATGGCAATAGCCTGAATAGATATAACAACTCTCCAAATAATATTATGAAGGTGTCTTGTGATGTACATTTGGATAAGACAATTTTGCCAGCTGATTCTCCTATCGCCGAGCTATCAGGAAAAGTCCTTTCTAGTAATAAAGTATACTACCCCCAAAAAAGATTACGACACCACAACTCATGTGAAATATTGGCAAGGAAAAGTTCTAAGATGTGTAATTGAATAGCCATAAAAATAAAAGTTATTATATAAACATTGTAAAGAATGCACCGGCATTAATTGAAATTGATTAATAGCTTTCAAACACCCGAGAATATCACAGAAGTGAGCGAGATCTTACCGCAACATTTTGATGCTAAGCATGCTCCCGCCTTGGGAATATCTGAACGTTAATGGTTCGATCATTTGCCTACGCGGTGTGCTTGCAATAGTAGTGGCGGTGCTTTTGAAAGTGCGCGAAGAAGTGCTTCGTACTAACACCGCCGCCGCGAGCGAGCAGACCCGCATAAACATGGAGGAATACCTCCAAAAAGTGCGTAACCCCACCTCAAGATTCGGACAGCTAATCAAGCGCCTGCAGCGAGAGCACACCCGCATGCGACGCTGCACTGTAAGAATTATCCCGGGGACCAGAGTCTCCCAACACCCCAGTCTGCCCAACGACGAAGCCCTCCGCTTTTCTTCACCACAGAGGTGACTAGCGAGTCTGTGATCTTACAGGCCGAAGTCCAGTGTGGCTAGAAAATCCTGTAGAGTCGAACATGCGCAGTGCGTCAGAGCGTTCATCGGCCGGACGGTTCGCGCACCGTTGAAACGCACTAAAATCCGTTACCCAGCGCGATAACCCAAGAACATAAAATCCAAGCACATAAATTAACATAAAACTTCAAGCGAGTGAAACTCAAGTAGCCCTGCTGGCTTTCTTTTATTTTAATTGTATTTATAAACAAATAAACGAAGGGCAAGCAGGCGCTTTAAAAATGTAAGCGAGCCAAGCCCAAATAACGCTGCAGGCCAACTCTATTATCTTATTTTATTTTTTAATAAAGAAACGATGATAAGAACGATCGAGCAGGCGAGCCGAAGTTTTCGATCTCAATAAAAACGATGGCTCGCTTAAGCATTAGGCGTACAAAACCTTGATGTCCTGCTGGCTGAAGTTTTGATTGATTTGGTTGATTTTATATATACAGTGACAGATTTCCGCACCACCCTTGAGGTACTGTCAGTAGTGCGTTAGGTTTTAGTTGCAATGAAATTACTTACTTAATAAAAACTATACCTGATAAACTTCATTGTAACTGTGGTACCTTCGCCAAGAGCCATAAAACCACATTTCCCATCACCATAACCGCCATCACTTTAAAGCAAGCAATCGTAGATATGTAAAAGAAGCATCAGATATTTACATTGATATTTACGTACTAAACAATAAGCATGCCAATTAAATAATAAATAAGAACTGTAAAACAATTAAAACGAATTGAAGTGTGTAATTAAAAATATATAATAATTTATGTCTGTAGAAAAGTAGGCACTTGTATTAAACATTAATACAGAAATATACATTGAAAAAAAAATTATTACAGTCTTGAATAAATTTACAATTAACTATTTATATAAATTGGAAGATTTGAATAATTTGAAATGGTCCTCGGATGGATCAAAATTAAGACTACTTTTATTATAAGTGTTATTAACCGATCTTAGAAAACACCTCGCGTTTAATAATTCTATATCCGTCCTGTTTCCTTTTTCATCTTTAATTGCGGTAACGTCTGAAAATGTCCGCTCGGGTTCGGTATTAGAGTGAGGAAGAGCGAAGACTGCCGAGATTAACAACTTTAAAGTCGGAAAACACAATTCATTATTATTATCTTTTATACGAACTATTTTCGTCCCAAAAATTTCGACATCTAATTGCAATAATATTTCGTGATCTTCGGGATTAAAAATATAGGCAATTTTCGCCATTCTAAAGCTAACGAATTGAAATTTAAAAAGGAAAATACGGTTGAAAACAATACAAATTCACAAATTCTTGTCTCTTTTCTAATGAAAGGGCGATTGAGGGCTCCACAAAATCTAAAAGTTTTAAAAATTTTATGTTCCAAAATCTTGTCCTCATTCCTTGAAAAGCCGTAATATAAAAATTCAGACACGTCTCATGAACCTTTTAATTATATCAATGGGGAAATCAGTGAGAAGTGAAGTTGTATAAGGGCCAAGATAAATTTCTTCAGTTTGTTTTATATTATATTTACATCGAAATCTGTTGACGATACAGAAGAAAGTGATTCTAAGCATAAAAATTAAGCCCTATTTCTTTTAAATTTTTTCAATTGAATTGTACAGTCTATAAATCATGAATCCTTCGTTTGATATAAAGCGTTAAAAGAATTAAAAACTGTAAAATGTAGCCCATAAAGAATACGTAACATTTAATTTCTGGATTACTTAAGAGATTATAAATATTTTCAGCGGTAGATACTTTTCCCTCGTTATAATCACTTTCTTCCTTTCGGACTTTCGTACTAGAAGTATCAAATACCTCCACCATAAAATAGTCAACCAACGCAGGATAATCGACACGAATTTGTTCATAACATTTTGCGCCTCCAGCCGCCGCGACCCCGACATTTTCTTTATTTTATTTTCGGATAAATTATAATGTTTAAGACATTCCCTAAGTTCTTCGAATCGTTTTGGACTATTAGAGAATTAATTATATACCCTTTCACTAATTCTTCTACTTCTTTCGGGATCATGCAGCTACTCGACTTCGCGATTAAAGCGGAGGAATGACAGATGCAATTTAATACAATTAAATGAGGTACTTCATCTGACAAGTATTTTGAAAACCCTTAATTTTTCCCGTCATCACACTAGCATTATCACAACCTAAGGCCACGATATTTTTACATTGATACCACTATTATTGAAAAATGTTTTAAATACTTCATAAATCTCATGAGCAGTAGCTTTTCGAGGATTGACTTCTAATAACTGGAGCAAATGTTGAACTATTTTACCTAATTGTTCGTTAAAATACTGCACGGAAATACACAAAAGCTTTGAGTTACTTATGCCAGTGCTTTCGTCAACCAGAACTGAAAAAAGTTTTGTTAAGGACGCATTTGATTTTATCGAACTCGCAAGTATATAAAATATTTTTATTATGCCACGGGCTTTATCTTCCTTTAACTTCATTTTCTGCACTGCCTCGGGATCTAACGTAACTTTTTCATAAGAGGAACTAAATTATTAACAATTCTAATGGCAACGTTTTCTTCGGCAAGAAAATGTGATACTGCCATTTCGCAAGCTTGCGTTCTCTGCTTGAGCGACAATCCCGGAAGATTCATAGTTTCAAAAGCACCCGACTGTTCTGCCGAATTCATGCTATCTTTATGAAAATTTGTGTTAGAGTGTTGAACAATGTCGGATCTTTGACAGAATTTAAAATCTTTTTACAATAACTGCATACTGCGGTTTGCGGTTCAGTCGGATGCTTTTGAAGCCAATCTTTAAAAGCGGTTCGCGTAACCAACAGTCTTTCCATTGCGTATTTTCCCCTTTTATTACCGTGCTTTTCTTCGTCTACATTCTTTGTCCGTTTGAAGCCTAGTTTACTCATCATTTTAAAGCAGAAAATATATACACGCAACAAAAAAAATAAATACACAAAAACTTTAATTGTACAAAGCGGGAATTGAAACTAATATGCGCGGTGTCAACACCAAACAAAGCTATAAAATAGCGAACGGAATAGGTATTTCACAAAATCGAAAATATATACAGATGTTAATATATTTATATATCAAACAAGCAGACGATGGATTAATTAATCACTAAAAAGCAGTTTCATAAAGATTAGCAAAGCCAAAATATGTCAATGCAACTCACCAAACTGCAACGATCTCAGCTCGTCTTGCACTGACGTCGTCGTATGATGGAAGTTTACAATGGCAATTTGCAGATGATGTAACATCAAAAAATGCCAGGGCGAGAAAAAGCGGGTAACTGATATTCCTCGACTAAGAAATAAAAATAGAAAGTTTTAGCGCGCCTACCTTGAGACACGTTTAACCGGAATTGGCCGCAAAATTTGCTTTATGTATAGAAGCCCCGGACATTGGTGGAAAATGAATTCCACGTTCGTATTTGTTTATTTATAAATACAATTTAAAAACGAAAGCCAGCAGGGCTACTTGAGTTTGACTCGCTTGTAGTTTTATGTTGGTTTATGTGCTTGAATTTTATGTTCTTGGGTTTAGCGCGCTCGGTAACGGAGTTTAGTGCGTTTGAACGGTGCGCGAATGAACGCTCTGACGCACTGAGCATATTCGACTCTACAGGATTTTCTAGCCACACTGGGCCGAACGCATCGAGGCCGCTGTGCGCAGTGCCTTTGTCCGCTGTACCCGTTATCTGATTATAATGGTCTGTCAATATCATAACCAAAAATTACTCACGGAGCAGCGACGTTATCACCATTGTAAAAATATTATTTACATACTTTATTATGAGATGGTTAAACTATGTTATAGTGTGTAATAATAAAATTAATAATTTTACGTGTTTAAATATAAAGTAATTGTGCCGGGCTGTGCCATGTTTGGCTCTTCGAAGAAGGATCTCAAAGGGACACGGTTCTACCCAATTTGGACGATTTAGACAGGTATATTTTCTCCACAACAGGAAATAGATTTGGTGAGGTATTCTATAGAGTTGGACAGTCGGTTTTACGGTCTTATTCTGAAATGATGTATTCATATGCCATCAAAAACAACATACCTAACCGGTTTTCTTCCCCAATCAAACGAGCCGGCCCAGATTTCACTAAGTTCATAAAGGGGAATAGGGTCTCGCTACGTATTGCTCGCAAAACAAGTATTGACCGAAATTCAATATCGACCAGCTTAAGCTTTACTTTGACAACTTAGAAGCGGTAATGAAACAATACAAATTTACTCCCGACCAAATATATAACATGGATGAGACAGGTGTACAAACCGTACTAAATCAGCTACCAAAACATATTGCTCCGACAAATAAAAAAGAGGAGGAAGGTAAATCAGGTCCCCGGTCTCCGGTCCCCCGGCCGTGTGAAAAGCATTGGTTGGTTGCTAGAGTAACGCGATCGGGGCCACGCGGAATTACATGGACGATCGTCGTATCTTTAAAGCACAATGCAATTTTAAAAACTTAAATTAAAATTAAATGATTTATCCCACTGTTTTAGTTTTTCTGTTTGTTTGCACATACGTATTCATTGGTACAAAACGGGTACAAACAGCTCAGCACCACAGATTACATGAGAAAACAGAAGCGACGTATATGTGCCGAAAGAACTCCGGAGAAAGTAAAAGTAAAAAACCAAGCAAGACGACAACGATGTTCTCAAAGAACATCGAAAGAAATAGCTGCAGAATAGTAACAACTGCTACAGAAAGTTCGTAACACTTGCATTCTCTATGGCAGCCAAGCGTAGATGGCTGGATTTTCTAGTATATTATTTATGGCATTAGTTCATGCAGGCGGAAAAAAAGATCCGAAGAAAATTTATTTTGAGGGGCTTGTAATGTACTCATGGAGTCTGTATATATTATCACATGACGTTTGGACGACAAGGAGCAATAAAACAGTGCTTGCCAAATTGCATACAGTTCGACGGTATACATATATGCTAATATAAGAAATTAGGATCCAAGAGAAATCCGATTCCTCTAAGTAACTATAAGGCACCATCGCCTTCAAATTGGGTTTTAGAACCCTCTGTGAAACTAAAGGTTACCGATCGCAAAGCCATAGGTATTGAAATATTATCTACTATATCATCAAATATTGCCTCTATATTTGCCATGCTAAACTCATATTAATGATAATGTCGAGCTGCGATTATCATTTTTTACGCCGCTAGCCCTTAATCCCGTCCTCGCAGGTGTTCGGGGCCACGCGGAAATATATGAATGATTGCTTTATATTTAGTGATGTCAAAATAACGTAATTACGCCATTACAACAATGTACCAGAGTGTACGAAATTCGTGATGCTCAAAAACTATACCTCGTCAACAAAATTTTAACTTTTAACTCTTGAAAACTGACTGAAGAAAAAAATAGTAGAAATGTGATTTACGGCATTCGAGTTCTTTTCGGACCTCCTTGCTATTATGGAGTAAATACAATTTTTGAATCACTTCCAGTTTCGGAAATGTACTTTTGGCCTACCCTGTATAAGATTGACACTGACACTTGGTATAACAACCGTTTTCCTACATCATGCTTTTTCCAAAATATACGGAAAGAACTTAAAATTTACTACATATTTTACCATCCAGGGCCGCTTCCGATCAAAAAGGAATGGAAGAAATGCATAGGTTATTAAATGTTCTTTACTCGCAATATATGGATCTGTATTTTGGTCGCAAAAAATCGATATCTGCGAAAATAGATTACGCCTCCGAGTCCCGATTAAGTCGTTATTAGTCACAGTTTGTTAATTAAACTGGGCAAGGCAAAACCCCTCGAGATACCTACAACGTATCAAAAATCCGTGTCGATATTCGCCCCACTTTTTTTTGTCGGTCATACCTGTAACGGAGTTTTTCTAGTAATACTTTTGTCTACCGAATTGCGCAAACCGCATCTCGCTAGACCCAACCGTTTACGAGATTTCGAGAAATTTTTCAGTTTTCAGCCGCCATTTTGACCCATAGAGGTGTTTTTCTTACATTTTTCAAGCTATCGTCGATCCTTGATGGTGCGATTCAAAAGAAAGTTTGTTGAAAATGGCGTGCGACTCATTTCTGTGCTTACTCTACGCAATTTCCATTTTACTAATCACAACAAGTATTTTTTAATTCAATAATTTTAAAAATCACATACAAGTACACAATGTTCCATCCAGATTGAAATTAATTCTAAAAGCGATTGTTAATAATTTTCTGCGATTACACGGCTTCTGCAGTTTATGAAATAGATAAATAAAAATATTGAAAAACTAAAAATTTAATTAAAAACTAAATTTATAAAATAATCTTCGTTACAATTTATAAAGAGGATCTTTAGCCGGCAGGACGCCGTTGCCCCTCTCCCACCACGTGGAGGTAGATCCTACGGAGAGTTCCCCGGATTTACTCGGGCGGGTCTTGGCCTTCTTTCACAATTCGGTCGGTGTATATATGCGGGTTAAAACGTCGCACAGTGGTCCCAAATCCCGAAAAGTTGGCCAAAAGTCGAAAACATGTTTTAATTTGTACAAAACTTGGTACCTAGGGTTTTGAGGTCGCTGATTACGAATCCGAAATTAAAATTACAAAAACTAAAATGGCGGATCCAATTTATATTAACGAATCACGATTGCACAATCGTGAACAGCTCACTGTTGTGTCTATAGACTCAACAGCTCACGCGAAACTTCTGCACACGACCAATCAGGTGTTTGAAGATTGGAGATAATCATAACACCAGTTAGAGACGGGAAGGGAGGGTTAGAGAGGGAGCGAGGGAGGTAGAGAGAGGAGGGAGAGGGCGAGAGAGAAAAGGCAACTACGGTCCCACAGCGGTACGCGCTTTATGTAAAGGTAATCACCCTGTAAACTTTAAGCGGTGACAAGTTTATAGAGAAATCTTAAAAGACGTGAAGCCAGACGAACCAATAACACGAAAAGTCATCAACAGGAAACACCCAAAGAGTACTACTATTAACAAACTTCTTCCAAATACAAGTTACCAAACAAAGGTGCACATGGGTCCTCAAATCCCGAAAACTTACTCATGACAGATTTCGAAATAAAAGTCTTATCTTTTATAAATGAGGAATAAAGTCCCATCTAAGAAGTTCGCTGGACGTTTCAAGTGATAGTTTTATCACAAAGACAAATATTTTTAAATTATAACTAAATTATATTCACGAATGACGATTACACAATCGTTAACAGCTCAGCTGTCGTGTCTATCGACTCCACAGCTCAGCGAATATTCAGCACATGACCATTCAGGTGTTTGAAATTTGGAGAAAATTATAACACCAGAGAGAGGAGAGAGAGAGGAGGAGGAAGGAGGAGGAGGAGAGAGCAAGACAACTAATGGCCCCATAGCGGTACGCGCTTTATGTAAAGAGAATCACCCTGTAAACTTTAAGCGGTGACAAGTTTATAGAGAAATCTTAAAAGACGTGAACCAGACGAACAAATAACACGAAAAGTACATCAACAGGAAACACCCTAAAGAGTACTACTATTATAAAGACTTCTCTCAATTACAAAACCAACAAGCGCCGGCAATACAAAGTCCAAATTCCTCATGAATGCAATATAAATGAGGAATAAAGTCCATCTAAGAAGTTCGCTGGACGTTTCAAGTGATAGTTTTATTACCAAATGACAAAATATTTTTAATTATAACTAAATTTATATTAACGAATGACGATTACACAATCGTGAACAGCTCAGCTGTCGTGTCTACGACTCACAGCTCACGCGAAACTTCTGCACACGACCAATCAGGTGTTTGAAATTTGGAGAAAAGCATAACATGAGAGAGAGAGGGGCAACTACGGTCCCACAGCGGTACGCGCTTTATGTAAAGGTAATCACCCTGTAAACTTTAAGCGGTGACAAGTTTATAGAGAAATCTTAAAAAGACGTGAGCCAGACGAACAAATAACACGAAAAGTGCATCAACAGGAAACACCCTAAAGAGTACTACTATTAACAAACTTTTCCAAAACAAGTGCTACCAAACCAAGGTACTATGGGTTCTCACATTCACCTGTTGTAGCAAACTTACTCATGACAGATTTCGAAATAAAAGCTCTTGCATCTTTTATAAATGAGGAATAACGTCCGATCTAAGAAGTTCACTGGACGTTTCAAGTGATAGTTTTATTACCAAATGACACAATATTTTTAAATTATAACTAAATATATATTCACGAATGACGATTACACAATCGTTAACAGCTCAGCTGTCGTGTCTATCGACTCCACAGCTCATGCGAATATTCAGCACATGACCATTCAGGTGTTTGAAATTTGGAGAAAATTATACCACCAGAGAGAGGGAGAGAGGAGGGAGGAGGAAGGAAGGAGGAGGGAGAGAGCAAGACAACTAATGGCCCCATAGCGGTACGCGCTTTATGTAAAGAGAATCACCCTGTAAACTTTAAGCGGTGACAAGTTTATAGAGAAATCTTAAAAAGACGTGAACCAGACGAACAAATAACACGAAAAGTACATCAACAGGAAACACCCTAAAGAGTACTACTATTAACAGACTTCTCTCCATTACAAAACCAACAAGCGCCGGCAATACAAAGTCCAAATTCCTCATGAATGCAATATAAATGAGGAATAAAGTCCATCTAAGAAGTTCGCTGGACGTTTCAAGTGATAGTTTTATTACCAAATGACAAAATATTTTTTAATTATAACTAAATATATATTCACGAATGACGATTACACAATCGTTAACAGCTCAGCTGTCGTGTCTATCGACTCCACAGCTCATGCGAATATTCAGCACATGACCATTCAGGTGTTTGAAATTTGGAGAAAATTATACCACCAGAGAGAGGGAGAGAGAGGGAGGGAGGAAGGAAGGAGGAGGGGGAGAGAGCAAGACAACTAATGACCCCATAGCGGTACGCGCTTTATGTAAAGAGAATCACCCTGTAAACTTTAAGCGGTGACAAGTTTATAGAGAAATCTTAAAAAGACGTGAGCCAGACGAACAAATAACACGAAAAGTGCATAACAGGAAACACCCCAAAGAGTACTACTATTAACAAACTTTTTCCAAAACAAGTGCTACCGCCAAACCAATGGTGATACTATGGGTTCTTCACATTCACCTGTTGTAGCAAACTTACTCATGACAGATTTCGAAATAAAAGCTCTTGCATCTTGCCCTTAAAACCTTCCTATTGGATAAGATACGTTTGTCATGTGCCCTCACGGGCACTATACGCTTTTGAATTCCTTTCCCACCTTAGTATACTTCATACCAATATCAAGTTTACAATGGAAGTCGAACATAACAATTTCCTTCCTTTTTTTGGACACTTTCATAGCCAAAAATCTTTCCAACGGCAGTTTTCATCACACAGTCTACAAAAAAACCTACCCATATTAATCGATATCTAGACGCAAAATCCCACCATCACCCTGCTCAAATTCATTCGGTCGCAAAATCCCTGATCAGCAGATCTCTCAGATTTTCGACAGTGAGAACTCGACAAGCAGAAATCAATACGAATACCAAAACTTTAATACAAAACGGATATTCTCAAAATCCCTAACCCACTAACAATATCAGCAAAAACACCACTTCCAAAACCTATGACCTTTCTGATCAAACTATAGACATAAAAAAACTGACAGAATAGGCCGCATACTGAGAAAACAAGACACACGACCAACAATAAAACAGCTGATTGCATCCGCTAAGCTAAGGACCGTCTCCCCCATGAATCCCAAGGTGTCTACGAAATACATTGTGGTGATTGTGACAGAAACTACATAGGCCAAAAGAACAAACATCTAGTCGTATATACGAACATTCTTTAGCTGTACGTAATGGTAATATTTCTTCTGGTTTGGCCAAACACAATAAGAAAACCGGACATATTGTTAATTTATCCAATTCCAAAACACCTGCTCCCATTTCCCATCCTACCAGTAGAATTATTCGCGAGGCCATTGAAATTGAAAATATAAAAATACTATAGTCAATGTTTACCCGCCATTTGAAACCGTTCGTTACTGCACGTCATCAGTTATGTAACCCGTTACAACAAACCAACTTTCCCAAACCCAGTAAATTACCGACAAGAACTTCTTCTTCGACTCTTATTTGTCTTTGGGAAGTGGCCAGCTTGAGAACTAAACCCCTTGAAAATGGCATCTAAATGGATGCCGAAACGTCGAGAATTTCCCAATAATCGACGCGCTTCAACCCGTGAACCTAATTATTCATACATCATAACAGTGAAGGAATAATACGGTCCAGGTGTGTACCGTTATCAATTACAGTTATTAATTGTTTTGTTAGCGTGGCGTTATTGGGTTGATAGCTTTAATTAGTTTTCTTGTGCATACTACGTTCAATTTGATGGATTGTATAAGGAAAAAAGAAAGCGCTGTTGTTTATGTGGTTGCATTTGTAAGTATATAAAAGTCGTATTTAAGAACACAACTAATTTCTTAATAGATTTCCAAAAGATACCCACACAGCTGTAGTGGTGGCAGCAGATTTGTAATTTTCATGATTATGACGATGTATCCCGTCTTGTTATTTGTTCAAATCGCTTTACACCGGAGGATTATCTTAAACCAATTGCAAGAAAATTTTATGTAAAATTACGATTAAACCCTAACACAATTCCTTCTGTGTCTGTACCAAACAGGATTGAGAAAGTGAAACATGTAGTTGTGGGTTATGCATTATTACAAACAGCTAATAAATTTGCCAACGTGCCAAAAATAACCGAAAATTCTGAACAGTTGCCATCTAATGTTATAGAAGAACCAGCAACTAGGCAATCAGTTTGCAGTTTCAGAAATTATCTTGGTACGTATCAAAATTCAATAAGTTGCATCTTACACAGCAATATAATATTAAAGCTTCTGCTGCTAGAAAAAGTACAGATCTCAACGAGGGTAACCAAACCATATGTATGAAATTTGTCAGGTTTCAGAGAATTGTTATTTATTATGGCCATTGCTATATCAAAGAATTTCATTTTGTTTTAGACGGTAGTTCACAACTATGTACTCAAAGAAAAATTGCTAATTTAGTGAAGTTGAAGATACTGATGTTGCTATTCCAGGAGAGCTAAAAGGGACATGTCGTTAGCAAGACATCAAATAAACCGGCATCGGCTGATAAATAAAAACTCTACAACAACGCAATAAGAGACTACAAAAAAAGATCACATCACTTCAAGAGCTTGTAAATCATCTTGAGGAAAAATTTTTTCATCTAAAGAAGGGGGCGATACAATAACGGTACACTTTGATTAATGGATTGGAGAGTGTGGCTCTGTAATCTGGAAATAAGTAACAAAAACCACAAATACACGAAAAAAACGGTAAATACGTGTTTAGCATTTTTCTTTATGTGATCGTGGTTTGTGTTTTTGTGATTTATATCCACAATTTTACAGTAACTTGAAATTTAGTTGGTCTACCATAGTCAAAACAATCCAGATATAACAATTTTTATTTCATTAAATGAACAATGTTTATAAGGATGTATTTCTTCCAGCAAATGTTGCCAGAAAATATCAAGCAAGTTATTTCAAGAAAATATTCATCAGAACTGTTTTGCTCTTAGTTTATGGTTTTATTCATCAAAGGAATATACTAATGTAACAAGAACATGGCAGAATTTATTACCGCACCCGGCAACACGTCGAGCGTGGTACAGTGTGGTTGATGGAAAATCGGGTTTCGCGGTAGAAGCATTGAAAGCAACAAGGTAATTTTAAATCTTGTTATTGATGAAAGGTAAATACGAGAACAGATGATTTTCGATAAAAATAAATTTTATGGAGACTAGCAAAAAATCCATTGGTATTTATGGCCGTTGCAGTAAATAGCGGGTGGAAAGTGCCAAATACACAATTTTTAATTGAGCACCAATTTATTAAAAACATCTTTAGAGCTGTCGCTTGAAACAGGTGCAGAGGTCAAGTCTCTAACTTTTGGTGGGGCATCTATTAATCTTAGCATGTGCACTAATTTAGAAGCGAATTTTAATTATGGATCAATCCATTTTGAAACCGAGGATTACTCAGCCGATTACAAATAAAACGCTTTATATATTTTTTGACGCTCGTCATATGATCAAGCCGTTCGAAATATAGACCAGAACAATAATGAAATTAAGTGACTACATAAAAAAGAACTGAACAACATTTAACGCTTAACAAATAAGTACATACATTTTGAAATAACCTTGCTGTTCAGACTCTCACTGAAAGTGTTCCTAATAGTACGGTAGCTCGTAACCAAAATCGACTTATCACCTAATGCAAATTTTGATCACCAGGCTATGGTTTATTACAATACAAACCCGGGAAACCGATTTTCCGCCTATTAAAAAAAAACGTTATTTTATTTAATCCCACAATGTTCGTTCTCGATGAGTTCTCGTTATAGATGTCGAATAAAACAAGACTTTTTTTTACCATTCAAGGCCGTTTTCGAGCAAGAAGGAATGGGACAAATGCATAGGTTATTTAATGTTCTTTACTCGCAATATATGGATCTGTATTTTGGTCGAAAAAATCGATATCTGCGAAAATAGATTACGCCTCCGAGCCCCGATTAAGTCGTTATTAGTCACAGTTTGTTAATTAAACTGGGCAAGGCAAAACCCCTCGAGATACCTACAACGTATCAAAAATCCGTGTCGATATTCGTCCCACTATTTTTTGCCGGTCATGCCCGTAACGGAGTTTTTCTAGTAATACTTTTGTCTACCGAATTGCGAAGACCGTATCTCGCTAGACCCGACCGTTTCCGAGATTCCGAGAAATTTTTCGGTTTTCAGCCGCCATTTTGACCCATAGAGGTGTTTTTTCTTACATTTTTCCAAGCTATCGTCGATCCTTGATGGTGCGATTCAAAAGAAAGTTTGTTGAAAATGGCGTGCGACTCATTTCTATGCTTACTCTACGCAATTTCCATTTTTACTAATCACAAGCGGTCGACATGAAAAGTAAGTTTAGAAATATGGTTTTCGATTTATTTATTCAGTACTAAAAAAAAAAAAATTCTCGGCTCTCCTAACTGCAGATCGATGAACGTATTGTCTTTTTAAAAATGTTGTTTTTTTATAACAACATTTCTGCGGAGAGCTTGTTATCGCCTAAGAACCAAAACTTTTCTCATTTTCCAATTTTAACTCCGTTTCGGGGTGGACAGGTAACAGCGCTCCTTTACTTTTGCATCGTAAATGCTTTAGATGGGTGCCAAAAATGCGGCAGTATGCGGTACCTATATTTTTATTTTATAATTCTTTTCGCCTAATGAGCATACCAAGTATTTTTTAATTCTATAATTCTAAAATCACACACAAGTACACAATGTTCCACCCAGATTGAAATCAATTCTAAAAGCGATTGTTAATAATTTTCTGCGATTACACGGCTTATGCAATTTATGAAATAGATAAATAAAAAATATTGAAAAACTAAAAATTTAATTAAAAACTAAATTTATAAAATAATCTTCGTTACAATTTATAAAGAGGATCTTTAGCCGGCAGGACGCCGTTGCCCCTCTCCCACCACGTGGAGGTAGATCCTACGGGAGAGTTCCCCGGATTTACTCGGGGCGGGTCTTGGCCTTCTTTCACAATTCGGTCGGTGGTGGATATATGCGGGTTAAAACGTCGGTTGGAAATGCATCAGGATATGCGGGATTATTGCTTTAAAACGGTTCGTTTTCAACTGTATGCGTATAGCTGTTTTGTATATGGTTTCTAGTGATGGAGCGATGCGCCATATTTTCATTCCACAAGCGATCTGTTTCGATCAAGTAATCGAAGGCATACTGCTTACAATATTATAGTGCCATTACGGTTGCGAGACGTACGGTTCTTGTTTGTTTGAGTACCGAACAGAGCCCTGGAACGTGGCACATAAAAACAGTTATCGTCTCCTTTAACGTCCACTATCTTAAAGTGTGAGCGCAATCTTCCGGACCGGATCGTCTATCTTTCTTTTAAAATCATTTGCACTCATCTTTTCGATGGTAATCGGCGTTTGCGCTTGCATCTTTTTTTATAACTCGTCTACAGAATATTTTATTGTTTTCTAAAGTAGCCGTTAAGTGGGTCCAAAAATCTTCGTTGCCAACTTCCCCCTCTATCTCGTAGCAGCTCCTTGCGTTTCTTTGGCATGTCCGTTTATTGATTTTGCTGTTCTGCTGATTATTCCCATTCCATGTCTTTAGCTATTTGCCTTATTAGTTGCGAGAGCATCTCTACGTCATCATCGACGTCGTTTTTAAACGTGGAACGTTTTATTGAGTGAAATGCGTCACGTACAAGCGGATGAAACCGCTTTCACGCGCGCTACTCGCTGAACACTGTCGGGCTCTCCACACTTTAATTATCAGGGAGCTCTCGCCAGGTATGTCTGCTCGCCGCAAGTGCTCGATACGAATTGAGTGCCAAGCATACTGACTGGGGCTCAAGGCTGATTACTTTATTTTTCTCCTTCACTTTTGGAGTGGCAATGTCTAAATGCAATCCCAGCTGCGAACGTTATATAGAAACAGCCATCTCGAAGACTTCTCGGATGCATTGCCCTTAGCGCTTCGCACAAGTTCAAGGTACGTGCCTACCAGGAATTAAGCTCGCGGGGGAACGCTTATCGAGCGGGTGTTGGAGACGGCGGGCATCCCTACGTCCTCTTCTCTTTCGCTAAAGACCTCGAAGCGTTGTCGGTAGGGGCGCCAGTTTTGCTTCGCGCGAACTTTCAATACTTTCGCCCTCCACATTATTTCTTCCTGGCGGTGAGCTTCTAATTCATTTTCTGTTGGAAACCCTGGATTGGAAGTTGGAGTACCAATACAGGAGCCTCATCATCGCTGCCACCATGTTCTTATTGTGTAGTAGGAACGTGAAGGGTTTCTTCGTTCTGGAATAGTGCTGTTATGGTGTGCAGACTATCCTTGATGTTCCGGCTGTGGGATGTTAGTGGAGTTGAATAAACGCAAACGGATAAACGATCGAACAAACGGGTACGAGTTTCGCGATCGGTAAACCAAATGAGTCGGCAGACATCGCGATGGAGTCGCCGAAAGCAAACGCGAGTGAGAACATGACCGCAAACGTGCCAGGAACAAGCGGACGTAACGTCAACATTCGAACAACGACTACCGACTCCCAGCATGGAAATGGAATACTGCGAGCAAGTCGCCTCTTCCGACTCGGAAGAAGAATATACTGTAGTTGCAAGACGCCAGAGGAGCCGCAGAAATTGCAACACAAAACAGGTTCGAGAGCATGGCAGTGGAAGAAACTACAAAAAACACCGCCACCAGTCGTGCTGCGCTACTGCAATGGTTCAAGGACAAATCGTTGAACTTCACAAAGGCATCACACCAGCCACAGAGAACAATTAATGGATTAATGGATGCGAAGCAAGTGCTCTATCATACGTACACGCTGCGTTTAGGGAAGTCAATCCGGATAATATTCAGGGAAGTCCCGGAATCATTTATGGACAAGTAGGTGAAGGAAGACCTGCTGGACCAAGGGGTGCCGGCAACTAGCGTGAGAAGGATGATGCGGCATATGAGGGACAAGCGTCCTATGCCCCTCATGCCAGTCCAAACTAACAAGGATGGGATCTATGACCTGCGAGATGTTTGATCAGTGATGGTATCTGTCGAGCAGCCACGACGACGGAAGCGTAGTGAACATTGCCATCGCTGTCAGAAGTTCGGCTATGCACAGCAAAACTGCCACGCTGCACCGACATGTGTTAAGTGCGGAGAAGGACGGCCACAACTGAAACCAGAAAGAATAGCAGCATCACAAATCCATCTGTCCCCACTAAGCAGCAGCTACGCTCAAATAATTAAGGGACCCATCGCTCAATCTAATAAACGACGATCGGCCACAGCGGCCACAGCAGCCACAACTATCGAAATTCGCTGGCGAACCAGCTGCCGGGCGGCAAACGGATTCCCGGCAAGGTGCAAATTTTTATCTTTTAACTCGCAAAAACCGATTTTTGGCATATGGGTTATTTCTTACTCCCTTGCTATTACAGAGTAAACAAATTTTTTGTTTATCACTGCACTTGATGAAAGTCGAAATACGTAAACTGCCTTTTGCTATTTAGTAGAAATCGTTATGTGCACAAACTGGTTTCGCATTACAGGTCCGATTAAGCGGTTATTAGACAAAGCTTTTTAATTAAACTTAGCAGGAACGAACCCCGTCGAGATATCAACAACATAACAAAAATCCAATACAGCCAAGCTTGGGTGGAAAGATTCCTCTGCCTGATGCCATTATTTTTGTTTTTCATCGTTAATTTTCATGTTGCTTAATTCCAATGCTGCGCTACATACATCCGGCCTTTTTTTCTAGGACTATTTCAATTTTACGGAATATTATTAGGTATCTGCGAAAGCGCATTCATTTACGTACACTGACTTCATGGGTCTATGTCCGATATTTTTTTTACATTTTTCATTGTGCTGTCCAACATCAAGTTAAAGAATATAGGACACAGTACTCTTTCTGGGAATTTTATATCTCTGGATTCAATCAAAGAGTTTTCCAGGTCTATGGACACCCGGTATATTTTAATGTTTTTGTAGCGACTTTACTGTGATTTGTTTGAATGGAAATATGTGATCATTTATAATACGCCCTTTTCTAAGCCATTCTGTGACTGCTCCAGTAATTTATCAGTTTATCTTACTAGTCACCCGCACGCACGCGCGCACACACGCTCATACACAAACGCTCTCAAACTAAAAAACAAACAAACACACACACGCGTAAGCACACACGCACACACACCCCAGACACACATCAAAAATCCGCCGACTTAGGGGCGTAGCCAAGCGAAAGAAATTTAGAATTTTGTTCGAAGCCGTTTTTGGCGCATCCAGAATTTTTTCCGGTTACACCACGGAACGTAGTTTTTCTAGCAACACTTTGGGCTACCGAATGGCAAAAACCACATCTCGCTAGCTCTCGCAGTTTTCGAGATTACGAAGTTTTTTTTGTATTTTCAGCTGCCATTTTCGTCCTGAAGGTGTGGGGGTGGTAGCGATCCGACCCATAAACCACAAATGAATCTGTTCAAGGCCTCACTCATCTTGTTTTCTATATAAGTGGGCGTCTTGACGTCTTTCTCCCTCTCTACCTCCTCCCAGTGCAGAGGCAAGTGAGAGGAACTTTGTACAATCCGCAGCTCTCCTTCATGCACTCAGCGTTGTGGCAGCGGAACAGCTCATCTTCTCTGGCGGGAATTGTGGCAAAGTCGCAAAACGGGCACGTCTCCGGGTCCTCTATTCCGGCGGCCATCACTTCTTCCAGCTGCTTCTTTCGGGCCACTTAGGAGAACATTTTTGGTTTCAGCACAGCCCAAGGGATTAATAATTTATGAAGAAAACAATATTTGTTTAAGATTCAAAGGAGACGAGCGGTACGCAAACTAAAGTGCGATGAGCAATCGCCGAGGCAAGCAAAGTCCAGCTTGCCATCTTCATAAGACACCGCGGCCCATTTCTGTACGCACTCTTTACAAAAACAACAGCCATTTTCGCAGTGATAAATGTTTTCTGGCATCAACTCATCGTCGAAACAACAACTGCACGTTTGCAGAAAACCAGCAGAGTTGGAATCTTCTCTTTCTCTTTGTCTTTAATTTTTTGTTGTTTCAAATAGTTTACTGTATCAGTCTTACGTTCTAGGTATGCAATTTAGAAACGCACTTCATTAAAAAAATACGATAGAAACCTAAATAGTCGCCTGTTGCAATAAGGGAATATTTTGAATAGGTTCGGGCACATAAGAATCAATTCTCTTAGACTTCAACTGGGTATGAGTCGTCTTCTGGAGATTCTTGTACGTTGCCATAAAGTTGAAGTCTGTTTTTTTTAAAATATCTCTTATGACCCGAACAGGAATGTTATTAGAACGCCTACGGAAGAAACACGATATTTAGTGCTGACTCTTGTAAATCAATGTTGCTGTAGTAAGCTTTAGGAGGCGCAACAGAGTTAGCTAATGACAATTTAAAAATAGAAGTAGTAAATAAATGGTACAAGATGGAACTTTATGTGTAAAACACGGAGAAGAGAGATCCCCTTCGGCGAGCTGAACGGGGTCATCATTTTACCGCAGGGTAAAGACAGGCCGATCACGATCACGATCAATAGTACATAATGTGCAGAGCCGCACTAAAAAAAATTGTGGTTAAGAACAGTAATTAGGTAAAAATGGAAAAACTCTGAGAGAAATTAGATAAAATGGAAACCAGAAACGCGGGCATAGAAAGAAAAAATGATAATTCCAAAGCCAGTTAACAAAAATTACAGAAGAACATGAACAATTAAGAAATGAGAACAAAGATTACATGGAGAATCGAGATTTGGGAGGTTATGCTCCGTCAACTGAACTTGTTGCGTATGTTTCCTTTAATTTGCTATATTTAAAAGCGTATGAAAGGACGTGTATAACTTCAATGTTAATGTAACATATTCTACGATAGCTAAAGATATGACGAGATTGCATGTATATATAAACAAGACGAAATCGTAATAGTAACTTTTAGGAAACATTGTATTTTATCAGTTATATTGTTTTTGGGGACATACGAGAAAACAAGTTTTTGGACTGCGAACCTTCGTTCAACAAAATCCTCTCCGATTCGATGGACGTCAGCGGCAACACCAACATGGTCCCAGATGGGTTGGACCTGACAGTAGTCAATGTCGATGATTATAACGTAGAAGAAAAGATGGCAGATCGGAACTCTGTTTTCTCCTCTCATGGAAATGTTCCCGGAGGCATGCTCCAAGTTCATACGAAGGCTGTGCAGAGGCAAAAATAACAGCCCAGGCGTCTTGCATAAACTTATATCAACAATTTTAGAAAGTAACGTTGCTAGCCCTGATTAGAGCAATTGAACAAGCATATGGTTATTGCAGGCGACTACCCAAAGCGAAAGAAACCAAGCTCGCCTGAACAGAAGATGATCACACAGCAACAGTTGGAGACGGTTAATCAAATATTAACCGATGCAGACCCCAATTATCTTCAAAAGCATTGCGAAAGACTGGCCGATAACCAAGAGGAGTTGAAGGTTTTCATCAAGGAGGCGGTGAAACATGTGATTAACCTACTAGGTCTAAGTGAAGTAGAAATAGTAGGAGTTCGAAATAAAAAATTGGGTTCAAGTACATATTATGTTATTCAGGAGAAAATGGAGAAAATAGAGCAAAGGAAGGGGTTGGAATAACAATTACGGAGGACTTGAACAAAACGATCCTAAAACAGGAGGCAATATCATCGAGAATTATCTCACTGATACCCGAGCTAACAAGAAAAACAACCTTCATACAAATCTACGAACCGGTAGAACGAACGAATGGGGAAGAAATGAGGGAGTTCTACGATTTACTACAAAAAAGAAAACTGTTTGCAACAAGAGATACAGCAGAAAGAGCGGTGATAATGGATGACTGGAAAGCATGAAAAAAAAAAGAGAAATCAATAGAAATGAGAGGATAATGTTGGAACTTTGCATTGTAAATAACCTAAAAATAGGAAACGCATACTGGTAGCAACCAACAAATGACCGCTTCACGTTCATAACTGAAGAAAGAAATGTTAGGAGAGTAATAGGTTACATTGTATATAATTAAGAAATGGAGGACGATGTTGAGGAGCTAAAAGTACAAAAACAAGCTGATCTTAATACGAATTAGTTTAGCGATAGTGTTTAGTACGGAATAGTTATTAATTTATTGTTAAGAATAGTTGTAAGGATTATCTTATTTTAAGAATTAAGATTCTCCAGGCAAGTTGAGTGACAGATTTATAAGTCTAAATGATCGGTGGGTTCCTTTCAGGTAGATGACCGCTGTCGTCTCTTTTGTGCTAAATACAAGTTTTATGATCCTATTCAAAAATATAAAATAATGAGTTTCAGATTTGTCGGCGGTTTTCTCATCATTAAGCTAAACAATTGCAGCCATCTTCCTTTTTGCAGGTAATTTATTGGCCCTGATTTCAAGAACCCACCTCTTGTATTTAATGTCACTCACTTGCCGACTCAGTTTTGTATTTTTAGTCGGTCGTTAACAAGCAACCTCATCGAAAGCCTCGACTAATGCACTCGAGCGCATTCACAACTTTGTATTTTTGTTTAACTTCAGTCAACATTAAATTGTAGTTTCGAAATCGCAGTGTTTGATTGAAGAAACGCCATCGCAAATAAGGGGATTTATTATTGCAATTTTTCCCCCTATTAACTATCGCGACAAACTAGTCGCGGTAACAATCAAAATGGTCCTTCGAGTCGGATCTTAAATCAACAAGTGAATCTTCGTCGTTGGAAAGAAAAAAACACATCATATCGTACTGGGGTCCATTCGCATTCACCGTTCGCAGGTCAACAAATAACAAACAATGGTTCAACAGGCTTAATAACGCTAAAAGGTCGGTAAAGCTTTTCATATTGTACCACCAAATCCTTTTATAATTATTCTTGTAATTCCTCTTTCAATAATTAGTTTGTAATTGCTCGAACATTGAACAATGTCATTAAGTATAAATCATCAAATTCGTAAATAATCAATTGCAATCATTGGCAATTATTGGAATCTATTTTTAATTAAACGCAAACACTTTATTGGTAATTTGCAATTAATTTATTGCAATAATTCACATTTATTGTTATTTGTAATTAATGATAACCAATTTTATTCGTAACAAAATGAGTCAAACACAACAGATTCAATTGCTAATAGCGCAACGTGAAAAACGCAAAACGATCGTTAACAATTTATGAAACGTTCCTTAAAAAATTTGATCCTGCAAAAGATTTAAATATTCTAGAAAAGCGCATGCAAGACGCAGAATTAGCTCGCAAAAACTTTGAAAGAGCTCAAATAGAAATAGTTGCTCTTATTGAGGAGCCTGATGAATCAGAAAATTATCGCTTAGAATTCGAAACGAAATATTATGATGCCTATACAATAAGCCGGTCACTTTTAGCAGCTCATGCTCCAAAATCCGTACCCATTGCACAATCAATTTCAAACAACTCGATGAACTCATTTCAAGCTAATAATGTTTGTGATTTTAATATACCTAATTCAATCAATTTGCCTAAAATAAATATACCAAGGTTTAGCGGATCCTACACCGAGTGGTTAGGATTTTACGACTTTTTCAATTCGGTAATCCATGAAAGTCGTATACGGGATGTACAGCAATTCTTCTACCTCAAAGGTTGTCTAACTGGAGAGGCCGCTGGCGTCATATCGGCTATATAGAATCATCAGACGAAAACTACGTAATCGCTTGGAACTTATTGAAAAATCGTTACGGCAATAAGAAAATCATACGCCAGGGGCATGTACAAGCTATACTTGAGTTGCCATGCATGTCCAAGAACACGCTTGTTCGGCCATTAGTTGATCAAATTCAAAAACACACTCGGGCTCTACAAGCACTTGGAGAACCGGTAAATACTTGGGGCACTCTAATAATCGTAATCGTTAGAGAAAAATTAAATAATTCCATTCGCGAAAAATGGGAAGATATTTCAAATGAAATGCCATCACCTACGCTGCATGACCTGCTCACCTTCTTAGAGCATCGTGCTCAATTTGAAGACAGCCAAGGCCGCCTTCAACTTAAGGTCAATGCATTAACTCAATCGGGAAAAGGAAATCATATTTCCTCAAAATTCAAACAACAACCGCAATAGGTTTTCTCTACTTCAACAGCAACCACTCATTGTCAACACTGTAAGGGAGATCATTTAATATCATCGTGCAGCAGATTTAAATCGCTATCTCCACAAGAGCGCTATCAAATTGCAAAAAACATTTGTCTTAGCAGCAATCACAGATCAAATCGATGCACGTCGGGTAATTGTCACAAATGCAACAAAAAGCATCATACTCTTTTTACACTTTGAAACAGCAAATCAAAACAATATTCAAGTTATTGTAAAGGAGGCTGATCCTCCGCGCGAACAAACTGCTCAATCTACCTCTAGCATTAACCTGCATGCTCGCCTTCAATCAATCAGAGGCGCTTCTGGCTACCGTTATAGTAGATCTTGAGAACAAAAATGGCCAATCGCCAATCTTGTCGCGCCCTTTTAGATGCAGGCTCCCAAGCCCACTTTATTACAGAACAAGTTGCTGATTTTTTAAATTAAAAAAAAAGACAGCAGGTGTGATGAAATCTCGTTTTAGTAATTATCAAAAATCTCTTGATTTTCTTGTAGTATCACACATTACTAAACTCACACCTTCGTTACAATTAAACCCATCACGCATCGTCGACATTCTCATTGGAGTTAAATTATTTTATAAGCTTTTATGTGGAGGTCAAATTAGATTGAAGAACCAACCTCTTGCCATGTTACAAAAAACACAACTGGGTTGGATCGTTGCTGGAGAAATAAACAATGCTCTTTCTTGCACTAAGAACAGCATACAGTGTCATATTAGCGTCAACTCTAACCCTTTGGACAAAATGCTAACTAAATTTTGGGAGATCTCATATTGTTTACATACATGCTAACGTATATTTACATATTTGTTTTTATGTTCAAATTATGATTGCGTGTTTAAAACAAAACTTCCTTTTAGAGAATTCGACATTTTATGAAATACATCAGATATACTAAGATTTGTTTGACTTTTTACTCCCTTGCATGCCTGAGATAATTAAAAAAAAAAACCAAAATTAAGGCAACACTAGTAAATTTAGCATATGGGTAGGTTTAATGCCATCACCAGAAGTGGAGGTACAAAATTTGGTGCATTTCTTTGTCTTCGCTCTTTTTTGTTTGATACCTTTTCCAAGCGAGTTTTATTTATTCTGCTGAATTCCACTTGATCTTCATCTTCAACTATGGGTTGATGGATTCTTACTATTGCTAAACTGTAGTTCGTATTAAGTTCAGCTTTTTTTTGTACTTTTAACTACTCATCATCGTTCTCCATTTCTTAATTATATAAATGTAATCTGTTGTGCTCCTAACATTTCTTTCTTCAGCTATGAACGTGAAGCGGCCTTTTGTTGGTTGGTACCAGTATGCGTTTCCTATTTTTAGGTTATTTACAATGCAACATTCCAACATCATCCTCTCATTTCTATTGATTTCTCTTTTTTTTTTCATGCTTTCCAGTCATCCATTATCACCGCTCTTTCTGCTGTATCTCTTGTTGCAAACAGTTTTCTTTTTTGTAGTAAATCGTAGAACTCCCTCATTTATTCCCCATTCGTTCGTTCTACCGGTTCGTAGATTTGTATGAAGGTTGTTTTTCTTGTTAGCTCGGATATCAGTGAGATAATTCTCGATGATATTGCCTCCTGTTTTAGGATCGTTTTGTTCAAGTCCTCCGTAATTGTAAATCCAACCCCTTCCTTTGCTCTATTTTCTGCATTTACTCCTGAATAACATAACATGTACTCGAACCCAATTTTTTATTTCCAACTCCTACTATTTCTACTTCACTTAGACCTAGTAGGTTAATCACACGTTTCACCGCCTCCTTGATGAAAACCTTCAACTCCTCTTGGTTATCGGCCAGTCTTTCGCAATGCTTTTGAAGATAGTTGGGGTCTGCATCGGTTAATGTTTGCTTAACCGTCTCCAACTGTTGCTCTGTGGTCATCTTCTGTTCAGGCGAGCTTGATTTCTTTCGCTTTGGGTAGTCGCCTGCAATAACCATATGCTTGTTCAATTGCCCTAATCAGGGCTAGCAACGTTACTTTCTAAAATTGTTACTATAAGTTTATGCAAGACGCCTGGGCTGTTATTTTTGCCTCTGCACAGCCTTCGTATGAACTTGGAGCATGCCTCCGGAAACATTTCCATGAGAGGAGAAAACAGAGAGTTCCGATCTGCCATCTTTTCTTCTACGTTATAATCATCGACATTGACTACTGTCAGGTCCAACCCATCTGGGACCATGTTGGTGTTGCCGCTGTCGTCCGTCGAATCGTAGAGGATTTTGTTGAACGAAGGTTCGCAGATCAAAAACTTTTTTTCTCCTATGTCCCCAAAAACAATATAACTGATAAAATACAATGTTTCCCAAAAGTTACTATGATTTCGTCGTGTTTATATAAACATGCAATCTCATCATATCTTTAGCTATCGTAGAATATGTTACATTAACATTGAAGTTATACACGTCCTTTCATACGCTTTTAAATATAGCAAATTAAAGGAAACATACGCAACAAGTTCAGTTGACGGAGCATAACCTCCCAAATCTCGATTCTCCATGTAATCTTTGTTCTCATTTCTTAATTGTTCATGTTCTTCTGTAATTTTTGTTAACTGGCTTTGGAATTATCATTTTTTCTTTCTATGCCCGCGTTCCTGGTTTCCATTTTATCTAATTTCTCTCAGAGTTTTTCCATTTTTACCTAATTACTGTTCTTAACAACAATTTTTTTTAGTGCGGCTCTGCACATTATGTACTATTGATCGTGATCGTGATCGGCTTGTCTTTACCCTGCGGTAAAATGATGACCCCGTTCAGCTCGCCGAAGGGGATGTCTGTTCTCCGGGTTTTATACATAAAGTTCCGTCTTGTACCATTTATTTACTACTTCTATTTTTAAATTGTCATTAGCTAATTCTGTTGCACCTCCTAAAGCTTACTACAGCAACATTGATTTGCAAGAGTCAGCACTAGATATCGTGTTTCTTCCGTAGGCGTTGTAATAACATTCCTGTTCGGGTCATAAGATATTTTCAAAAAAACAGACTTCAACTTTATGGTAACGTACAAGAATCTGCAGAAGACGACTCATACCCAATTAAAGTCTGAGAGAATTGACTCTTATGTGCCCGAGCCTACTCAAATTATCCCCTTATTGCAACAGACGACTATTTAGGTTTTTATCAGTCTTTTTGAATGAAGTGCGTTTCTAGAATGCGTACCTAGAACGTAAGAGTGATATATTAAACTATTTGAAGCAACAAAAAATTTAAAGACAAAGAGAAAGAGAAGATTCCAAGTCTGCTGGTTTTCTGCAAACATGCAGTTGCTGTTTCGACGATGAGGTGATGCCAGAAAACATTTATCATTGTGAAAATGGCTGTTGTTTTTGTAAAGAGTGCGTACAGAAATGGGCCGCGGTGTCTTATGAAGATGGCAAGCTGGACTGTGCTTGCCTCGACGATTGCTTATCGCACTTTAGTTTGCATACTGCTTGTCTGCTTTGAATCTTAAACAAATATTGTTTTCTTGATAAATTATTAATCCCTTGGGCTGTGTTGAAACCAAAAATGTTCTCCTAAGTGGCCCGAAAGAAGCAGCTGGAAGAAGTGATGGCCGCCGGAATAGAGGACCCGGAGATGTGCCAGTTTTGCGACTTTGCCACAATTCCCGCCAGAGAAGACGAGCTGTTCCGCTGCCACAACGCTGAGTGCATGAAGGAGAGCTACCGATTGTACAAAGTTCCTTTCACTTGCCTCTGCAATGGGAGGAGGCAGAGAGGGAGAAAGACGTCAAGACGCGCACTTGTATAAAAAAAAAGACAAGTGGCGCCTTGATCACGTTCGTTCGTCATTTATGAGTCGGATCGTTACCACCCCCACACCTTCACGACTAAAATGGCAGCTGACAATACGAAAAAAATCGGAATCTCGGAAACAGCGAGAGCTAGGGAGATGTGGTTTTCGCAATCCGGTAGTCCAAAGTGTTTTGCGATCGGCTACACCTACTACACCTAGAAGGTCCAGTACCCTCACGGAATTTTGATGTGTGTGCAGTGTGTGTGGCATGTGTGGCGTGTGTGTGGCTTGTGTGGCATGTGTATGGCTTGTATGGCGTGTGTGATGTGCGTGGGGTATATGGGGTGTGCGGCGTGCGTGGTGTGTGTAGCGTCTATGGTGTGATGCGAAAGCGGTGTGCGTGATGTCTGTGCTGTGTGTAGGGTGTGTGGCATAGACGGTGTGTCGCGTGTGTGGGGTGTGTAGTGTGCGTGTGTTGTGTGTGTGGGTTGTATGAGCTGTCGCGTGCGTCGTGTGTGTGGCGTCGATGGTATAGGGAGAGTGTGGTGTGTGTAGTGTGCGTGGTGTTTGTGGCGTGTGTGGTGAGTATAATATGTGTGCCTTGTATGGTGTGTGTGTGGCACGAGTCGTGTGTGTGGCAAGAGTGATGTGTCTGGTCTGTGTGGGATATGTGGAGTGTGTGGGATGTGTGGCGAGTGTAGTGTTTGTGGTCTGTGTGGGGTATGTAGGGTATGTGGTGTGTGTGGCGTGTGTTGTATGTGGCGAGTGTGGTGTGTGTGGGGTTAGTGGTGTGTGTGGCGTGTATGGTTTCTGTTGTGTGTGGAGAATGTAGTATTTGTGCGGCGTGTGGGGTGTGTGTGATATGTGTGGCGAGTGTGGTGTGTGTGGCGTATGTGGTTTACATTTACAGCACTTTTAACAACCAAAAATATTTAAGCGCAAAGCGACTACACACACCCACGCGCGCGCGCAAACACAAACATACGCAAGCCCGCACACCATTACTGTCACACTGCGTTACTCTCGCACACACCGTCACTCTCACGCTTTCAATCTCATTCACACACTTTCAATGTCTCTTCTCACACTCTCAATTTCTCTCGCACAATCTCACTCTCACTCACGCTACCTCCCTCCTTCCCTTGCTCTCTCGCTCACTCTCACACACACCACACACGCCATACTACACGCGCGCGCGTGCACACACACAAACACACGCAAGCCCGCACACCATTACTGTCACACTGCGTTACTCTCGTACACACCGCCACTCTCACACTCACACACTCTCAATCTCATTCACACATTCTCAATCTCTCTCACACAGCCTCAATTTCTCTCGCACAATTTCAGTCTCACTCACACTACCTCCCTCCTTCCCTCACTCTCACACACACACGCACGCGCACGGACACGTACACCACATATGCCACACACACACACAAACACACGCAAGCCCGCACGCCATTACTCACACTCACACACTCTCAATCTCTCTCACACAGTCTCAATTTCTCTTGCACAATCTCACTCTGACTCACATTACCTCCTTCCTTCCCTCGCTCTCTCAATCATTCTCAAATACACACACGCACGCGCACACCACATATGCCACACACCACACTATCCACACTCGCCACACACACCACGTACGCCACAAACACCACATACACCACACACGCCCCACACACACCCCACATGCCGCACACGCCGCATACGCCACACACACCACACACGTACCACCTACCACATACGCCACACATATCACACACACACTGCACACACATCTAAATTCCGTGCTGGACCTTCTAATTAAATTTAAAAAAAAATTAGAATTTTGTTCGAAGCCGTTTTTGACGCATCCAGAATTATTTTCCGGTCACACCCGTAATGGAATAATAGAGCCATGTTGGGCATGTTCCAGACAGGTGGCTAGTCCATTAATGTAGAAGGAGAATGTCTTCCACGACCCACCAAAGGCGTTCGCATGGCGGCCGGGGAGCATTTGATGTTTGCTGTTGCTTTTGACCTGGGAGTCGAAACTATGACTGCTGCGCGTCCATGTGGCAGGTTGATGCCCTTGCCTCACGAATATCGTGCTCTCGCAATAAAAATATGACATTTTAAATTGTAGTTAGCTGATTAGGTGGTCCCATCTTTAACAGGCATGTTCAATTCTCATGGGTATTTGTGACTTTCTTTTCTGATGGGGTTTTTGTACTAAAATAAGTCTATATTTATTTTTCATTTTTTTTTACTTTGATTTACCATTGTTTGATGATGCAAATTACAGCACCGTTTTAGTCTTTGTGCTTTTAATGTGGTTTAATATATTTTCTCCTTCTAATTTTCCTTTGGTTCTCAGGTGTCTCTTTGTTCTTTTTTGGCTTTATTGTCACGATTGGCCGTAATATTTTACCAATTATTTTTCCTTTATAGTACCGTTGAATGCGTAAATTAATTCCCAGTTCTAAATTAAATTAATTGCTCACTAATTGCTATGCAACTGAGGGTGCCATCAGGAGGGGTTTGAATTACCAACTTAAGTATCCCATCTTCATTAATTTTACGCTTTATGAGAAATATAAGTCTGCGTTTGTTGATGAGATATGTAATTTCTTATGCACAATATACAATTTTTGTAGTAGGTCTGCGATAATCGTCTCACCAGGTTATGAGGGAGGTATTGGAGCACTACATTGTTACACTATTTTGTCCATAAATGCTCTTATTTTCCTACCCTATAACACTACAATATTTCTCTTATTGTATTAAAAAAAATAATGACGGACTGTTGTAACTCTTAAAACTTCATGTTAATTGTGTTGTTACACCGATCTTACTACATATCCACCAACAGTGGTTTATATCTTTCGTTGATGACCGGAAGATGCTTCAAATGCAGTCTTCTACAGTGAACAATATAATTTTTTATACCTGAAATCATAGTTTTGGTATCATCTCAAAGACATGCAGGTAGTTAAGTCAAGGTTATAATTATTGTCCGGCGAAGCTAAGCAAAAGACTAAAAACCCTGATTATTAGAGATTTAAGCTTGAACGTTTTTTGCAGGTGCCGTCTTTACAATGACACCGACTACTTTCATGAAACAGCCGTCCTGAAGGGGGCTGACAAAAGACCCCTCCAAGTTGAAGATTGATCCAACTGCTGACGTACAGAAGCACTACAAGGAGATCTCGCACAGAAATCCCAGAATAGTCCAGTCGGACTTTGAAAACAACTGTGGTCATTCAGCGCGTGCCGCTCCAGCACGCGGTTCCCCAGCATGTGTTTCCCCTCCGTATCATCACCACTTAATTGTAGGTAGATGATCAGTTGCTGTGTGTAATTGTGTATCTGCTACGTGTTGGCCGAAGAACTCTCGTGGCTTTGACATTGTACTTTTTGCAAGCATAAAATTTTAATTCCCTAGCTTTCATTTATGATTAATAATTTAGTTAAAAACTTTTCAATGTTTTTTCTACCACAAATGGCATTCCAAAAGATGGTCAGTATTCAGCCCTTATGATATAAATGTCATCGAAAAAGCCAGAAGAAAGCCACAGAATATACAAAAATAACAACTAACGGTTTAATTTTGCATCCAGAGTGTGATCTCTACTCAGGAGTGTTTTAGTTACTAGGTGATACGCTGAATACAATTGCAGCTAATAAAATTGTTTTTGTTGAGCATCCAGATTATATTGAACTATTCAAAATTTAATACATAATTTCGGATAGACTTCATCCATCCCAAGAACATCTGGATGAGGTTCTAATAACTCTACATAATTGTGATTATGGCAATTTGCTATTGCAGTTAATGAAGTTTTGTTCTCGCGCTGTATAAACTGAAGAAATTATGAAGATGACATTTTTTTCGATACGTAAAAACGAGTAACATTATCGAGTGTGGACGACTATCGATACATGCAGAAATGAATCGGATGGATCATGGCTGGAAATTCCTGATGCCTTTTCTACAACTCTACTCACGCGTTGTCCATTTCAACCGTTTATGATATGTACTTACTAACATATTTTACCTATGTACCTATGTACTTGCATACAGGATATTACTTTACTTTTTCATATAGAAATAGTATGTTATTAGGTAAATTTAAATATATTTTTTTTATTACTGTAAAGTAGGGTAACATTGTATTATATGAGGTGAGATTGTGCCATTATCGATTTTTTTTTTAATTCACACCATCTACCGTCGGCTACGATTAAATAGAAAGTGTGGCAAGTGTGCCTTCTGGGATACGGTTTAGCCACGTGTTTATAACCTCCTCGGGCATTCTAAAAATTGCTGCCACCTGTTATGTGTTTGACGGAATCACGATCACGCTGCAGATTCTTGTTGGTCATCGTTAGCCTACTTATTTGTTGCAAAAGGTAAGTCGACATTTTGTTTCACATATTAAATTGGATTTAATTCCCAAGGGGAAGCCTTTGTATCTTGTTTTATTTATGTTGACTGACGTAATTTTTAAGAAAAGTGCCTTTGTGTTACTTGATTTTTTTAATTTTTCTTTCGTTTCGCTTAAGGTTCTCTGCGCTCTGGTGGACAACAGCGACCCATCTACCTAGAAATTTGTACTACTGGCATAGGTGAGATCAGCCGCCTATAAAATCAAGAGCCACACACTGCATTCGACGTTCCGCTACGACCCTGCTACAAGTTACACACCATGCCGAACTGTAGATAATAAATAGAATGTCAACGATAGATAACAACCCATGAAAGCCGTCAAACTATCTGTGGTGCATGCAGTTAATTAAAGTCCAACTATTTGTGTTCTAACAAACACCGGACAACACTTTAAGGAATATTAAAATGCGGTTGTGCTCTTAATGTGCGTACTCTATTTTGATCTTTAGAAATGTAAATGTGATACATAAAAACCGACATTCAAGACCTTTGATAGCACATTTAGGTTCTCTTTTAGTCGAAAGTGCCTGAGAAACCATTAGAGTGGAACCATTTTAGGTGTGCTCGAAGCATCATACAGCTGCAGTTAGAGCTGCCCCGAGGTCGGTACTTTGAATCAAAAGTGAATGCTCCCTTACCATTAAGCATAAGTGAGTGTCATTTTGAAGTAGTTTAGATCCCTACTATATGAAAGAATCACAACTAAGTTATAATATTGAAGATTTTTGGGATAGTCCTCTTATAAATTTCAAATCCACTTATACCATAACTGCATTTTTGCTTAAAATGTAATTGCCACGAGGGAATGCTATGAACGTTTATAATGCAAATTGCTGTGGGCAAGATAATCTTTGAAAATCAAACAAATAATTTGAAAGCATAACCGTTTCTGCAGCATTATTCACTCTTCAGTACATGGCAAAGCTTGGATGATCTTAATGCATGATTTTTTTTACTTCAAGGATCTCACCAAAATCATCGACAGTACAAATAAAAGCTTTGTACCTTTAAATGCGTTCACTCTTTCGCTCCCATCGGGTTCACTGTGAAACCGCATATTCAATCATTTATTTCTCAAATCCCAGTGGTATTTGAGTTTTCTGGGTATAAATATACTAACGGGTATCAAATGGTTGCCGACTGTCAAAGACTATTGGTCAAGTAACGAAAAACTTCGAAATTTCCGTATTGCAAATATAATGCCAAGAAATAGATTTGAATCACTTTTGGCACACATTCACTTGAATGATAATGAGAAACAACCAAAAAAAGGCGAAATGATTATGATAAACTATACAGAGCTCGCCCTTTCCTGAACACACTCCTGAAAACCTATAAAAACCATTATGAATCGGATGAACATCAGTCAGTGGATGAATCTATGATCAAATTCAAGGATCGCTCATCTCTGCCCCAGTACATGCCGCAAAAACCTATAAAGCGCGGATGCAAAGTGTGAGCACGTGCAAATAAATCGGGTTATATTCCCGATTTCCAGATTATATACACAGGTAAAGTCGATATGGCAGAAAAACATCTAGGCACCCGCGTTGTTCAAGACCTGTGTAAAAATAATAGTGGTGAATATCACCAAGTATATTTTGATAATTTTATACTTCTCTTTCCTTGATGAACGATCTATTGAACAAAAAAATACATGCATGTGGAACCATTTGCAAAGATCGCAAAGGTTTGCCCAACGATTTGCTCTCATATAAAGCTACGAACAGAGGAGATTACGATTGAAGAATGCATAGTAGAGGATTCCTTTTCATGAAATGGATGGACAAGAAAGGAATATGTTTTCTTTCTAATTTTCACAACCCGGATGAAAGAACAGTTGTCAGTAGGACGACAAAGGATGGAACGAAGAGTGATGTAACCTTTCCAATACTCGTAAGAGATTGTAACAATCATATGGAGTATGTCGATAAATCCGATATGTTGAAATCCCTTCACGAAGTGAATGGAAAAAGCAAACGCTGGTGACTCCGTATATTTTGCCACTTTCTTGACGTCACGATTGTGAACTCCTTCATTCTATTCTGTATGCGAAGTGAAGGGAAATCGCTAAAATTGAAAGAGTTTCGAATTGCTATCACAAGAAGTCTTACGGGATTGCAGAAACGAGAGAAACGAAAGAAACGAGGATGGAAAAGCGAAAATATGTGCTTGCTCTAAAACAAACGCAAGCGTGTTGTTCCACCAGATATACTTTTCGAAGATGCAGCACATATGCCGAAATATGGAACCTCCCGGCGTTGTGCCATATGCAGCACAATAGCCGAACCACACCGTAAAAAGTGGCAGTGTACAATCTGTAAAGTAGGTCTATGTTTGAGTGACAAAAAAAATAGTTTTGTAAAATTTCACACCAAATAATTGAATAAACTCACTTCACCCAAACTCTCACTGGTTACTTGGTGAAACCATCAAAATTTTTCAAAAACAAGTAATTTTCCATGTGAAATCAGGTTTGTTTTATCATTATTTATCCATTTTTACTTTATATTAGGATAATCACAAATATTCGCAAAAAAATGTAATTTGGTAGTTAAGTGTTCCTATTGGCGTTGATTTGCCTTGCCTACAACTGTTTGTCTGTGAGCCCAAGTTAAAAGAATATATGCGGGGGCTTGACCCATGAGAATATCAAAGAAAGCATAGCCAATTAGGCGATTATATAAACATACTATATCAATATCTGTACATCGAAGGTTTCATTTGCAATAATTTTAGCTGTCGCAACATATGAAATTGTTCTTCTAAATATCAGTATAAAATTCTACACTCTAAACAGTCAAAACATGCCTCCTATATTCACAGTCAGTCTCAAACTCCGTAAAACTAACATTCAACAGATCCGAAGATGAATTATTCCAGTTAATTGCTCCTCAAACATGAGACATGATGCTTTACAAAATATAATATGGTATCTCATAAGCATAGATTTAAGGGCTTTAACTCCGCGTTCGGTTCAACCCACAGCGCTAGTTCCGCTCACCAAAAGTGGTCCACTTGGTAACCTGATCCGATCTCGCGGCTCCACGGGCTGCCCTTGCGAGCGAGCCACGCGTCAAGCAAGCCGGAAATCTCACCCATTTAAAGTTTGAGAATAGGTCGAAGACGTTTCGACCCCAACGCCTCTAATCATTCGCTTTACCAGGTAAGACTCGCAGTTCTATTGTTGAACTTAAGAGAAATGAAAACAACAAAACTGGTTTGTGTTTCTTTGTGTATTTATGAGAAAAAGAGTCCATCTAAGAATTTTCCTGGACGTGAGCCAGACGAACAACTAACACAAAAAGTGCGTCAACAGGAAACACCCCAAAGAGAACTACTATTAACAGACTTCTCTCCATTACAAAACCAACAAGCGCCGGCAATACAAAGTCCAAATTCCTCATGAATGCAATATAAATGAGGAATAACGTCGATCTAAGAAGTTCACTGGACGTTTCAAGTAATAGTTTTATTACCAAATGACACAATATTTTTAAATTATAACTAAATTTATATTAACGAATCACGATTGCACAATCGTGAACAGCTCAGCTGTTGTGTCTATAGACTCAACAGCTCACGCGAAACTTCTGCACACGACCAATCAGGTGTTTGAAGATTGGAGATAATCATAACACCAGTTAGAGACGGGAAGGGGAGGGGGGTTAGAGAGGGAGCGAGGGAGGTAGAGAGAGAGAGAGAGAGGGGAGCGAGAGGGAGAGAGAGAAAGGCAACTACGGTCCCACAGCGGTACGCGCTTTATGTAAAGGTAATCACCGTGTAAACTTTAAGCGGTGACAAGTTTATAGAGAAATCTTAAAAAGACGTGAACCAGACGAACAAATAACACGAAAAGTACATCAACAGGGAACACCCTAAAGAGTACTACTATTAACAGACTTCTCTCCATTACAAAACCAACAAGCGCCGGCATTAAAAAGTTCAAATTCAAATTCCTCATTAATGCAAAATACATGAGGAATAACGTCGATCTAAGAAGTTCACTGGACGTTTCAAGTGATAGTTTTATTACCAAATGACACAATATTTTTAAATTATAACTAAATATATATTCACTAATGACGATTACACAATCGTTAACAGCTCAGCTGTCGTGTCTATCGACTCCACAGCTCATGCGAATATTCAGCACATGACCATTCAGGTGTTTGAAATTTGGAGAAAATTATACCACCAGAGAGAGGGAGAGAGAGGGAGGGAGGAAGGAAGGAGGAGGGGGAGAGAGCAAGACAACTAATGGCCCCATAGCGGTACGCGCTTTATGTAAAGAGAATCACCCTGTAAACTTTAAGCGGTGACAAGTTTATAGAGAAATCTTAAAAAGACGTGAACCAGACGAACAAATAACACGAAAAGTACAACAGGAAACACCCTAAAGAGTACTACTATTAACAGACTTCTCTCCATTACAAAACCAACAAGCGCCGGCAATACAAAGTCCAAATTCCTCATGAATGCAATATAAATGAGGAATAAAGTCCATCTAAGAAGTTCGCTGGACGTTTCAAGTGATAGTTTTATTACCAAATGACAAAATATTTTTTAATTATAACTAAATATATATTCACGAATGACGATTACACAATCGTTAACAGCTCAGCTGTCGTGTCTATCGACTCCACAGCTCATGCGAATATTCAGCACATGACCATTCAGGTGTTTGAAATTTGGAGAAAATTATACCACCAGAGAGGGGAGAGAGGGAGGGAGGAAGGAAGGAGGAGGGGGAGAGAGCAAGACAACTAATGACCCCATAGCGGTACGCGCTTTATGTAAAGAGAATCACCCTGTAAACTTTAAGCGGTGACAAGTTTATAGAGAAATCTTAAAAAGACGTGAGCCAGACGAACAAATAACACGAAAAGTGCATAACAGGAAACACCCCAAAGAGTACTACTATTAACAAACTTTTTCCAAAACAAGTGCTACCGCCAAACCAATGGTGATACTATGGGTTCTTCACATTCACCTGTTGTAGCAAACTTACTCATGACAGATTTCGAAATAAAAGCTCTTGCATCTTGCCCCTTAAAACCTTCCTATTGGATAAGATACGTTTGTCATGTGCCCTCACGGGCACTATACGCTTTTTGAATTCCTTTCCCACCTTAGTATACTTCATACCAATATCAAGTTTACAATGGAAGTCGAACATAACAATTTCCTTCCTTTTTTTGGACACTTTCATAGCCAAAAATCTTTCCAACGGCAGTTTTCATCACACAGTCTACAAAAAAAAACCTACCCATATTAATCGATATCTAGACGCAAAATCCCACCATCACCCTGCTCAAATTCATTCGGTCGCAAAATCCCTGATCAGCAGATCTCTCAGATTTTTCGACAGTGAGAACCGACAAGCAGAAATCAATACGAATACCAAAACTTTAATACAAAACGGATATTCTCAAAAATCCCTAACCCACTAACAATATCAGCAAAAACACCACTTCCAAAACCTATGACCTTTCTGATCAAACTATAGACATAAAAAAACTGACAGAATAGGCCGCATACTGAGAAAACAAGACACACGACCAACAATAAAACAGCTGATTGCATCCGCTAAGCTAAGGACCGTCTCCCCCATGAATCCCAAGGTGTCTACGAAATACATTGTGGTGATTGTGACAGAAACTACATAGGCCAAAAGAACAAACATCTAGTCGTATATACGAACATTCTTTAGCTGTACGTAATGGTAATATTTCTTCTGGTTTGGCCAAACACAATAAGAAAACCGGACATATTGTTAATTTATCCAATTCCAAAACACCTGCTCCCATTTCCCATCCTACCAGTAGAATTATTCGCGAGGCCATTGAAATTGAAAAATATAAAAAATACTATAGTCAATGTTTACCCGCCATTTGGAAACCGTTCGTTACTGCACGTCATCAGTTATGTAACCCGTTACAACAAACCAACTTTCCCAAACCCAGTAAATTACCGACAAGAACTTCTTCTTCGACTCTTATTTGTCTTTGGGAAGTGGCCAGCTTGAGAACTAAACCCCTTGAAAATGGCATCTAAATGGATGCCGAAACGTCGAGAATTTCCCAATAATCGACGCGCTTCAACCCGTGAACCTAATTATTCATACATCATAACAGTGAAGGAATAATACGGTCCAGGTGTGTACCGTTATCAATTACAGTTATTAATTGTTTTGTTAGCGTGGCGTTATTGGGTTGATAGCTTTAATTAGTTTTCTTGTGCATACTACGTTCAATTTGATGGATTGTATAAGGAAAAAAGAAAGCGCTGTTGTTTACGTGGTTGCATTTGTAAGTATATAAAAGTCGTATTTAAGAACACAACTAATTTCTTAATAGATTTCCAAAAGATACCCACACAGCTGTAGTGGTGGCAGCAGATTTGTAATTTTCATGATTATGACGATGTATCCCGTCTTGTTATTTGTTCAAATCGCTTTACACCGGAGGATTATCTTAAACCAATTGCAAGAAAATTTTATGTAAAATTACGATTAAACCCTAACACAATTCCTTCTGTGTCTGTACCAAACAGGATTGAGAAAGTGAAACATGTAGTTGTGGGTTATGCATTATTACAAACAGCTAATAAATTTGCCAACGTGCCAAAAATAACCGAAAATTCTGAACAGTTGCCATCTAATGTTATAGAAGAACCAGCAACTAGGCAATCAGTTTGCAGTTTCAGAAATTATCTTGGTACGTATCAAAATTCAATAAGTTGCATCTTACACAGCAATATAATATTAAAGCTTCTGCTGCTAGAAAAAGTACAGATCTCAACGAGGGTAACCAAACCATATGTATGAAATTTGTCAGGTTTCAGAGAATTGTTATTTATTATGGCCATTGCTATATCAAAGAATTTCATTTTGTTTTAGACGGTAGTTCACAACTATGTACTCAAAGAAAAATTGCTAATTTAGTGAAGTTGAAGATACTGATGTTGCTATTCCAGGAGAGCTAAAAGGGACATGTCGTTAGCAAGACATCAAATAAACCGGCATCGGCTGATAAATAAAAACTCTACAACAACGCAATAAGAGACTACAAAAAAAGATCACATCACTTCAAGAGCTTGTAAATCATCTTGAGGAAAAATTTTTTCATCTAAAGAAGGGGGCGATACAATAACGGTACACTTTGATTAATGGATTGGAGAGTGTGGCTCTGTAATCTGGAAATAAGTAACAAAAACCACAAATACACGAAAAAAACGGTAAATACGTGTTTAGCATTTTTCTTTATGTGATCGTGGTTTGTGTTTTTGTGATTTATATCCACAATTTTACAGTAACTTGAAATTTAGTTGGTCTACCATAGTCAAAACAATCCAGATATAACAATTTTTATTTCATTAAATGAACAATGTTTATAAGGATGTATTTCTTCCAGCAAATGTTGCCAGAAAATATCAAGCAAGTTATTTCAAGAAAATATTCATCAGAACTGTTTTGCTCTTAGTTTATGGTTTTATTCATCAAAGGAATATACTAATGTAACAAGAACATGGCAGAATTTATTACCGCACCCGGCAACACGTCGAGCGTGGTACAGTGTGGTTGATGGAAAATCGGGTTTCGCGGTAGAAGCATTGAAAGCAACAAGGTAATTTTAAATCTTGTTATTGATGAAAGGTAAATACGAGAACAGATGATTTTCGATAAAAATAAATTTTATGGAGACTAGCAAAAAATCCATTGGTATTTATGGCCGTTGCAGTAAATAGCGGGTGGAAAGTGCCAAATACACAATTTTTAATTGAGCACCAATTTATTAAAACATCTTTAGAGCTGTCGCTTGAAACAGGTGCAGAGGTCAAGTCTCTAACTTTTGGTGGGGCATCTATTAATCTTAGCATGTGCACTAATTTAGAAGCGAATTTTAATTATGGATCAATCCATTTTGAAACCGAGGATTACTCAGCCGATTACAAATAAAACGCTTTATATATTTTTTGACGCTCGTCATATGATCAAGCCGTTCGAAATATAGACCAGAACAATAATGAAATTAAGTGACTACATAAAAAAGAACTGAACAACATTTAACGCTTAACAAATAAGTACATACATTTTGAAATAACCTTGCTGTTCAGACTCTCACTGAAAGTGTTCCTAATAGTACGGTAGCTCGTAACCAAAATCGACTTATCACCTAATGCAAATTTTGATCACCAGGCTATGGTTTATTACAATACAAACCTGGGAAACCGATTTTCCGCCTATTAAAAAAAACGTTATTTTATTTAATCCCACAATGTTCGTTCTCGATGAGTTCTCGTTATAGATGTCGAATAAAACAAGACTTTTTTTTACCATTCAAGGCCGTTTTCGAGCAAGAAGGAATGGGACAAATGCATAGGTTATTTAATGTTCTTTACTCGCAATATATGGATCTGTATTTTGGTCGAAAAAATCGATATCTGCGAAAATAGATTACGCCTCCGAGCCCCGATTAAGTCGTTATTAGTCACAGTTTGTTAATTAAACTGGGCAAGGCAAAACCCCTCGAGATACCTACAACGTATCAAAAATCCGTGTCGATATTCGTCCCACTATTTTTTGCCGGTCATGCCCGTAACGGAGTTTTTCTAGTAATACTTTTGTCTACCGAATTGCGAAGACCGTATCTCGCTAGACCCGACCGTTTCCGAGATTCCGAGAAATTTTTCGGTTTTCAGCCGCCATTTTGACCCATAGAGGTGTTTTTTCTTACATTTTTCCAAGCTATCGTCGATCCTTGATGGTGCGATTCAAAAGAAAGTTTGTTGAAAATGGCGTGCGACTCATTTCTATGCTTACTCTACGCAATTTCCATTTTTACTAATCACAAGCGGTCGACATGAAAAGTAAGTTTAGAAATATGGTTTTCGATTTATTTATTCAGTACTAAAAAAAAAAAAATTCTCGGCTCTCCTAACTGCAGATCGATGAACGTATTGTCTTTTTAAAAATGTTGTTTTTTTATAACAACATTTCTGCGGAGAGCTTGTTATCGCCTAAGAACCAAAACTTTTCTCATTTTCCAATTTTTAACTCCGTTTCGGGGGTGGACAGGTAACAGCGCTCCTTTACTTTTGCATCGTAAATGCTTTAGATGGGTGCCAAAAATGCGGCAGTATGCGGTACCTATATTTTTATTTTTATAATTCTTTTCGCCTAATGAGCATACCAAGTATTTTTTTAATTCTATAATTCTAAAAATCACACACAAGTACACAATGTTCCACCCAGATTGAAATCAATTCTAAAAGCGATTGTTAATAATTTTCTGCGATTACACGGCTTATGCAATTTATGAAATAGATAAATAAAAAATATTGAAAAACTAAAAATTTAATTAAAAACTAAATTTATAAAATAATCTTCGTTACAATTTATAAAGAGGATCTTTAGCCGGCAGGACGCCGTTGCCCCTCTCCCACCACGTGGAGGTAGATCCTACGGAGAGTTCCCCGGATTTACTCGGGCGGGTCTTGGCCTTCTTTCACAATTCGGTCGGTGGTGGATATATGCGGGTTAAAACGTCGGTTGGAAATGCATCAGGATATGCGGGATTATTGCTTTAAAACGGTTCGTTTTCAACTGTATGCGTATAGCTGTTTTGTATATGGTTTCTAGTGATGGAGCGATGCGCCATATTTTCATTCCACAAGCGATCTGTTTCGATCAAGTAATCGAAGGCATACTGCTTACAATATTATAGTGCCATTACGGTTGCGAGACGTACGGTTCTTGTTTGTTTGAGTACCGAACAGAGCCCTGGAACGTGGCACATAAAACAGTTATCGTCTCCTTTAACGTCCACTATCTTAAAGTGTGAGCGCAATCTTCCGGACCGGATCGTCTATCTTTCTTTTAAAATCATTTGCACTCATCTTTTCGATGGTAATCGGCGTTTGCGCTTGCATCTTTTTTTATAACTCGTCTACAGAATATTGCATTGTTTTCTAAAGTAGCCGTTAAGTGGGTCCAAAAATCTTCGTTGCCAACTTCCCCGTCTATCTCGTAGCAGCTCTTTGCATTTCTCTGACATGTACGTTTATTGATTTTGCTGTTCTGCTGCTGGTTATCGTTCCATGTTTTTAGCTATCTGCCTTATTAGCTGCGTTTTTAAACGTGGAACGTTTTAGTGAGTGAACTGCGTCACTTTTAAGATATTTTTTGTTTAATTCGACTGTGGCATTCGGGTCCTTCCTTCCTGTCTATTTTCAGAACGGGTAGGTCTATTTATCTTGATTCTCGCTGAGTTCATCGTATCACATCCATTTCAAAAGTTCCCTGTAAAACAGCCAGTGTTCAGTCCCGTTCAACGATCGTAATATAATGCAGTCTTTGTTGACGGACCCACGACTGCTAGTCGATCTGCGGTCACGTTTACTTTGCGTTTCATTATCACCAGCTCGCCAACTTTCACTCGCACCATGTCTTTCATCTCTTCTTTGATGCGATCTAATCTGTCCCTCGGATCGTCGGTCAGTTCTTCGCCTGTGACGGTGGTATAATTCGCTATAAACACGTGCTCTTCGCCATTCACCAAATTTAAAATAGTCTCACCACCTCACCACTGTCAAATTATTTTTGAGCACTTCTCTGTAATTAAGCGTTGAAAGAATTAAACGTCTGAAATAATCTTTCACTTCTTCGGTTACGCCTGCCGCCCGGACATGAAGAAGCATACGTGCAAACATCTCGTCTGCCTACCGCACTGAGCCTGAGAGTATAAGACTTCCGCAAAAGAAGGGCATGTATCGACGGATCACCAAAAAATATCACATGTTTGCCCCCAAAAGCTTTATGTGTGTACTCGGAGAACGTGCGCTTGCGTATTTCCAATTCGAATGCTTCGAACAGTGTATTATCGATCATGGACATTTCGTCAATCAGCCACACGTCACACAATCATATCTCTAAATCTTCAATTGAGTTATATTTTACGTAGGTCTTCAGAATTTGAAATGGATCGTCTGTCCTTTAATTAAGTATGTCGCCGATACGTGGGTGTCAATACGCTAAATACCATTTTCTTGATCTTCCGTAGAGCACACGTGCCTCCAATATATAATCTATGTATGAAATCAAATATGCGGCGTTGCTGTTCGTTGAAAGAATTTTTGTAATAACACTTAATATTCGGGAAAGTTGGCAAAAACATCGCGCTGATTGAACGTCGGAAAGAAATCTTGGACGGCCGATTTGCTTAAACAATTGTATTTGATCAACTGTCCGGCAAATTCCATTAATCTTAGCTTGCAGAATCCCTTTTTGATTTTTATATTTCCTAAATTTTAATGATGTCTCTTCGTCTTTTCATAATCCCGAAATGACGCGCTCTTCCAGATAAGTGCCCTATTTATTTTCACCGCTCATGATATTTTTTACGGATGCGGTGTGGTGGTATGCATTGTTCTGCAGCAAAAGGTTTAAACAAAATCGCTCTTGCTCTTTGCCGTAGGGCAACAGAAATGGGATCGTACAACTATCGGATTTTTTCGTTTCCCTATCTGCCTCCCTTTCGTATCCGTTCTGGGTCGTTCGGTCCCAATCATTGAATCGTTTCAATCTCTAGCTGGGCTCTCACATTGTACATCTTTTTTGTTGTACTGTTGTATATGTAAAAACAGTAAAAATTTAGCCGCAGGGTCCTGGTCTTTAACCTCCTCTTTACTGTCTAGTGACCTTTCGAGGGGTATTGTGTGAACAGTGTAGGCCGCTTGTGAGGACAGCCCATTTCCGGGTCATAGTTTCTTGTTTCCGGCCGTTGGGTTCGGATGCGTTCTGATGTTCGGTTTTATAGTTTTATGGCTGTTTGTTAACTAAATTCTTTGATGATGGAAAGTTTAGCATCTTTATAGAGGATCCTGTTCCGGACGAACCACGGAGCGCCAAATATAGATCGTAATACCCGGTTTTGCATTACTTGCAGCTTTTGGATATGGGTTTTGGTAGCATATTCCCAGACAAATACTGCATACATCATGGGCTTAATAATGGTCTTATATACCCTCAACTTGTTATCTGGGGATAACTTGCTGCCCGGTAGTACAGCGAACCCAGTGATGTTCTCGCTGCCTTGACCTTCCTGACGACTTCTTCGATGTCCGCGCTCCAGGTTAGCTTGACGTCTCAGATGACCTCACGCTAGCAATTTTTACTCGGAAACGTCGACCGGTAAAGAAGGATCGAACTAATTGAATTATTGGTAGCAGGATAGATGGTGAGGCCCGTAGTGCCACATCTTATCAAAGGCCTTGGCAACGCCGAGGAACACAACACCGGTGATCTGCTTCTTGTTGAATCCCTAGGTAATGCGTTCCACCACTCGTAGAATCTGGAGGGCGGTGGACTGACCTTGGCGGAATTCAAACTGACCCTCCGGGATCAGTTCGAAGCCCTCGATTGCTGTCTTCAGTCGGTGGTGAATGATTCGTTTCACTACCTTCTCCAGGGACGAGAGCAGACTGATGGGTCTGTGGTCCTGTGATGTTCCAACCGTGAGATATTGGTGGATTTGAAACGCTGCGGTTCTGCGACATCACCCACCGCCCAGCCCACCCCCGAACCGCTGCAGCATAGCTTCGTTTAGATGCGATTGTCGTCTGTTGGAAAATGCTAGGCATTCCCGAAAACTAGCTGGCAGGAAAACCCTAGCAGTTTGCATACTTCGCAGGCTCGCTCCGGGAATTTTTACACTCCGTTCAAGTAAAGGTATGTTTATTGGTGCAAATCCTCATCCGTGTGCAGATGGCATCCTCCGGCAACTGTGGTCCCTGCACCAACGGTCGCTCGCTGCTCCCCTGGGCTTCCTCTGCCTCTGCCGCCGCTGTCTTCCCTGATGCCGCTGATCCCACGACTGTATCCGCTGCTGGTGCCCTGCTTCTGCCACACGCCGCGAACGTCCGCCACTTTCCCGTTGGGACTCCGCCATCCCTTCGTTGCCGCCTCCGTTGAGCTTAAACTCATGCGTACTCGGAAACATTCACCGCCTATACGGCACGTACAAGCGGCTGAAACCGCTTTCACGCGCACTGCTCGCTGACCACTGTCGGGCTCTCCCCACTTTAATTATCAGGGAGCTCTCGCCAGGTATGTCTGCTCGCCGCAAGTGCTCGATGCGAATTGGGTGCCAAGCATACCGACTGGGACTCAACGCTGATTACTTTATTATTCTATTTCAATTTTGGAGTGGCAATATACAAATGCCATCACAGCTGCAAACGTTTCCAAGGTCTTGATAATTTAGCAGGAATACCTCAATCTGAAGGTATCCTTTTCACCAGCAGTAAGAACTCAAATAACAATTGTAACCAGGAATGCTAACTGCAAGTGATGAGTGAGGACTGCGATTGCATATGCGTGTGCGCAAGCAGGACTTCCTTACGCTCACTGCACGATGGAAAGTAAACAGACGCTCCATATACCATTTCAGTGTACTTTAATTCATTTTCTGTGAGAAGCCCTAGATTGGAAGTTGGAGTACCAATACAGGATCTTCTTGAGTGGCGGAAGCTTTAGGGTGACCCAGGCGTTTAGGGGGTCCTGAACATGTCAGTGATGGTGACGACAACTTCTTTGCAGGACATTGGCTCCTCAATGACCTCTAGGCTGGCTGGGAAACCCTTGCAGTTTGCACTCGCCCCGGGAATATTTGCACTCCTAGTAGTGATGGTTCTCCCGCACTTGACAAACTTCTGGCCGGCGCGACCTCAGGGCTGCGCGTGCTCGATGCATTAGCATCCGTCGCATTGCCTTACTTGTTCTGTCTTTTTTTTTTAATGCGACTGCTGTATAGAAACAGCCATCTCGAAGACTCCTTGGATGCGTTGCCCTTAGAGCTCAGCACAAATTCTAGGTACGTGCCTACCAGGAATTAAGGTAGCGGGGGAGCACTTATCGAGCGACGTCTCTACGTCTCTATGGCGGTGGGGGCGCCAGTTTTGCTTCGCGCACATTTTCAATACTTTCGCCCTCACCATTATTTCTTCCTGGCGGTGAACCTCTAATTCATTTTCTGTTGGAAACCCTGGATTGTAAGTTGGAGTACCAATACAGGAGCCTCATCGTGGCTGCCACCATGTTATTGTATAGCAGGAACGTGAAGGTTTCCACGTTCTGGAATAGTGCTCTTATGGTGTGCACAATATCCTTGATGTTCCGGCTATGGGATGTTAGTGGAGTTGAAACCCTGCAATTCTGACCGCATCCGCCCCTCCCCCCTAAAACTCTGCATCATAGATTTGTTTAGATATGGTCGTCGTCTGTTGGGGAATTTTGGGCATTCCCAGAAGCTGGCTATATGGGAAACCCTGTCAGTTTGCACACTTCATGGGCTCGCCCCGGGAATTTTTAAACTCCCAGTAGTGATGGTACAACACCGGTCACCACCTTGTTGTCAAATCCGTCGGTGATGAGTTCCACCACTCGTAGAAGCTGGAGGATAGTGAAGTGACCTTGGCGGAATTCGAACTGATCCTCCGAAATCAGTCCGAGGCCCTCGAGCACTGTTTTTAGTCGGTGGTGGATAATTCATTCCACTACCTTCCCCAATGATGGCAGCAGGCTGATCGGTCTGTGGTCCTGGAAGAGGTGCCCGTCTTTCCCGACTTCCACTGGTGGGGCAAATGTGGTTGTAAGACAAATTTGATAATCGTGTTTACGCGGGGGACAGCTTTTCTCGGAAAGGCTTTGATCGTTAAGTTCGGTATGCCATCTGGCCCTGACTCCTTCCGTAGTTTTAGTGATCTTGTTACCTGGAAGATTTTATCGGGTGATGTCGGCTCTATGATGTCTTCAGTTTGTTCCTCCATTAAGCGTCGGACAGCTCGATCAACGTGCTCAAATCTGCATCTTGGTCATTGAGATGTGCGTTGGCGCTCTAGCCAATTAGCGGGCGCTAATGCTTTCTCTGGTACGGTATGGGCGATGCCGTTCTCTCCGTGTATGGGTGGCATCGGGGAGGACATGTTCCGCAGCACCTTGACCATCCTTCTAGTTTTCTAGTGACGGTGGTCTCGACTTTCACAGCAATCTTCTTGTAGGCTCCTCTGAGTCTCTGGATTGCTGCGCGCCTTGTCGTGCCCAATTCTTCTCGTGGATTCGCAGAAAATCTCTACCGTCTTGGGTGGGCGTTTTGTTTGTTGCAAAACGGTTCGATTCTTGGATAGAGCAGATTTGAGGCTTTGAAGAGCCTTCCCTTTGGAGCGGATGGTGGGATCCGGTGCCATCGGCTGGTGTTGTAAACTGGTCAGGAAACCGATGTTTTGGGGAGACGTCGTCGGTTCCATCCGGGGTTCCTAATGTGAGAAGAATCGGGAGTCCAGTTCGCTCAAGTTGTCAAGTGCATGATGCATCGGCACGTTCCGTAGTGGGTGGCCATCCAGTACCAAGTTGCGTGGTCCGGCATATCTGTGCAGGGTCAGGCCGTTTGTGTTGGTCGCCCTGCTGTTCCATGCGAGGTGCTTCGCATTGAGATCCTCTGCCAATATAGTAGCCTTCAAAAATGGCGTCGAGGCCTTCGAGGAGCAACCGTCCGGTATTAATTGCTAAATTATCGGCCGCTATGACTCGAAGCACGTCAAGGTTTCTAGTTTGGATACAAATTGCCGTTGTCTCTAGACAGCTACGTAGTGTTCTAGGTTCGCTTTAATGTAGATTGCCGTTCCCCTTTGGCAGCGTATGTGCGATTATTCCCGTAACAGGAAAACCTGTTTAGTTTAACAGGATGGCATCCAAATTATACCTGTGCAGGAACTCTTGCAGCCCAGTCTTTTTCCTTTTAGGTCGTCGGCATACCGGCATTCTCAAGTGAGCCTGATCATTAGTCTGTCTATCCATGATGGAAAATGATGGATGGGAAGTTTTGGACGTGCTGGAAAATCCCTTGTATAATTTCGCCTGTGGGGTGACTCCACTGAGGTTTTCGGTACCCTCAGGATAAGTTCCAGGAGTTTTCTAGGTCGATATTCTGAGGCAGGTGGAATGTCATCCCCATTCCCGGTTGAGGCTGGCTGCTCTGTGTCGCTGTTTGCTGGTTTGCTTACTGTTCTGCTGCTGCAGTGGCTACCGTCGGTGCTAACTGCCAATGCTGGTGTTGCGGCAGCGACTGTTGGCGCTGTTGTGGCTGCTGTGGCTGATCGTCGCTTATTATATTGAGCGATGGGTCCCTTAATTATTTGAGCGTAGCTGCTGCTTAGTGGGAACAGATGAATTTGTGATGCTATTCTTTCTGGTTTCAGTTGTGGGCGTTTCGGAAATGCCGGGCATTCTTTATAATTTGCTGGATGGGGCCACGGCAATTTACCAATTTACCAATCTCCCGAGTAGTGTCCTTCTCCGCACTTAACACATGTCGGTGCAGCGTGGCAGTTTTGCTGTGCATGGCCGAACTTCTGACAGCGATGGCAATGTTCACTACGCTTCCGTCGTCGTGGCTGCTCGACAGATACCAATACTGATCAAACATCTCGCAGGTAATAGATCCCATCCTTGTTAGTTTGGACTGGCATGAGGGGCATAGGGCGCTTGTCCTTGTCTTGATCTTCTTGAGTGGCGGAAGCTTTAGGGTGACCCAGGCGTTTAGGGGTCCTGAACATGTCAGTGATGGTGACGACTTCTTTGCAGGACATTGGCTCCTCAATGACCTCTAGGCTGGCTGGGAAACCCTTGCAGTTTGCACTCCTAGTAGTGATGGTTCTTCCCGCACTTGACAAACTTCTGGCCGGCACGACCTCAGCGCTGCGCGTGCTCGATGCATTGGCATCCGTCGCATTGCCTTACTTGTTCTGTCTTTTTAATGCGACTGCTGTATAGAAACAGCCATCTCGAAGACTCCTCGGATGCGTTGCCCTTAGCGCTCGCACAAATTCTAGGTACGTGCCTACCAGGAATTAAGCTAGCGGGGAGCACTTATCGAGCGACGTCTCTACGTCTCTATGGCGGTGGGGCGCCAGTTTTGCTTCGCGCACTTTTCAATACTTTCGCCCTCCACATTATTTCTTCCTGGCGGTGAACCTCTAATTCAAGAAAATGACAAATTACCACTAGCAAAAATCCATTGGTATTTATAGCCGTTGCAGTAAATAGCGGGTGGAACGTGCCAAATACATAATTTTAATTGAGCACCAATTTATTAAAAACATCTTTAGAGCTGTCGCTTGAAACAGGTGCAGAGGTCAAGTCTCTAACTTTTGGTGGGGCATCTATTAATCTTAGCATGTGCACTAACTTAGAAGCGAATTTTAATTATGGATCAATCCATTTTGAAACCGAGGATTACTCAGCCGATTACAAATAAAACGCTTTATATATTTTTGACGCTCGTCATATGATCAAGCCGTTCGAAATAGAGACCAGGACAATAATGAAATTAAGTGACTACATAAAAAGAACTGAACAACATTTAGTTAAATGAACGATTGCATGTAGCAAACCACTTAACAAATAAGTACATACATTTTGAAATAACCTTGCTGTTCAGACTCTCACTGAAAGTGTTCCTCATAGTACGGTAGCTCGTAACCAAAATCGACTTATCACCTAATGCAAATTTTGATCACCAGGCTATGGTTTATTACAATACAAACCCGGGAAACCGATTTTCCGTCAGTTAAAAAATACGTTATTTTTAATCCACCAATGTCTGTTCTCAATGAATTCTTGTTATAGATGTCGAATAAAACAAGACTCGATACAGAACGCAAATGTTATACATTGCATAATTTCAATAATAAAAATCAAATTTGTATAAACAATGGTATACAAAAGTTTCTCCCTAATGGCTGAAATCTTTTTAAATGATAAAATATGGTTTAAGTAATAGCAAAAGTGAACGGACATTTTCTATGCTGTACAGCTGCACGGAATGTGCTTGTAAGAAAATGAACCGATCTACTCGAAAATCGCCCTAGGCACGTAAAACGGGACGCTAAACACTTTGTAAGACTTTTCGACTGTTGGATTTTTCGTCTAAATACGAGTTTTCCCAATTTTCTGTTTTTAGAAGAGAAAAACGTCTAAGCAGACGGGCAGTTGTGGCGTTTTTGTCTGTCTGCCAGTCTTTAGGGAGCATACAGTCAGATACATTGAAAGGCATGCTGTATACTGAACGTTTCTAACCCAAAGCTTCTGGCTGTATGATGTAAAAAAACTGCTGCGTTACTGTTGTAAACCTTATCTGCAAAGTACCATCACAGGAACATTCCGCTTTGAAGCTGGAACGTTTCGCTTCCGTTCTACCATAAACTACTCATCCGTATCTATAGAATTGAAATAAATAAACGAATTCCATACATCGATGCTTCTAGCTAAGAAAAAATTTCATACGAGCGAAGCGAGTCCTCTCACATTTTACATCGTCCTACGCGAGCAAAGCGTGTAATCCTATTTTAAATTTTCTGCTGCATCTAATGTGAGATGGACAGAATTTTTCAAATTTAATGTTTTGGTACATCTTTTGGGACGTTTTGTATAATCACTCCCGTCAGCATCTGTGAAAGAAGCACCCGCTTTGCCCACCGTGTTCTTTCGGATTTCTTTGAATATTCATCGTTATTTGCCCAAATACTTTTTTACATCAATCTTGTTAATTTAGATGATGAAGCGACCGCACCAGAAGTATTTACCTCGTCTGTCGACAACATTCAAGAAAAGATTTGCATTTTCTGCAACAAATGCTCGAAAACTACA